>OX457086.1:42069324-42595266 GCA_949752835.1 Empis stercorea | reverse complement strand
AGCGTCAAGCTCCAACTCCACCTAAAAAAGATGATAAAGTATCATTAATTGATGGTGAAACACCAGCTAAACGAGGACGAGGTCGGCCAAAAGGTTCTACTAAAAAAAATGGCGGAAGTAAGCAAAATGTAAAAAAATCATCTAATGCTGGTAAGGGACGGGGACGACCAACAAAGAAAAAGGATGATTCTACCGAAGATGAAACCGAAGATAATGATGAAACTGAAGAAAATGATGATGAAAATGAATCAGATTGAAAAAAAAAATTGTATTAATTATTTTGTTAAATTCTTTTTATTTTTTTATTTTTATATATAATTCTAATACTTAATACAAAAAAGAAGAAAGAAATCAAAAACATATATTTATAGGCAGCCAAATTATAATTTTATTTACTATTTCAATTTTTATTTATACATTATTATATAAGTAAAAAATTATAATTAAACTTAATAAATAAGTAAAAAAAATGATCATTAGTAATATTTAAAATAAATAAGTTTCAATATTTTTTTTTTTGCATATTTTAATTAAAAATTGCATAAATTAAATTGTCTTCATGTAGATTTTTATTTGATTAAACCAATAAAATAAAACGTTTTTTTTTATATAAAATAACTTTTATTTTGTATATTAAAAATGACGACTAGCTTTTGTATACTATTTATGAGTTATAAGTTATAAAATTTTTTTATAAAATTTTTTTTTTAATTAATTAATGAATCAAAATCATCTGAATTCTAACTTAAATCTTAAGGAATAATTTTCTTTCCATCGAATAGTAATTAAAATATTGAAATAAATTATAATTTGTATAAAGTAGTGAACATGATTATGAAAATTAAAGTATAATATGTATAGAATAAATGATTGCAAATATAATTTGTCATCATCGTTCAAGTCTACTCGTAGATAGTAGAATAGATTTTTTGTCATCCTCGTTAAATGGGAAGATGGTTTTAGTTGAAATGTTTGTTAAACTGAGTTAGTTAAACTCATATTTTAACTATTTTTTTCTGAAATGTTGTTGAAAGAGGAATGAACCATTTTGAGCTTTTGAGCACACCTCAGCCTCAATCATATATAATAACAGTTTTAAAATTTGGTTCAATATCATTTATTGACAAACTAAATGCGATGCGAATAATGGTACAATTTTTTTAGAATTTCTATTTTATTTCTATTAAGTTGAAAAATCAAATATCTTTAAAAAAGTTATAATTTAAACAGAACAATATCATTATGAAAAGTTAATTTCAAGAATACTTAATTTCTAAAAAAATCACTTTCACTTTAACTACTATTTGAACATAAAAACGAGTATATATTACATATGTATGTAATGTACAATAAATTTTACAATCGTAAATCTAATAATTTTATTACTATAATTTTCAGCTATCTAAGTAAATATGACATTCTTTCATGAAGATAATTCTTATTGTTAAAACATAACTTTTTTTTTATATTGGACCATTCACTAATGACTAACTATTGTATTATATAAATTGACTAAATTGTATAATTTGAATATTATATTAAAATATGTTTTCTTTCCAAGATAATGTTATTGTATTGTGACTTGGGGGTACGTACTAGCTCCATGTTAAATTTAATATAAAAATATTCTACATTGTTTATTTAATTTGTCATAAAGTTTTTACAAAATTAATCAATATCCTCAAGTAGATTACTGATGCATTTAAGTTTCAGCTTTTATGATGATAATACGTGTATGAACATATAAGTACCCATGAATGGTGGCAATAGTAAAGATTATAATATTTTGTTCCTTTTTTTAATTTTAAATAAAGAACATTAATAAAATACAATAACAGTTGCATATCTACTTTTAGTTAGACTTGTTGGATAAAAAATCTTTTAAATAAAATTTAACGACATGTGCATAAGTAAATAAGTAACTTGTTGCCAACTCTGAAGATAACAAAAAATTATTTACATATAGTAATTAGATCTACAAGGAAATTAAATACAATAATCAATATATAGGACAATGAATATTTTCTTAGTCGCTCATCACATGTTATTTACACAACTACTAGTACAAACAATATATTAATACTAGAGCAAATCAAAGTCTTCAAGTATATAATCAAAATTATATGCTTAATGATTAAACACTTATTTTCCTAAATTTATTTTAAAAATAGAATAATTAATTTTTTTATTTGTGGGATACAAACTAAATAAAAACTGAAATTTGTAGCCATATAGATTCTATTGTACGGTTCCTTTTTATATAATCCATTTATTAAATTGTTTATGTAAATCTTGTCCATATGTACCTCTAATTTTGATTAAGCAATTGAATTTAATTAAATTTATGAACGTCACACTTTAATATTTAAATTGATCTTTATTATAAAATTGTTAAAAAAAAATATACCATGTTCTAATTCAACTGGCATTTTCGAGATGATTTTCAAAAAATCAGAAAATTATCAGTCTTCTAGTATCGTTTGTAAAATCAAGACGTTTTATAAAATCTTATTTCATACAATCAATTTAAGTTTAAACATTTAAAATTTGAAATTATAGTTAACTAAAAAGTGAGACTTATTCTATTTGAAAATCTTTTGGGTAAAATAATATTTTATAAAGTAGATCTAAATTTATTTATTTTGTTAAAATAAATACAGTGAATATTATGTTCAAATTATATATATTTTTTAATTTTGTAATTTGTAATTTTTAAAAATTAGTGATTTTATATATTTGATATACATATTAGTAAAAAATAAAATAGGATTAAGAAAAAATATTACATATAAACATATTTAAATTTCAATAAATTTATTTTATGTATTTTTTAAAATTATTTACATAAATAATCTTTTTTATATGTGTACGATGAAATTACAATTAAGTAGAATCAATTATTAAATTTATATAAAATTTTAATTATTACTTTAAATAGTTAAGCAGTTGGGTAAGTATATAAATTTAAATATTATTATACGGATAAAATTAATTTATAATGTTAGCAGCTATATTTGTTATAACTATAAAATATAAAAAAATATTTTGTTTTCCGCGAATAACAATAGATTTTATTCTTTATCGTAATCGGAAACCTTTTTATTTTGTTGGAGAAATTTTCATTTACATAAACTTACGATAGAGATTCAACACTTTAACCATAAATAAATATTAATAATATGTAGTAATAGGTCAGTAGAATATACTTTTTCCATTTATCTTCCCCCCTTCGAGTTACACTTTCAAATTACCAAAATTGTCAATATTCAAGCCCTCATAACTTTCGAAAGAATTTGAATTTTGTAAAAATTGTTAGCTAGTGAAATTTTAATATATTCGTTTAAGTTACACCAAAGCCATATATATTTATAAAATATCTATTAACCTCTATATTCCAAAATGATCTATTAAGTTAAGACTAAAAGCTAAAAGATTCACATACTGGATACAGGGAGTATCCAGTATGTGAATCTGAAATAGACAAAATTATATGTAGATCCAGAGGGGGAGCCCCATATTATGATTTGGTATTGGGATAAAATGTGAGAGTGCTCTGGTCTAATTAGGATTCCATTATGTTCGCTTCCTTTACGTTGGAATACAACTATGAAGGATTCCAATATGGTGGTCCACAATAATATTATTATATCTAGGGGATTTAATTATAATCTGAAATAGAAAAATGGAATGTAGGATGGTTTAGAATTAAAAATTAGTAAAATTATGTGATGATCTGAGAAAAGTTCAATGTCTAGGTCTAGGAGATCCAAATTATGATGATTCAAAATACTTAGGGAGTCCAGTATATGTTGATCTGGCATAGAAATAACTAATATTTAGGGAACTCAGTTGTATCTGAAATAGACAAATATATACATGGACTAGGTACATCTAATGTGCTTTGGTTACATATTATATGATATATAGTTAATTTATAGTTGCTTAAAAATACAATACTTTAATGCTTAAAAATACAATACTTTAATACTTGCGCAATACTTTTTTTTAATTTCTTAACACCCTGTAATTTTTGAACGATTTATTATAGGAGCCTGAAATTTATATTTCAACGATATATCTTAAATATTAGTAGAATATCAAAAGAAATCTTATTCTTATGTTCGCTTCCTTTACGTTGGGGCACTTAGAAAATAAAAAAAATACATTTATGATTCTTTCGTAACTTTATGTAACTAGACTATATTTTTAAAACAAATATTAAGAAAACATTTTTAAATATACATATATTATTGTTAAGTGCTTATTGGTGCATTTAAAATATCTCTCATTTTTCCATACATTTTGTATGGAAAAATGAAAATGGGTAGATTTTATTTATAGGGGATGATTCAAAATTTTATTGGTATGCAAGTTCATAATTCTATCAAACGGTGGGCATACTTTTTTATTTAATTTTACATTTTTTAAATTTTTTAAGTTTACTTTTTCCCATACTTTTTTTCCCGAATAGAATATGTATATAGGGGTAGATTTGGATATAGCATCCAAATTTTTGAAATCGGTGAAAGTGGGGGTTTCCACCTTTTTGTCGTAATAATCTTTGATAGAAAGGAGAAAATTTGAAAAGAAGAGGCGCATATTTTTAATTTTATTTAAACTATTTAGTTTTTTGTTTTATATAAATACTTACTTAATATTAAAATGAAAGCATTGCCTTAATAAACACCTCCTCATAATACTACGCCTAAGGATACTTTGCGGAAATGTGCTTTTGACAAACCCGGGGTTTGTCTTCCATATTTTTTTTAAATGAACTCAGTCCGGCAATTTTTTTTAAAGTTTATCCAAAAAAGTCAAACCCCATTTTGTGATCAAGAATAAGATTTGAATAAGATTTTATTACTTTCTAGTTTTTTGTGTGAGTTTTTTTCTAAAATTCGGGCTTTATTAATGCTCACTGGTTTTTTTTAAATCAAAAATTTCGTAAGCGAAAAGGTCTATGACACTATATATACGAGAAGCCTAAAGAGGTTACCATTCATGTTCCAAGATGTCGATGTCACAGCAAATTTGGGGTTTAAAATGACAGTTGGCAGAACCAAATATAATACTCAAGCCATGTACTGTTTGGTGTTAACTGTATAAAACGATAAATTTCATTCGATAGGTTTAAAAAATTATAAAAAAATATTTTTTTTATATAAAGCCTAGTACGCTACTTTTGCTAAACTAAATTAATTAGTAGAGATAAATAAGGAAGTTTTAATAATTAGAAATTAAATATTATTAATTATTAATTAATATTTAATTAATTATTAATATTTAATAAAAGAAGTTAAATTTTATATGGAAAATTTAGGTAAGCAAGAGCAGCGTAGTATAGTAGTAGGCTTAACTATATAATTTGAAATTATATTTATATGACAAATATTGACATTATTATTGAAGTAATCTAGTACATTTTATAAATAATTGTTGGAACATAAAATGTGTATGAAAACATAACGTCTTTAGTAGGTTTCTATTATATTATAGTTCGTTGGAAAATATATTTCATAAAATTCAATGATTCACCAAATGTTATATTAAACGTTTGTAAAAAAACAATTCTTTTAAAATTTTAACAGTACATCCAAAAAAAGAATCAGCCAAATAAAATACAAATTATAAAGATTACAATTTTTCTGAAATATAATTATTAAATATTGATGTATGATAAAGCAAGCGACGGTAGCACTATTAGTGTGTAGTGTACTATGACTATGACTCGGTGCATGAGGTCGGGAGTTTGATAACATTTATATAATTTAAATATGGCAATAAAATATGTTTTTTAATTAAAAATAAAATAGTAACATAAAATATGAAGAATTTAACTTACCAAAAATATATTTGACATGTAAAAAATGAATTAGACTTGCAATATGACGAATTCGAATTGCAAAGAGTAATTTTAAATAATTTAGCTTGAATGTTATTATAGATAAACTCGATGAGTCGACCAGGAAATGAGAACGACCTCGATGAGTCGACCAGGAAATGAGCCCACAACCTTATATCCTGGTATAGTAAACTAAAAACTAACCTATTTAAGACTATGGATTGAAATCCAATCGATTCTATTCTGTAGATATAGAATTTAAGATAAAAATATTTATTATCCATTCTGAAATATAGTTTCGAACAAATATATGTATTCTTAGATGATCTTCAAATCATTTAAAGTAACACACTCACACTTTTTTTAGAACTTAATTTTCAAAATTCGAATAAAATTTATCAATATTCTTATAAGACAAATATACATATGTAAATTGTTAACATATGGTTAACATATGATTCTACCATTATTTTGTTCATTGTAGCCATTATTGTGTTCATTGTTAAATTTTAACCTTTGCATTCAAAATTTAAATCAGTATTTATTGAGTTTTAAATTTAAAAATAATTATATTATGATATCAGACATCACTTACGTCGCTGAATCATAGTACCCAGACACGTTGTCACAAACATAAGCTTACTAATTGATATATGATTGTATGTACTTTAGTAAAATTTAATATTAAAATGTAAACAATAATAATTTTCAGTTAAATTAAAATACGTCAGGAATTACGGATCTTATCAAACATATTTTACCAATATATTTCGCTTTAATTAACAGTATATCCCTACATTTTACTGCATCTATTTTAATTTGAATAAAAGAATTATTTATTTATGTATGCACCTGTGCCTGCGATTGAATTTTATAATTATTTCACTATTACTTATAATGTAATATTAATTAAATTTTTAATTATATAAGAATATTTCTTAAAATTATCACAATTTATTTAGTTTCCGCTTAAAGTTCATCAATTAAAAGAAATTTTTATATAAATTAACGAGAAACTGTATAATATACCATATATTTTCATAATATGTAGATGTAGTAATTAGTAAACAAAAAATGTAAATAAAAAAAAGCTTCTTCTAGTCGTGATATTGAAATTAAAATATATTTTTATTTAAATTCACCGATTTATACAGGAAAAATAATTTTTCATCATATTGTACATATTTACACATTGATAAGAATTAGAATATTAAATTTATAATCTATAAGATACATACATTAGAATATTCTTATTTCTTATGTTGGGAAACTGAATCAGTATCCGAACATCACTCCGACAGATTAATATAAAAATAATATGGCAATAAAATTCCTTATTATAGTGATTAATTTTTATTTATTACTTGGAAATATAAATTTAATTATTTCATTACATAAAAATCCAACCAATTTATATCCACAATTTGATATTAGTTCAATAAATTCAAGTTCAGCAGTAAGTTTCTATATAACCATAATTGATTATATAATATTTGGAAGATGATATTCTTTAATATACTATTTTAAGGTACAATGTAATCATCAGAAACATTATTCAACAAACGGTATTTTAGTGGAATGGCCAGAAGTTTTAAGTGATAGAAATAGCTCCACATCATTATTCTTTATATCAAATCCATCATGTTATGTTGAACATGATGATTATTATATACGAAAATGTATACCAAATATTGGTTGGGAATATCAAATAAATTTAAGAAAATGTTACATACCTAAAATTGGTCAATACTGTCCAAAAGAATTTGAAACATTTATTATTGATGAAGATCATTATTGTGTTAAACATTCAGAAACTAAAGTAAAATGGAACGAAGAATTTTGTTATGGATCTAATAAAATATTATTTGATTTAAATAGTGATGAACGTAAAGCTATATTTAGTTATTATATTCATAAATTGAATACAACAGAATTTTGGTTACCAGTACAACGTATTAATTATAATTCATCGTATAGTCCAGTTGTATGGAAATTACCTGGTAAAAAGTGGGGACAAGTATTTGATATAAAAATACCATATAATGAAATATCAAAAAACCAGTGTATTATTGCTGTTATTACAAATGAATTTAAGATAAAATCTATAAAAATAACAAATTGCTTAGACAAATATTATAATCTTTGTGTGTTTAAGAAAAGTTTAGATTATAATTCATGGTGTCCCCCATTCTGGTACAGTCTTATAAATAACCCATATATTTGTTATGGCATTCAAAAAACCACAACTACGGATTTTAATCGCCTTTATAGTGAATTGAATAAATATTTTCACCCAAATCAAATTATTGCTGATAAAATTGATCAAAAAAATGAAAATAAATCAATATTTCTATATGATGATAATAATAATATGAAGTTTGTTCATGAAATAAGAAATGGTGAAATAAATATTCTGAAACTGAAACCAAATAAATTAGTTACAATGTTGTTACAATTTAATGAGCAACATGATACCTTAATTTTAACTGTCTACAATAGAATGGATATTTTCCATGAGTATGGTAATTATGGTATATCATGTTTTACAAATGCTGATTATGACTTAGTTCGTAAAGTAAAATTGAAAAAATTATATTGGGAAAATGATAATCAAACGAAATCTTTATTTGAATTAAAAATTTATGGCCATGGACCTGGACAATATTGGTGTGAAGCTCATCAAGCTTATAATTATAAATTAATCGAAACCGATAAAATTTTAGCTTCTAAAAAGGAGAAAGGACAATCTTTTGCATTTTTATATAATTTATCATGTAATATAATAGATTGCTACAGTATAAATAATAATATGAAAAAATATGCTAAGATTATTGAAAAAAACTTAGAAAACGTTATGGAAAATTCATTACATGAAGGAAAATTTGAAATTCTTGATATTCATAATGTCAAAATAATGAATATTGATTCAATTCAACCCGGCATTAGCATCAAATTTCTATGTCACATGTTAGCATCTTTAAAGGGGACATCTAATGAAGAGGATGATGATGATGATGACAGTTCTGAGGAAAGTAATGAAGATGAAGATATAAAAATTGATTTAAATAAAAATGGAACACAATTCACACATATGAAGATTAAACTGCGAAATCTTATCAGTGAACTGATCAGTAATTCGCCTAATCAAAATAATGTTAATGTTAATAGTACAGAATTTTGTTTACCAGAAACAAATACAAATAAATGGAGAATAGCTAAATTAGGATCGGCAGCAACTACAAGAACTTTATGTTTAATGTCAAATGGATTACCTCATACTAGAAAATGTATTGGTGATTTTATTTATGGTGCAACATGGGAAAATTTTACAAGAAAAATTCAATGTATACAATCATTTAATCAAAATATTATTACTGAAAAATTATTTAAAATTGAACGTTTAAAGGCTGCAAAAACGAATCCGTTAAAGGTCTTGAAATTAATTAAAGAAATGATAGTAGAAAGGAATTTTCAATATATTATACCAGCTGATTTTTATTATCTTGGACGTATATTACAGTCTATAAGTAAACATATTATCGACTATCAAAATCGTTTAGCTAAAAATTTAACTGAATATGAAAATTATGATAATACAACACAAATTATTTCTAAAATACAATTGGTAACATCGCCAAACTATGAAATTTTGAATACAACTAATGATCTTGTTAGTATTTACAATTATTTAATGGACATTAATATAAATATAATACAGCCTTCAATTAGATTAAATTCAACTAACATCCTACTTGAATCATTTGAAAATTTAATTAATGAAATTTCTACAACAAAAAGAATCGAAATTGAGAAAAAAACAGATGAATTAAATAATAGTTTTACAAATAATGATCATATATTAGATGGTATTTTTATTCAAATTAATCCAAATATAATGATTTTTACTATAGATCCAACAAAAACAAATATATCTGGTGTAGCAATATATTCAAAAAATGAATTACACACCATTCAAAATTTTCTCGATTGTGATTATAAATTTATAAATAAATACCAGTCAAAATTTGATATTTTAGAAGAAAATAATTTACAAATTGGAGCGTTTGTGCCAAATTCACTTTTAGAACGTTTAGATGAAATTGAAATATTATCTGAAAATGATAATAATGATACATTTACTGTAATAGAAAAACCATCACCAAAAGTTGTTATTAAATTATATCGAAATGATCATTTATTTGTTGAAAACCGTAATGTTACTGATATGAAAGTTTCTGGAATGATTATTAGCATATCAATACCAAATTATGATAAAGATTTACCTGAGTTATTACCAATTTATTTGAGAAAGAATAATAATAATACAAAAAATTGTCGTTATTGGAATTACAAAACATGGGCTGAAGATGGTCTTGAATTTTTAGGAATGTCTAAAACTGATAATAATTTAATACTTTGTGGTTGTTCTCATTTAACACCATTTGCTTATTTAGTTGGTGGTTTGTATAATTTATCAGTATCTTCAGATGATATTGTTATAATAACACAAATTCATCATGAAGCATTAGATTTAATAACATTACTTGGTTGTACATTATCATTATTAGGTATTATTGGAATAATTATAACAGCTATAGTTTTTAAATCATGGCGAGAAAAACTATCAACAAAAGTTCTTTTACAATTATCAGCTGCTATTGGTTTGCAAATGATACTTTTTTGTTTTGTTAATACTGAACTGTTAACAAATCATTTAATTGAAAATGAAATTTTTTCAAGTTGTATTGCACTTGGTGCATGTTTACATTATTTTGTATTAGTGCAATTTTCATGGATGTTTATTATTGCTTATTTACAATATAAACGTTATGTACAAGTTTTAGGTAATACCAGACCAACAAGATTTTTTATAAAAACATTTTTAATTGGTTGGATAGCTCCTAGTATACCAGTCATTTTATTAATATTAATAGATCGTGATGCTTATATTCCAGAAGAGTATGATACATCAAGAATTTGTTATCCTTCTGGATTGGCTTTATATTACGGAATTATGTTACCAATAGCAATAATTATTTTAGCTAATTTGGGAATATTTTTTATTATATTCTTTAATTTAATTCGTGGACCTGATGGAAATTTACGACATACAGAAAAAAAATTAGCAATATCACAATTGCGATTATTAATATTATTATTTTTTTTACTTGGATTAACTTGGATATTTGGATTTTTATCAACAATGAAAGCAGGACTTATATTTTCTTATTTATTTTGTTTAACAGCAACATTTCAAGGATTTGTTTTATTTATATATTTCGTTATTTTGGATCCAATTACAAGAAAATTATGGTCAAATTTTCTAAGGCGGATTTTTGATAAAAATAAAGAAATAAAATAGATACATAATTACATTTTTTGCACTCTAAAAATCAATTATATACCTTTATGTATTTAAATCTGTTAATTTATTAGTAAACAATGAAATAATAAATTAATGTTTATTTAAATAATTTGTAGCAACTTTTTTTTAATGACTCAACGAAATTTTCTCAAATCGATTCTAAAATTTATATTTATTTATAGATTTATTCCAGATAAATCTGGACGATGAAGCTCCTAGTAACATTACTAGTTTTGAGTATATTGGGAAATTTGTCAAAGGCATTTCGAGTTGATGTTAGTTTATATTTTTATAGGCACAAATAAATTTAATAATTTTATTCTGTATAATATTAGCAAAGACAAAAACGAAGTATAGATTTGTCAGCATCGCATTCATTGATTCCAGATGCACGACTCGCAAAAGATGTCATTCCAACAAGTTATATTATAGATCTTCGACCAAATATGGAGGACGATACATTTACGGGCATAATCAGAATGAATTTAAGCTGGAATGATGATACAAAAAAAATTTCCTTACATGCTCATTATGATTTAAATATTGAAGAAAAAGACATAATACTCAGAAAAATTAATCCGAAAAAAGAGTAAATTTTTTAAATTATTATTATCATAGCTTAGGCTAAGAGTATATAATATCAGGAGATGCTATAGTAAAATTTTGCCTCTACAAGCTACAAGCTATATCCGAGTCTGAAACGATTGCAGTCAAAAATTTAATAATTTTACTAACAAACTACATATACCAAAAAAATTCCGGCGGATACTTTATATTTTCTATATCATCTCTTGTTATATACAAAATATATTCTAAGATTATTATTTAACTTTTATTTAAATGTTATTTCATTTATTAGTAATTCTGAATCTGAAGAAAAATTCAGTAATATAGCAATTGAACGTGCAGATCGAATGCCAAAACGAAGTGTTTATGTAATTTATTTGAAAGAAGCTGTAACTCAGGGTACTGAATGTGAACTTGAAATGAAATTCAGTGGTAAGATTTGGGAGAATACAGAAGGCTTATTTAAAGGTAACTATGTGGATTCGAAAGGTGAAAAGAAATATTATTTAGCATCTTATATGCGTCCACATAATGCAAGAAGATTATTTCCATGTTTTGATGAACCCGGTTTTAAGGTTTTAGTTTATTTTAAAAATTTTAATTATAAATTTATATACATATGGATATTTTGTTATTTTTTTTATCAAAGGTGCCATATGTAGTAAGTATTTCAAGACCAAAAACTTATGTGACGTTATTTAATACTGAAATTGAACGAACGGAAGAATTGTAATTTTATTCAATGATTTTTTTTTCTTACTATCGAAATTCATATATTTTTTTACCCATCCATTTATAGAAATGATAAAAATTTAAAAAAATATGTTGTTGATTATTTTGACATGACACCCCCAATGTCATCATTTACGTTTGGTTTTGTCGTATCAGAATTAAAAGAAGTTCTAATAAATAGAACATTAGAACAAACCGCCGATAAGAAACCAATTATAAAAATATGGACAAGACCAGAAATTCACGAAGAAGCTCAAGTAAGTAATAATTAAGTTAGTTTTTTTTTATTTCATAAAGTCACTTAATCATTTTGCAGGATGTTTATGAAAAACTCTTTACAATATACAATTATTTAGAAAAATATTTCAACGTTCAAGTTCCTCTATGCAAAATTGATGTTATTGCAATTCCAGGTTGGTCAGCAGTTCGTCCAGCAGATAATTGGGGTCTAATAGTATTCAAGTCAGTATAATTAATTTTAAAAAATATAATAACGTATATTTAAAAAAATGATTTTTTTAAAGAGAAACCGAATTTCTCAAAAAAGCTTATTATCCCCTTATCCAAGAATTTATTTATCAATGGATCGGTTCTTGGATTACTCCTTACTGGTGGAGCGATGCTCATGTCAATAAGGCTCTGGCCGGATTTTTAGCATCGAACGCTGTAATTGAGGTTAGTTAATATATTTTGTAATTAAACATGTATTGATTTTATAAAATTTAGCTCGATAATGGATTAGAATTTAATGGAAAATATCCAATGACAGTTCTTTATTCACTTTACTATGAATTTAGTAAACGTTATCCTCATTCTAGAATAACTGGAATGAAACAGGAAACAACTTGTTTTAAAACTGAATTAGTTATGAGAATGCTTAATTATACTATAAAAAGTGACAATTTTAAAACTGGTTTACGGAAATTTATTGCCGATAGACATTTTAGTACATTCTTTGGTGATGATCTATGGGACGCTTTAACTAAACAAGCTCATAAAGACCAAAAGCTACCAAAACAATATACAATAAATGAAATTGCTGGATCATGGATAACAAAAGATCGTTTACCAGTTGTTTCTGTTAAACGTAATTATAAAGAAAAAACTGCTATTGTCACACAAAAAGTTTATTTACGTGAACGTCCTCACGATGTTCCGGAACAAGAAAAAATGCTATGGTGGATTCCATTAGTTATAGTTGGACAAGATAAATTAGATTTTACAAATTCAACACCATTTGTTTGGATGGAAAAGAAAAAACAAATACAATTGACTGGTCTTCCAAATAAAGACAATTTTATAATAATTAATCCCGAAGAAATTGGACCATTTCCAGTTAATTACGATGAACGAAATTGGAATTTGTTATCTGAATATTTAAAAACAGAAAATGGACGAAAAAATATACCAATTTTTACAAGGTTGGTTTTTATAATTAAAACTAAAAATTCTAATATGTCAAAAATTTGTCTGACATTTTATATTTCTATTTTTCATCTTTACAGAGCTAAACTTCTTCATGATGCATGGAATTTAGCATATGCTGGTGATTTAAGCTTTGCAACTGCATTCAATATGACATTATTTATGAAATATGAGCGCGATTATTTAACATGGAATCCAGTATTTACATTCATTGATCACATTGGCAAACATATTGATATGTCAGCAGATATTCATAAGAAATTTGAAGTAATATATTGAAAATGTATAAAATGTTTTAAATCAAAAATTATACATTAATTTATATTTTTATAGGAATATGTACAGATTCTTTTGACACCGCTTTACGAAGAGCTTGGCAACTACGAAGAAAGTGAAGATAGTGGTAAAACTGATTTGCGAACACTAACCAAAACATTTTTATGCCGTGTTGGTTATAAACCCTGTATTGAAGAAGCTCAAATTGCATATAAAAAATGGATGGAAAGTGAGAATCCAGAAGAAGGAAATCCGTAAATATATTTTTATTTTAATTTACATTTAATATTATATTGATAATGTTAATTTAATTCAGTGTACCTAATCAATACATTTGTCCTGTCTTCAAATGGGGAACACAAGAAGAATGGGAATTTGGCTTACAGAGAGTAATTAGTTTTCCATCATCAAGAGTAGCTAGTGAAAGAACATATTTGTTGAAAACTTTGTCAGGATGTCCTACACAATCAGAAAAAATTGAAAGAATTTTGAATGTAACAATTCTTGAAGAGAATGGAAATTTCACAGAAAATGATATTTTCCTAATTTTTAGTATGTTACATAGTGGATCAAGTGGATATACAACTTTATTTAATTTCTTATCATCCAATTGGGAAATTCTAAAGCAGAAGTATATAAACTATTTTATAATATACACATACATATGTATTTATAATATTTTTAATTGTTTGGTTTTGTTTATTTAAAAAAAAATAGGTTCGAAAACAAGACAAATCTTTGGGATAATTTAATTAGCTCATCTACTGGTTCATTTACAACCCAAGTAGGTTATGATATGGTTTCAGCTTTCTATGCTCAACGAAAAGGTGAATTTGGTAGTGCTGAACATATAATTGAGAAATCACTTCGAAATATCAAAGAGGAAACTAAATGGAGTAATGAGAATTTACCAGTTATTGAAAAATGGTTGGTGAATTTCTTGAAAACTAACGACAAATCGAAGAGTAGATTTATTGGATAGATTTTATAATTAATCATTAATCAGATTCAAATATAAATTTTTATATTTATACGATAAATTTTTATTTTAAATATTTCGATTTTTGATAAAATGTGCATATCTTTTTAGATAAATAATATATTAAAAAATGTTTTAAAATAAAACACAAAACATTTTAATAAATTCTTTGAAAATTTTATTTCTTCAATTTTTTTTCCTTTTAGATGCAAATCAATACGTGTTTTTAAGCATAATTAGTTTGTATCATTTCAAAAATGCAAAAGTAAATAAAAAATTAATTGATATTTAAAAGTTCAGTGCATAATTATTTAATTATATAGATTTTATTTTGTTATTGCGAATTCAAGTTGTCAATGTAGAATATTTCTTAGTATTCGTCACCTTCGCCTGCTTCTTCAGTTGAATCAATACCAACTTCTTCATAATCTTTTTCTAAAGCCGCCAAATCTTCACGTGCTTCAGAGAATTCACCTTCTTCCATACCTTCTCCAACATACCAATGAACAAATGCACGTTTGGCATACATCAAATCAAACTTATGATCCAATCGAGCCCATGCCTCAGCAATTGCTGTTGTATTTGATAACATACAAACAGCACGTTGTACTTTAGCTAAATCACCACCAGGTACTACAGTTGGTGGCTGATAATTAATACCAACTTTAAAACCAGTTGGACACCAATCTACAAATTGTATAGATCGTTTTGTTTTAATTGTAGCTATAGCTGCATTTACATCTTTAGGTACTACATCTCCACGATATAACATACAACAAGCCATATATTTGCCATGACGTGGATCACATTTGACCATTTGATTTGCTGGTTCAAAACAAGCATTTGTAATATCAGCAACAGTTAATTGTTCATGGTATGCTTTTTCAGCAGATATAACTGGAGCATATGTGGCCAATGGAAAATGAATTCTGGGATATGGTACTAAGTTTGTTTGGAATTCAGTAAGATCAACATTTAAAGCACCATCAAAACGTAATGAAGCTGTAATTGATGAAACAATTTGGCCAATTAATCGATTTAAGTTTGTATATGTTGGTCGTTCAATATCTAAATTACGGCGACATATATCATAAATAGCCTCATTATCAACCATAAAAGCACAGTCGGAATGTTCCAATGTTGTGTGGGTAGTTAAAATTGAATTATATGGTTCAACAACGGCAGTAGATACCTATATAATATAAGTATATAAAACAATTATTTAATTATAGATTTAGCTGATTTCTGTTTAATTAAATTTAATTGAATAATAATATCTTTTTAATTCAACTATTTATATTTTGTTTGCCAAAATTTAATAAACAAGTTAGTTAAAAGGTTAAAAGAACAATATAAATTACTTAATGCCTCGTATATATTTAATAATTATTTTTAATTCAATGAATAAGAGTAAAAATAAATTAAGATATAACCAGTTATTTTATTATCTTGCTAGTGCTATTAAACATGTTACAAATTTTGTTAATTAATTTTTAAGGGCTATATCAATTGAGTAATGTAATTGCGAATACTATAGTATATATGTATACTGTATGATATAGTTGTATAATATATATAGTATGGAACCATTTTTATAAATTAACCAGTTGCAAAAAATTATGTTTTGACAGTGAATTTGTTTAATTGAAATTATTTTGTTTAATATAAGTGTAAGAATATAGACTCTAAATACCAGGGGAGATATTATTACATATTGTATATAAATTGTATAAAATTTTTTTTTCAAATTTTTGCGATAGTTTCCCAAAATATCAATAAAATTTGTGTGATATTCATATTAAACAAAATATCAAAATATGATATTAAAATGTAATATATTACAACATTAAAAGATAAAAGATTACATTTTAAAGCTATAGTTTCGTCTTTAGTCATATATTTTTATAAGCTGTCGATAATAATAAACTAACTTAAATACCAAAATTAACATACATATATACATAATTTTATATTTCAAATCAATATTTATGTATGTCTTCAGAAAAAAACAACCTTAGAATTTATAACAAAATATGCATCTTAACAAAACTAATTCTACAAACGTTTTTTTTGTTATGTCAGCATTGCGTGACAAAAGAAATGAATTAAATTTCTGAAGTAGTGAAGTATAGTAGAAAAATTATAGTAAAATTATAAAATATAAGCCAAAATCTAAAAGTTTAATAGAGATGACCTAGTTTTTCTCTATTTTTATTATTTTTTGTTGTTGTTATAAAATTACCTGGGGTGCTGGGTAGATTGAAAATTCTAATTTAGATTTTTTGCCATAATCAACTGATAAACGTTCCATTAAAAGTGAAGTAAAACCACTACCAGTACCACCTCCAAACGAATGAAAAACTAAAAATCCTTGTAATCCAGTGCATTGATCAGCTAATTTACGAATACGATCTAGTACTAAATCAACAATTTCTTTTCCAATTGTATAATGACCACGGGCATAATTATTAGCAGCATCTTCTTTCCCTGTTATTAATTGCTCAGGATGGAAGAGTTGTCTATATGTGCCACTACGAACTTCATCTATTAAAGAAATTATCGAAATTAAGTAATTTTTATGCTTAATATTATTGCATAGAAGCATATTAAAAATATATTGATCAAAAATATTGATAGATATTATTTGATTGTTAGTTTTGTTTATTATTTGTTTACAGTTCAGTTGTATCACGGTTTAAGTAAAATAATTTTGGGATATTTGATTTTTGTTATAATCGTACCCAGCGGGAAATTGGGCCATGCATTACCTTTTAGAAGTGATGAATTATTCAATTATCTAGTAATGGAACTGGTAATGTGTCAAATTTTGTTCTGGATTGGATAATTTCTGCATTACCTAGTAAGGGAGAATGTAAGGAATCAAGTTTTTAAGAAACTTATGCGCAATTTATGTGGAATTTTTATATTTATTTTACGCGCAATTTGTTTATTTATATTGTAAATGAAATTATTGGAGAATTTCTGCATTACCTAGTAAGGGAGAGTGTAAGTGGTAGAATTTTAACTGCGATTTACGCGTAGTTAATCGAATTTTCGGAATAATTTTTGTATTTTTTGGAAAAGTTTAAGAGTTAATACGTTTATTTATTTCGATTTTTTTATTTTAGTCTTAAACAGTAAGTCGTGAAGTTCAGATCGGATCTTTGCAAATTGTGATATTTTTAAAACAATTTTGTGAAATAATTATATACATATATTATAAATATATTAATTTAATATTGTGAAATAATTAAATGTTAAAAATAATATGTATAAAATTAAATTAATATATAATTTTGTAATTTTTATAATCTCTTTATTTTATTAAGGTATGCTGCTCTAAAGGATTTGAAGGAATACCGAAATATTTACAAAATTGCATTGAAGGGACCTTATTTTAAAAGAAGAAAAATATTAAGTATACACAAAAAAATTGTATTTTGTTATATATAAAATGAGAAATTAATAAATTTTTATGTAAAATTAATAATTATGAGTTTTATTATTTACTTTATTAATGAAGGTAACGGAAAGTAGGTAACGGAAAATATATTATCAGAGAATAACTTAAAATTTTAATTTCTTTGTAATGTAGGAAACAATTGATTACCATGTAATCGAAAGAATAATCGTGGAAATGCTGAATTTCCACATAATTGAAAAATCTGTCTTTGAATAAGTTGATTACCAGGTAAGCGAGAAACGGGTCACTGTTAAGGTCGATTACCACGTAAGCGAAAAATGGATGCATTACATTTCGTAGGACATCGCCGTGTTAATTTTCACCGATTCTGGAAGCTATCGCTCATATAGGCTATCGTTTACCACTTCATATTACCATCGCTTACCACTTCCCGCTGGGTAACTATGCATACTATCATGGTATACATATGTAAATCAATTTATTGTTGTTATTGTTTATATTTGTTAATAAATAATATTATGCAAAAAAATCTTTAAATAACTTGATTTTGAATAAAAATACTTAATTCGGTAAATGAATAGTATTTGTAGACATATTTAATTATTATTTTCCTTAAATATATGTATTATAATTAATTACTAGATTACAACTGGCCTCCCATGAGCTGAAATATACTACTTATAAGTTATAACAATTTTGAACTTACCTACAACTGTAGGTTCTAAATCAACAAATACCGCTCTTGGTACATGTTTACCGGCACCAGTTTCACTAAAAAATGTATTGAATGAATCATCTCCACCGCCAATCGTTTTATCTGAAGGCATCTAAGTCAAATATAAAAAAATATATATTTTTTTATAGTTCAGAGAATTTTTTTTAGATTTACTTGTCCATCAGGTTGAATACCATGTTCCAAACAATAAAGTTCCCAACAGGCATTGCCAATTTGAACTCCAGCCTGTCCAATATGTACTGAAATGCATTCCCTCTAAATTTATAATTAAAAAAAGGATAATTAGTTTAAATGTCATTATTGTTAATTAGATTTGTATTATGTTATGTTTTAACTAAAATGTACATAATACAGATCAGTTTTATTTTATGGAGAAACTTGGAAGTATTGAAAATATTTGGCAATATCTTATATACAATTTAGTTAGTTATTTTTATAACTTAAATTTTGAGTTTTCTATAAAATGACAAGTAAAAGTTTTTCCGTTTACCTATATGTTTGTATATTGCATTTAATACAATTAATTTCCAGTTTACTTATGCGCTTATTAAAGTATAAAAATGTAAAAAAAAACTAGGTTAAGAAAATTAAATTTCCATAGAATTTTCTTTACTAAAATTTTCAAAATTAATTTAAAATTTGTTCTAAAAAATCCAATTATTATTTAGCAAAACTGGAAATATCCACAAAATATGACTAAATATACGAATCCATCTATATTTGCAATAAATATCATTAACACGACTCCAAAAGCAATTTTTTTAATTCAACAATATTCTTGCTTTCTAGTTGTTTTTTTTTTCAAATAACATAAATTATGGAAATAATTATTTTTAGACGGTAACATGAGAAATTATAGAAAACTATATAAACTAAAACTACTCTATACATTAAAAAATGTTTTCATAAAAAGAGCTGAAATTTAATTTGTAGATTTATGTAATAAAGGTCAATGAAGAAAGAAAATTGCATATTTTACTAAAATAAAATAAAACATAATCGAAAAAGCATGGTGGTATAAAATAAGTTTTAGAGATCTAAATCTAAGTGAAACAAATTATAATCCAACTGAAAACGTTATATATTTTTTGAATCCAAATACATATAGTATAAGTCAGATTGTAACGTATACATATAATATAAATGATTAAAGGTCAATGAATCTTTATAAAATCCACTTATATTTTTTCCTGGAATATTTTTGTGAAAATGTTAAAAAGCATAATATTTTATTTTTTTGTTTATTTTTACTTACTAAATTATTTATAAAAATACATAAATGAAATTTTGAGAAAAAAAAAATATATTGTTTATAAATTATTAATACATATTTTTAATTTTAATCCGTAATTAGGACTAATTTTAATACAATATAAAAAAAATAGAAATATAATAAACTATTAAAGTATAATTAAATGTTTAGATATAATTTATATCATTAACAAAATCAAAAACTCGCATGAAACATTTTAATTATTTTTTTGAATTTAGTTTTGTTTTTTTTCATTTGATAAATATTTTTTATGCTCATATTACATCACCTTTAATGTTCATTGTCCAATATGAATCATATGTCTGGAATTATTTGGGTATGGCTTTTAATATTAATAATTACATTAAAAAGACATTAAACAAAACCAAAACAAAGTTGGATCATAAAATAATGAAAATCATTCATCCAAAAAAAAATTTTTTTAAACTATTGAAGATAATTCATTCTTATAAAGGAGTGACTCTGATTTATTGAAATTATATTTTCTAATTGTAAGAAAATTTATATATTTAATAAGATGGATTTATGGTTCATTAAATATTTAATTAATCATTTTAATTTTAGAAAAATTAAGATTCAGTTTCGGTTCAAATAATTAATCTAAATCTCAACTGTTATAAGACCTTTTTTTTTGAGTTTTACTACCATTGAATCTTGAATGCAAACAGAATAACATATATGTATACATATATACAAAATTCCATACGCTTGGGTTATGAGAACCTCATATACATAAGTGTTCATTTAAAAAGAAATTTGTGCATTAAATTTGTAAGGAATCATCCAGATTTTAATGTGTATTATGTGCATATCAGAATTAAACGTCAGACATAATATTTGATATATCAACAATTTAATTGTATAACTTTGGAGAGACCGAAATGTATTATAAATAATCAGCTGTATATAATATAATAATTCAAGAACACGTAAAAGGATATATATTAAATTTTGAAGGAAACAAACTGAAAGTACGGATTCCACATATCCTAATTTTTTTTATGGTTTCTTTTGAAAATAATTTTTTTTAAATAAATTGAAAAAAAATGCGCATAAAATTTCTTATGACTGATTTATTTTACATAAATTATTATAAAAATATAAACAAAGTGAATAAATTTAAACATTTTTATAGTAGTAATATTTAAATTTATTGGAGCGTAAATTATAAAAATGATAATTATTAAAAAAAAATTATTCACTCATTTATGTATGTATTATAAAAACGGTTTTATGGATTTTGATTTTCAGATTAAAATAATCAAAAATTTAATAATTGATTTAAAATGTATATTCTACTAAATTGATGAGCCAATAAAATGAAACAGTATATGATTAAAAAAACAACGTGGTTCACAAAATAAGCCAACTTTTATGATATCAACACAAAATGGAGCTAAATATCGAAAAACCTATAGTAAATGACAGATATTATCTCATATTACCGGAAAATATAACAAATTATATTTTTTATATTATTTCGCCTACAGAGATTTAATATTTGATGATATTTCTAAAATAGTAATTTCTTTATAATTTAAAATTAAATAATAGACGGATATTACATTAAATATTTAAAAAATAATAATATAAATTTATAATTGTTATACATAAATATAAAATCATAATATATTGGGAACTTTCTTTGAAAGTTTTAAAAATATATGTATGTATTTTAAATTTTTTTTTTTTTTTCAAAATTTTAATTATAGTTTTATTAGCTATATACAAAAAAGATTGTAGGAAAACAAATTTCACCAAACCATTTTTCAGTTACTTTATAGATATGGTAAAAAAAAATTATATCTGATCTTCTTTAAATTGTTAACTTGAAAATTCAATTTATTTGTGTACCATAGTTGTTGTATAAATTTCTATTGTTTTTTTAATAAATATTTGATATGTACGAGTAATTATTCTCCCAAAATTTGGCAACATAGAAGTATATCTAAGCCATGCCATGGTTTTAAATTTTTTTTATTAAATCACCAATTTATATTTATGTACTATTTAATAATTAATACATTTTTTAGAGCTAAAAGAATCCGAAGCAATGACCAACAGTTTAAAAGATAATAAAATATCTGACTTAATGAAAAGATTTTTGCAAAACATTACATAGACTATTTTTAAAAATCATATTTTTATATTTTAAGACTCATTTTTGAATTAGAAACTTAAAGAAAGATTTGAATTCCAAAATTTAAAAAGAATATAAATTAAAGTATTCTTGAAATTAATGAACAATTTATGTACATAAAAACATAAGTTAATGTAAAATAAAATTTCATAAAACTTATTTTAAATAATTATTCATAAAACCAAAGATTCATAAAACTTATTTTAAATAATTATATACACACCTATATAATTATTTAAAATAGGTCCTTTTTTTGTAATTTAAAACGAAAAATATTTTTCAAAAATTATACATTATTTAAACAAAAATGACATCATCGCTGACGCAACTCATAAGTGTTTTAAAAAGGATATAATTTATTTAAATATTTAAAAAAAAATGAAATTATTAAATAATCTCTTACCATTTTGATTAAGTATAGATTTTTTTTATATTTTAAAAGAAAATGAATTTAATTTATACAATGAACAATATTCCACTTCAGTAAAAAAATTAATTTCTTTTATTAAATAATAAATAATGGATCCGTAAATCTGTCTGTAATGCGACAATTATGGAGAAGTACTGAATTATTTTCAAAAATTCAGCTGATTTTATAGTCACGAAAAGAATGTAATATGTAGTATGTACAATGTATTTGTGTATACAACATTATAGTTAGAATGTTATTTTTTTTTTAACAACTGCTCAAACTTTTGCAGGTCACTGAATCAGTTTCCTTTATAAATTTATTATTTAAAAACAGTGGAAAATACCATTGTGGTTGGGTTGGCAAGATTGTGGTTGTGGTTGGGTTGGCAAGATATTTAAATTTAATTCTATTTTAATAAATATCAAGGCAATTCAATTTATGAATAAACTAAAAATATTTTACAAGCTAAATATACATCATCTTATATGAATTAAATCTTTTTTTTCTATTGAATTACATACTTATTATAAGCTACTAAAGACTGAGAGTTTTAAAGAACTTATTATTACAATCTAAATATGAATTACTTGATAACTAATTACTTATTAATTATCAAGTAATTCATATTTATATTGGCATATAATTTGGATAAATAATATTTTTATTATTATTCATTAACATATTTTATATGTTGAATAATGCATAATACATTACATTGGAATCTAAAAATTTCTGTAGCATAAAAATTAAGGTTGTATAGGAAAAAAGCTTTTATTTGTACCTAATTCGATATGTTTGTTACACTCAGCCACACTATACGGTAGTAAAATTAAAAAATATAACAATCAAAAAGCTCTGCCATATTTGAGTTTGAGTGGCAACCCCAGCAGCCAGAAACTGTGACCACATTTTTTTGTGCACAATTTTGTGAATATTTTTTGTCACAACGAAATGTGACAAAAAGGTGACATAATTGTTGAAATTTTTGTGAATCTTTTTGTCACCAAAAAATGTGAAAAAAAGGTCACAAAATTGTCAAATAAAATGTGATCACATTTTTTTATCACACTTTTGTGGCTATTTCGCGACAAATAATTGTGAATTTTTTTTTCAAACTAAGTCCCCATTAGTCAGAATATTTTTTAGCATTTTTTTGTCAAATTTTTGTGACATTTTTTATGAAAAATTTGTAAATATGCGTAACAACGTGCATAATTAAACGTGCAAACGGTAAGACTAAGTAGTGTGTAATTAGTGTTCATTGTGAAAGTGCGCAAATAATTAAATTACAATTAATTGAATTCTTTGTTTTATGCATGTCGATTTATTTTCTATATACTTTTTAAGTAATGTAAAAAAATATACATTACTTGTTTTCACATGGGTAAGAAATTAAGAATTTGTAATAAACAATATAAAAATAAACTTATAAAAAAAATATTTTTTTTTATTTTTCAGATACAGTGAAAATATAACTAGACACGAAGATTTTTCAGAAGACGATGCGCTAATTTTATCAAAAAAAAACGCTGAAAAATCATAATATTTAATTTTAGTATCTTATTTTTATAACATTGAATTGATATTGAAAATAAAAAATAAACAAATCCTTAAAAACGTTTTTTAATTATTTAATTGACCATAATAATTCGAAAAATTTGTACACAAAACTGTCACAAATTCGTCCAAATAAATGTGACAAATTTGTTCACAAAACTGTGACAAATTGGTTCACAAAAATGTCAAAAATTTGTTAACAAAACTGTGACAAATTGGTTCACACAAATGTCAAAAATGTATTCACAAAACTGTGACAATTTCTTCCACAAAAATGTCACACTTTTTCCAACAAAAATGTCATAAAAATGTCGCAATTCGGGTAAACCACAGTCACAATTTTTCCACCGTATTTTGTCAATTCCACCGTATTTTGTCGACAATTCACATTTTTTTGTGACATTTTTGTCACAATTATTTCACATTTGGTTGCTGGGGAAGATACAGTTTTAAGATTTATTTAGTATTATTTTTTGTTAATATAAGGACCTGTCTAATTTTGTTAAAAAGTAAAAAAGTAAAAAACAGGTGAACAAATTTTTACCGAGGTGAAAGATATTTAATCTTGGTAAATATTTTTTGTCTACATTGGTTTGTCTAAACACTGTCTAAATTGGTTAAAATTTTGACAATTAAATTCAAGATGAGTACAATCGTGAAAAATTATTTCCCAACCATTTTTTTGGAATATTTTAAAAACAATCAATGCAGATTTATATATTTCCGCATTCCCTTTAATATACAATTTATGTTAATTGAAATATTGTCATTACAATTAACTTTTACGCGAGCAATTCACAACACCTTCCCTCTTAGAGAAAATATAAGGGTCGAAAATTTTTTTTTTACTCATATTTTAAAATTTTATTTGTATATATTTTTTTTCTAATTTTTTTCTTGCATTATAACCATAATGCTGTACATTTTCTCCTTCATAAGTACTATATAAATTGATTTTACGTTCATCCCTTTGAATTGTTAACCAAAATTCTTTATTAAGAAGTTCCATTTCTTTATTTATATTTTCATTAATATTTTCATTAATATTATTATCTCCAACAAATTCGTCTTCTATCAATATACTCGTACAAACTTTTGTACTTAAATCTTTTTCTTCTACTACAACTTCCACAACTTCTACTATATTTTTTTTAAAACATTTTACTTCTATATATTCTTCCAAATAAAATTCTTCCACAATTACTCCTACATTGTCTTTTATAATAAAATTCACCTTTTCTTCTTTATTTGATTTAACAACTCCTGTGTTAATATCTTCTTCTAATACAATTATTTGTTCAGTTTTAAATTCATCTATACAATTTTTAGTTGCTTTCCAGATTTGAGACTTTTTTCTACAAGATTTTTTGTCTTAGAAAATATATAGTTTTAATAGTTTACGATAAGCACGTTATCAAAAATTCCTTTAATCATTTTTATTTTATCTCCTGTTATTTCCTTGTAATTTTTTTTCGATTTATTTTCTTCACGTTTAGGGGTCATCTAAATGTTCCCCAAAATACCATCATTTGGTAACGTTTATTACTTTTCCTTCACAAGAGCCTATATTCGATTTAACATAATTTATTTCAAATTCATTTTCATTGTTTTCATTAATTTCATTATTTTCTTCTTTATTTTTTATTAAATTATTACATAAGTCAGGGTCTATCCAATTATATTTATTTAAATTAATTATTGGCTCTTGTAAGGTTATTTTGCCCTTCGAAAGGAATGAGCTGGGCTCTTTTAGTTCACTCCGTCCTCGTTTCCCGAAACCATTGTCATTTTGGATTCATAGGATTTACGCGCTTCACACTCTAAAATTTTATGTCATTTCCTTGCGCACCATTCACAAGGGGTCTTTTCTAAACTTTCTTCGTTAGTTAATGCGATGCGAGTATCCTTTGATTTACGAAATTATTATTTCCCGAACGTAGTTTAAAACAATGAGTGGATGCATGTCCATTCATTCCACAGTTTGTGCATCGTTGAGCTGAAGAATTTGTATTTTGTGGCGCTCCCAAGTACAATCTCTACTCTCTACTAATATGTGCAGGTTTACCACACTTGAAACATTTAATCGACGTATTCATAGTTGTTCCCCTAAATGGAACCTTGTTATTACCATTATTATTATTTCCATTATTATTGTTCCTATTGTTATTATAATTATTATTGTAATTATTATTATAATTGTTATTATAATTACTTGTACTATTTTTATTGTTGTTGGGAAAATTAGTACCACTAACCATATTATAACTTCTGTTATGGGTCTTATTGTTATTGTGAAAATTATTGTTATTATAATTATTATTATTATTTGAAAATTGTTTATTATAATTATTGTTAGAATTGTTCCTGTTGTTGTTGTTATTGTTATTTTGATCGTTGTTAAATTTATTATTTCCTGGTACTCCCCGGAAATAATTACTATTATTATTATTTCTAAAATTATTTCCATTATTGAATTTGTTTTTATTTGTTTGGTCTGTATGTGTACCAGTTTCATTTACTTTTTCATCATGCTTGTTAACAAATTCATCATTTGATCACCTTGATTATTATGGCTCCGGGAAAACCAGTCAAAAACATTTCAGTAAAAAAAAAGGAATTTCATTCAAAAATAAGAAGGCATCTGTGTCAAAATAACTTTTGACTGAATTGCCTTTTAAGAAGGATATTCAATCAAAAAACGGCAACTGTGTCAAAATAATTTTTGACTGAATTGCCTTTTAAGAAGGGTATTCAATCAAAAAACGGAAAAGGTATTCCAGTCAAAACCGGCTCAGGGAAAACCAGTCAAAAACATTTCGGTAAAAAAAAAGGAATTTCAGTAAAAAATAAGAAGGCATCTGTGTCAAAATAATTTTTGACTGAATTGCCTTTTAAGAAGGATATTCAATCAAAAAATGGAAAAGGTATTCCAGTCAAAACTTTTTTGATTGGGATTCTTTTTGGATTTATTGACTGAAATTGTTTTTGCCAAAGGAAATTCAGTCAAACAGCTAAAAAGGAATTTTAGGCAAAATTATTACTGTAATGAGAAATAACTCATAAGAGCAAATATTATTACTTTAACTTGCATTATAACCATAATGCTGTACATTATGACAAAACACGAAATAAAAATAGTTATTTTAATTATTTATTATAAATATAAATACATATATATATATTATAAATTTAAATATAAATTCATAAATATAATAAAATTACAAATATATAATACATATAATATCATATATAATAATATATTATATATTATATAATATAAATAATATTATATTTATATAATATAATATATATTATATATTATAAATAATATTATATAATATAATATATAATACAATATATGATAATATAAATAAAATTATATAATACAATGTATAATAAAATATATAATATGTAATATAAATATGTAATTATAAATATAATATAATATATAATAATATAATATATTACTCCTATATAATATTCAAACTTCTATTGCTTTCATTCTACGTGGTCATACGATAATATATAAAATATTATATATATTATTATATTATTTATTATATAATATATATAATATTGGGCGTGTTTTATAATTACAACTGGGTGTAGTGCAGGTGAGGTGCAGCCACTATCCGTGTAGTACACTTCAACTACACCGATAGAGTTCTACACCGAAAAAAATAACTTAAAACTATTTCACAACCGTTTCTTTTCTTTTTGCTTATTGGTTGGATTGTCAATTGACAGCTTGCTACATCATCTGATCCTCAATTTCAAGTTAGTGTAAAAAGTGTAGCAAAAGTGCGCTACACCCTAGCTACACTTTCAGTTATGAAACAGAAAAGTGTAGTACACTTTTTGAAAGTAGTGATTCTGAAACAGGGTGTAGCTGTTTGACAGTTCGCTACACTAAAAGTTGTAATTATGAAACACGCCCATAATATAATAATATAATAGCCCTGTTTTTTTGTAGACGGGTATATTGTATTGCAAAATTTTTGCAAAAACACGATTCACTGAACATAGGTTGAATTTATCAGCTGATAATTTTTTTTTAAATCACATTAAGACCTCTCCCTAATACAGGATGTACGGCGTACGGTCTTTTTACATTTGAAATTAGTCTTTTTATATTTCAAAGTAGATTTTTTGTTTTTCAAAGTAGACTTTTTGTTTTTCAAAGTAGTCTTTTTATTTTTCAAAATAGTCTTTTTGTTTTTCAAAATAGTCTTTTTGTTTTTCAAAATAGTCTTTTTGTTTTTCAAAGTAGTCTTTTTATTTTTCAAAATAGTCTTTTTAAGCAAATTGTCGCCTTATTTTCAGTGAATCGTTTTTTTGCAAAAATTTAGCAATACAATATACCCGTCTAGAAAAAAACAGGGCTAATATAATATTAATATATAATAATATAATATATTATATAATATTCAAACTTCTATTGCTTTCATTCCACTTGGTCATACGAGCTGTTGTTCAGAATGTTACGAATTAATGAATGCTGAAAATATTGCTGATTGCGTTGATTCTAGTGAAGCAGTTAAAAAAGTTTTTTGCGCTGAATGTAGAACTGAAGTTGATAGTACTCTAAAAATTTTTTAATTTATTTTAGTTAAAAACTCTAATTTTCACTTGCAATATTGAATTTGTTTTTTTTTTATTAAATAACTGTTGATTATATTAATATATATTTTATTATATATTATATTATATAATATTATTTATAATATATAACATATATTATATTATATAATATTATTTATGTTATATAATATATAATATATTATTATATATTAATATTATATTATTATATTATATATGATATTATATGTATTACATATTTCTATTTTTATTATATTTATGAATTTATATTTAAATTTATAATATATATATATGTATTTATATTTATAATAAATAATTAAAATAACTATTTTTATTTCGTGTATTGTCATAATATGTACAGCATTATGGTTATAATGCAAGTTAAAGTAATAATATTTGCTCTTATGAGTTATTTCTCATTACAGTAATAATTTTGCATAAAATTCCTTTTTAGTTGTTTGACTGAATTTCCTTTGGCAAAAACAATTTCAGTCAATAAATCCAAAAGGAATCCCAATCAAAAAAGATTTGACTGGAATACCTTTTCCATTTTGTGATTGTATATCCTTCTTAAAAGGCAATTCAGTCAAAAATTATTTTGACACAGATGCCTTCTTATATTTTTGACTGAAATTCCTTTTTTTTTACCGAAATGTTTTTTACTAGTTTTCCTGAAACCCAAAAGGCATTCTAGTAATAAAAAAATTGGACTGAAAAAGGGCTTTTCAGTGTAAATAAAGAAAAGGCAAATAAGTCAAACTTTTTTGACCGGAATGCTTTTTTTTTTACTGAAGTTCCATCTTGAAAAAGCATATCAGTCATAAAATTTGTATGAAATTATTTTTCACTGAAAAGCCTTTTTTTTTACTGAAATGTTTTTGACTGGTTTTCCCAGCCCCATTATTATTTGGTTTATTACTATTTCCTATTCCTATACCTCCTAAATTTCTTGTTTCATTTAAATATTGCCGAGCCGCTCCTATGGAGACTTGTAAATTTTCGAGGTTTTTAAATACTAAATATTGTTTTAAATCTGCTGATCGTAGTCCTCCCAAAAATACTCTCTTCGCTGTTATTTCCATCTCATTTATTAACGCTTCGTTATGGTAGCGTTCGTTGGCTCTGTTGCGATAAACCGCCAATTTTTCTGATATTCTTTCTCCAAAAAGTTCTACCGTTTCATACTCATATTGGTACATTCCCAACATTTCTGATGCCAATGTAGCCATATCTTTACTTTCAATGAAACAATTTCTTAAAATATCTTTGTATTGAGTAAAATTTTCCACATTAGCATATCTAAAAAGTGCGTTAGCTGCACCTGTCAATTTACTTGTAATTAAAATTCGCAATAATATTCCCTTTTGCTCATCTCTAGTCAATTCATACGCTTGTTTAGCCAATTCTAAGAAGTTATTTAATTCATGTTCGAATCTAATCCTATACCTGAAAATGTTGGAACTTGCACCAAAAACGGTATTATTATTTTTTCCACTGGTAAAAGTGTTGGCTCCAATCTCCAAATGATATGAATTATCATTAGTAAAGTTTTCCGCAACTTTATTTATTGTCCTATTCATATTATTTGCTTTCGTGAAATTAAAGTATTGGGGGTCATTTATTGGATTCATTTCGTTTGATTTTTTAATATTCAAACTTCTTCTTTCAGTTTTACTAATTATCACCAATTCTGTTGTATTTTACTCCGGATCTCAATGTTCTAAAACTTTTCCTATTTTCCGAGACTCGTTCTCCTTGCACTTGGTGTAAAAAATCAGCAAAGTTATTTCTATTTAATATTTCTAAATTTGGTTCCGTTTCTATATTTGTTTTGTTTTTGTATGTTCGTCAGAATTTTAAAATTGGACTTGAATTTAAAAATGAAAAAGTTGAAATTCGCTTCGAAAATTTTATAATAGATTGCGCTAAAGTTGGGGGTTTTGAATTTTGCGACATAAGTTTCTTTATATAAAATTTCATGACGGTCTGAGAAGCTATAAATTTTAACAAAAGAGTTAAATTTCACTCTAACCTAAAAAGTATACACTATTATCATATAAAGTTATTAATTAATAATAATATTATTAATTAATATTTATAATAATATTAATATTAACAATAGAAGTAATCCTAAAAAATATTTTGTAAAGGAATTCACATTTTCACATTCACATTTTCAATAATTCAGAAAACGAGAAAAATTGCTTATGAAAATTATGATAAGTTTGTATCCGCACAATATTTAGTAGAACTGTTCAAAGAATTTGAAATGAATGATAAAACTTTATTTTCAAATTTATTGAATATGGTTACTACAATAAATAAAGATTATTACAAAAAGTATCAACTAACATTTATATTATAAATTTAATCAATTATAAAACTTATGGAAGCTTGGGGACAAGTATATATCAAAATTATTTTTTTTTTCTTGAAATTGTAATTTTTTTGTTGATACATTTTAGGTAACCGGAATACTTTTTAGTGTATAACCAGTCTTACCTTTACCAAGAGATATTAAACAATTAATTTTGGATATTCTAAATAATCAAATTTTAAGAAAATTTTGAAATATGAAAATAATTTATATGAAGAAAATGGAAAAAATATTGAAAACAATCGTGTTAATGTTTTTTTAATTTTTCATCACTATTAATATTTATTCTGAAATACAATAACATACGATTGTATTTAAATAAAATATGTTTATTGTGATGTTGTGAATATGTATATTATATATAATATTAATATGTATATAGGTATATATAAAATAAATAAATAAATTTAAATAAATAATTATGTAATTTTAATTATAATATTCAATTAAAACATATAAATCTTAAATGATTGTTTATAAAATATTCCAATAAAATTTATATTGTGAAATATCTTTTTACGATTGTACTCATCTTGAATTTTAATATTTAATTTGAATTGTCAAAATTTTAAACAATTTATAGACCTATTCACAAATTAACAGCCCCACAAATTAACAGCCCCAAAATTCGGATTTTTTTTCTACAATCTTACGGAAAAAATAAGGAAAAAATAAGGATCTTAAAGTTTTTCTGTAAAAATTTGTAAAGAAAAATATATGAAGTGGTTGACAAAAGTGCCGAATTTGCCGAAACTTTCCCCTATTTTTTTTATGAATTATGCTGATGGTTTCTTAATGAAACAGAAGGTTTTCTTAATAAAATTCTTCATGAAAAAAGAGGGATTTTCCTTAAGAAAAACTAAAGCAACTCTTTAAGAAAAAAGGGAATTATTTTTAAGGAATTCTAATGGTTTTTCTTGTAGAACTAAATAAGAAATTCATAAATAAAACTATATATTTCCATAGTAAATAAAAATTATTATTTTATTTTATACATTATACAACATTTTTTTATTTTGTTGTGCTACTAATTTTGGAAGATTTATTTAAACGCCCCTTGGTGTTATAAAATACTGTTTTGATATTCCGATCAATTTCTTCAATTGTCGCAGTTTGAAATTTAAGAGTTGCAGCATCTAAAAAAGTAAAAACATTATAAATATAAAATAATATGATTTTTCCAAAAATATATACCTTTAAAAATAGTTATCAACTGAAAATGCTTGATAGCAATATGACCTCCTAATCCTAGCCAGGTAAATGATTTTGCAACGTCGTCAATTAATAATTTTTTAAAATTTAATTTCACAAAATTAGCCAAATCTGCACACTGAATATTCATAAAGTGTTGTTTCTAAAATAAATAAATAATATATTACATATTAAATATAGCTTACAAAATATACAAAATATAGTTTACCAAAATGTTTTTCTCGTCGTTTTCATTTTTTATTAATTTTTTTTTCAAATTCGAGAAAATCTTTTAATATAAATGGCAACGGTGGCAACAATTTATGAATTGTTAATTAAAGCAATAAAATTAAAATTAATAATTTTGGATATAAACTTACCACAACAATTACCACTTTACCAAGTTTAATAAGCTTATAAATTTACAATTATCAAGTTTAATAAGCTTATAAATTTCTATAATAATTTAACAATTTTCCACGTGTATGTCGTTCAACGATAAATGACAACTATAGAATGAATGAGCGTCCCCAGTGTGCACATGTGCTCATCTTCGCAATTGGAAAGAAAGAATTCCTAAAGAATTTTTATAAATATTCCTTAAGAATTTATAAAAATATTCCGAAAGAATTCTTAAACTTTTTCTTTACAGAATTCTAAAACAATTCATAATTTACCAAATGCACACCTTCGGAATTGGTAAGAAAAAATTCTCAAACTCCGAATTATGCACACTGGGGCTTAACAACTGATTTGACACTTGTTAAAAATTACCCTTTAAGCAAAACGAACCGCCGGCCGCTTAAAAACGGAATCTTATATCCATACTAGACTTCGCCGGCGTACCGCCTTGGCGAACCGAAAACGGTAAGTTTGCGATTCGCCTGGCACAAGTACTTTAGAATGAAAAACGGAACGCAACAACGAACCGAATTCGTATCGCTTTTGCGAACCGGAAAAGAACGGCCCATGCGTGCCGCCGGCGTATCGCCTCGGCGAAATGAAAACGAATCGTCTTTGGTTAGAATCAATTCTTATTATTCTAGCAATTAAAATTTTAAATGAAACTCGATTTTCGTTTTAAATTATTAAATTTTTATACTATATTTATTTAAAAAATTATTCTTATATCTAAAATTTTTATTTTTATACATTTTAATTCTTATAAAAAAATAATTATTATATTAAATATAATGAGTATGTATATTATTTATATTACTCATATATATACTCATATATTACTCATATAAATAATATACATACTCATTATATTTAATATGATAATTAATTTTTTATAAGAATTATAATGTATAAAAATAAAAATTTTAGATATAAGAATAATTTTTTAAATAAATATAGTATAAAAATTGAATAATTTAAAACAAAAATCGAGTTTCATTTAAAATTTTAATTGCTGGAATAATAAGAATCGATTCTAACCAAAGTTTTTTTTTAACTAAATTCATAAATATTTTATTTTTTTTTTATAAATATTAACAAAGCAAGAAGTTATTTTAATATATAAGATTTTGTTTTTAAAAATTTATATATTAATAATAACTACGTCTAAAATTATGCATATGTTAAACTACAGAAATTACTTTATATTTATACAACTAGAAAATATTTATTTATTTATAACTAAATAATACTTCCAACTAAAAAAAAATACATTTACTTTTTTAAATAAATTTTTTTAATAATATTTACCACAAAATTATGCCTTTTTTTATGAACTTCCAAAAAACAATTGAAAAATGGCGTTAAAAAGTGAATGGCGTTTTAATTTAAAAAGTGGTGCCATAGCGCTTCGTTTTCGTTTCGACGGCGGTTCGTTTCAGTGCCAGCTGCGGTTCGTTTTCAAGCCGTCAAGTCGATTCGCCATCGTTCCGCCATAATTTCGTTTTCATATCCCCAACGGTTCGTTTACAAATCGTCAAGACGGTTCGTTTTTATGCCGCCAAGGCGGCTCGTTTATGTTCTCTTTTTATAAGAAGAAAAGCGATTCGTCAGCGAACCGCTAAAAATGAAACGCTTTTTGCTTAAAGGGTAATAACAAGAGCCATAACCTTCGATAATAGAATATAAGGATGCGCTGTATTAGTAGTTTTACACTATAAAATGAATTTTCTATTGAAGTACTTTTTTTGCTCTTTCCCACTTGAAAAAGCCCGCACTTCCTCTAAATATAAATATGGTTGACTAGAAGAGTAGCCGTTAATATAAAATTAATATAAAAAATTGTAAAACGTACAGTTGAAATATTTGAAGTAAAAAAAAAATATTATATGGGTAAATTTAATTTTGGTTCTAAATTGATATTTTATTATGAATATAGCTAAAATTATATTGAATTTAAGGACATTATTTTATTTTATTGAAGGCGCCCTTCGTATTTTCCTAAAAATGTTCAATTGTAAAAATTTTATATTGACAAATATATTGGGAATCTTATTTATTTTTAAATTTAGTTATAGCTATTATTCTTGGAATAATATATTTTATAATTACCGCAGGTAAAATATAAATAATGATGAAAACGGTATAATTAATTTTAACTTCAATAAATTCATATAAAAATAAATTAATTTGTTATATGAAACATAGTAATACACATTTCTCTGTCCACAATAAAGGTTGATATTGATTTTTCTTTATTAAAAACATTAATTTTCTTGTTATAATAATTGAAAATTAATAAATTTTAATTTTGTGTACATTTTGTAAACAAACTAGTACCGTATTATTTTATTTTATTGTATAACAGTACAATTTTTTTACTATTTTTGTTGTTAGAACGGCAAGTGTTTAAATTTTTCAAATTTATATGAAAAATAATTTTGTGTTTGAAAAAATTGAAATTTATTAATTAAAAATTTGTTTTTGAAGAGAAATTAAGAGTGATAATTAAAAATTACTAAAGTAATAGAGAAGTGGAATTATTAATCTTAAAATAAATATCAAGCGTAGTGTTTAATTATGTGAATACAAAGCAAATCTTCATTCTACTGGAATATCTCTTTATAGGTGATTTATGATTATAGAAATATATAAATTTAATTGGTAAAAACCATATTAAACTATTTCTTGAAACATAAGTTAAAGTTTATTTTAGAAAAGTTAATAATTTAAAAAAATATATTTTATATTTTTTTGTGATGAAAATTTTAACCAATCAGAATTAGGCTAGGGCAGTTTTCAGTGACATGCGTTTTTCGTTTACGAGGGAGTGCGTTATAAATTATGAGCATAATTTTTATATAATTTTATTGTTTATTCTAACATTTCCAAAAAGAAAATAGCGAAATTATGCATGGGAAAATAGTAAAGAAATAAATTAAGGAGATATTGGGAGCCAATATAGAAATTTTTTTAACAGAAATTGTTGTATTTAAAGAACTGAATTGTTAAATAGATATTAAAGTTCATGTTTATGAAATATTTCTTAAATAAAAAATCAAATTGTGATTAATAATATACAGTTTTATTAAAGATACTAATACTAATATTTTTTAAAATGTATTCCAGCCACTTGTCCCCCTTTATAACCCCCCTTTCTGCAATTATTCTACTTCAATGCGCAAACCACTACATAAGCAGTCAAATTTCTATGTATGCAAAAGTACTTCACTAAATTTATAATACAGCGCATCCTTATATTCTATTATCTAAGGCCATAACAAGCAATCGTAAAAATGCTATTCACAAAAATGGTGAATATGAACTTGTTAAAAATTATGAGGTGAATTTTGCTTGTTAAAATGTGAATGAAAAATCGTAAATTGTGAATAAATTTTCTAAAAAACCGGTTTCTAAAACAGAAATTTTGTGATTTGTTTTTATTTGAATTGAAAAATCTATTTTGTTATATGTATGTATGTATGTATATATATATACAACTTTTTATTAAAAACATATATTTATATAAATATATAAAAAAAAAATATATATATATATATATATATATATGTTTTATATATATATATAAAATATATATAAATATATTTATATATATTTATATTTTACATATATACATACATATTATATGTATGTATGTAAAACTACCATTTACTGCCCATTTTTAAAAAAATACATAATATATATATATATATATATTAATATATTGGATCAACTAAATACTAGTTATAAAAACAAAAAATTTATACATATATGTGCATTAAATTCAATAGTACAATTTATATATATATATATATATATATATATATATATATATATATATATATATATATATGTATATTAATTTATGGTAGAAATGAAAATACATGTTTATCTATTTTTCGTACTTTTCATTTTCATAATTGCTACCTAGAAATATATAAAAAATTTAAATAAAAATACGCTTAAATTTTTTTCAAACAACTTTTTATTAAAAAAATTTAAAAAAAAATCCCCTTTATATGGAATTGTTAAATAACAACCACTCAAACCTGGTTGTTAAATACCAAGTGTCAAAATAGAAATTTAACAACTTAACAATTATCATAACAATTTCTGAAAGCAATTTTAACGAGCAGTGGTGAATTTTTATCCATACTGTGAATTTTTTCATACAAAATTTTGATATTGTGAATTTTTATAATATACCAACTTGTTAAATAACAACGACAGTTTATACTGAAGGAATTGTCATTTTCTTAACAATTTTGTTAATAATTTGTGAATAGCTATTTTCGTTTTGCTTGTTAAATAACAATTTAAGAGCTTAACAAGATAACAAGTCGGTTTGTGAATAAGGCTATTAGACAGTGTAAAAAATATTTACCATGATTAAATATCTTTCACCTCGGTAAAAATTATTTCACCTTTTTTTTACTTTTTATTGTCATTTCTACCATAAATTTAATACCATAAAAAATACCATAAATTTGTATTTTCATTTCTACCATAAATTTAACCAATTTAGACAGGCCCTTAATAGAAATTTTGTTTAATCCGAATGCTTTTACAAAAAAAAACGCGCTTTGTTCCTATGATTATAATTATACGTACCCGTACCTGATGTAAAATATTAATTAATATCGATTTTATATTAAAAATTGACAAAATTATATTTTATATTAAAAATTGACAAAATTATTATATATAAAAATGAACAAACGTATTTAGAATATATATTCTTTATGGTAGAAATGAAAATATATTTTAAAATTTTTACTAAGTTACATTGTTTTTATACAGCCCTGTGTCAACTTAGCACAAAATTTATTCTGCACTTTCTTTACACAGTTTTATATCAAATTAAGGCAACTTAATACTTCACTCCGTTATTGGTTTTGTTACCCTATTCTTATTTATTCGATTTGGGGATACTTCCGAATAACGAGCCCGAGCTTTTAAGATGACGTCATTACATAACGGTAATTTATGACGTCAGGGCTCTGAATAATGCCGTCATTTTACCCGCAAACGCCATCTACTGGCCGAAAAATGCATTACAAATTTTATAAAAAATTCATATTTTTACCATTTTCTCCTTAATTGTAGCTAATGAAATTTCCTATATTCTGAAAAAATATTTTTAATTATTTTTATAAGAAGTCGTCTAAAACTGCAAATTACTAGATATAGAGGTGTAGTGAATATTTTATCGTTATTATCTTAACGGTAAGCGTTAAATGGATTTATTTTTATTTAGTGTAATAGAGCAAAGCTTCAGAATTTTTTTTAAATCAACTTGTTCTAACAAAAGTCTTCTAGAAAAAGGATTAAAATAGAAAAAGGATTAACAACTTTTCCGAAAAGGGTAAACCCATTATTAGTTGCAAAACTTTTCGGAAAAGGGAAAACCCATTATTAGTTGCAACTTTTCGGAAAAGGGAAACCCCATTATTTTTGATGGGTATAGTGTTTTTTAAAATTATAAATGTTATGGCCAATTTTAAGTTTTTTACGCCCTTTACCTTAAATTTTTAATAAATTTGTATTTTATTATATAGGAACTTAAATTCATACAGATTGTTGGGGAGGATACATAGATTTAAATCTAATATCTAATTGGTTATGTGCATAAAACAGTAAACTATTCGAAGAATTTCGGAGATCCAGAAACTAAATGCACATACCCAAAGTATGGACTAAGTCGTTTAGGCCGAGGTGGTATACGGAAATATAATATGGATTTACATTTATGTGAATTCCTTTGGAGGAAAGAAGCAAAAAATAAAAATCTCGATACGTTTTCAAAATTAATTTTTTATATGTGCCGGTAATTATGAAAGTGGTCTAAGTCACATATTTTTCGTTTCGAGATATTTAAAGATTTGTGTTTGGATAATTTGAAAAATACGTATGATTTTGATAAACGAATCAAAAACTCAGTCAACGGCTCGATTTCTACGAAATCTTTATGATTGTGCGTCAGATCACAATATTATTGTATTCTTTACGCAAAGTAAGCAAAAACTGAATTGTTTTGGATTCTTGACTTAGGCCACTTTCATAATCAACGGCACATATTAAAAAGTTATATTGTGGTTGAAAAAAAAAATAAATCATAATAAAAATTTTAAAGTTTTTCTCATTTTTACTTTCCCTTTTATGAATTCACACTTCCAGTATATAGGTATATATATATATATCTCCTCACCTGGCCATAACTCTTAAACGGCTTGACCGATTGAGCTCAAATTTGGAAGTTGAGCTCGTGTCATCAAATGCTTGGTACTTGAGCGGTAGCTCGGGAGGCGCCGTGGGTCATGTCAGGCCCAAAACGGGGGCAATGTGGGGTCCATAATACAAAAAAACATGTGGGGTATCAAATGAAACGTCTTGACGAGTACATCACATTGGAGGGTAGTCTGGGGGCGTCGTGGGTCATGTCGGGACCAAAACGGGGGCAATGTTGGGCCCTGTAATACAAAAAATCATGTGGGGTATCAAATGAAAGGTTTTGAAGTGTACATCTCAATGGGGAGTATTTCGTGCGGCGCCGTGAGTCATGTAGGGGCCAAAACGGGGGCAATGTTGGGCCCCATTATACAAAAATCATGTGGGGTATCAAATGAAAGGTCTCCAACAGTACATCTAAATGGGCAGTAATCTGGAGGACGCCTTGAGTAATCTCGGGCCCAAAACGGGGTAATGTGGGGCCCCATCATACACAAAATCATGTGGGGTATCAAATGAAAGGTCTTGAAGAGGACATCTTGTTGAGTACTCCGCGAGGTACTCTGGGTCTTGTGGGACCCATAATGCAAAAAGACATGAGAGGTATCAAATAAAAGGTATTGAAGAATACATCTCGTTGCGCAGTCCGTTGGGCTTCGTAATTCATGTTAGGGCCCAAAACCTGTGTCATGTGGCGGCCCATCATAAAAAAATCATGTGGGGCATCAAATAAAAGGTCTTGAAGAGTAGTCCGAGCAGTACCCTGGGTCATGTGGAGCCAATTATACAAAAAAACATGTGGGGCACCGGGGCCATGGAAGGCCCAAAACATCGGCCACATGTGGAATTCCAAATCGTGGGCCATGAGGAGCTCAAACAAATCATTCCCAAGTTGTCAAAGTATTTAAATATTTTTAGTCGGTCAAATTAATATATATTTGACAGACTAAAAAGTGTAAAATAAAAAATATAAATAAAAAAAAGTTTTTTAAAAATACTTTCCCTTAAAGAAATATTCAACTAAAAAGTAATAAACAAGCAAATGATACCACAGCAATGTACTTTCCCGTTGAGTTTTAGCCACTGTCATCAATAGTAAGGGAAAGTAGACCTTATCAGAATTAATGCCATTTATAAGGAGGTCTGCTTACCCTTACTATTGCTGACAGTGGCTAAAACTCAACGGGAAAGTACATTGATGTGGTATTATTTGCTTGTTTATTACTTTTTAGTTGAATATTTCTTTAAGGGAAAGTATTTTTAAAAAACTTTTTTTTATTTATATTTTTTTTATCCTTTTTCTAGAAGACTTTTGTTAGAACAAGTTGACTTTAAAAAAATTCTGAAACTTTGCTCTACCAAAAAAATCACTTAACGCTTACCATTATGAAAATAACGGTAAAATATTCACTGCACCTCTATATCTAGTAATTTGCAGTTTTTGACGGCTTCTTAAAAAAATAATAAATTTTTTTTTTCAGAATATAGGCATCCAATACATATATATATATAATATATTATATATATATATCCATTTATACATATTTTCGTTTATGGAAAATTTCTAGATACATTAAGTGAACTATTACAAGCCGGGCTGAACCTAATAAGTAAGTGGGCAAGAAGATGCGGGTTAAATGTAAATCAGGATAAAACAGAACTGGTACTCTTCACTAGAAGAACGGAACGATCTTTTAGACACCCGTGTCTAAATGGCATTTCTCTTCCGCTATCGCAGAGTGCCAAATACATGAGACTGACCCTGCATCCCAAATTGAACTGGAAACCGACCATTGAGGACAGTACTTAGAAGGCATCTAATGCTTTCTATGCTTGCAAAAAGATGACAAGTAAAACGTGGGGATTAAGTCCAAAGATTGTCCATTGGATGTACACGACAGTTGTCAGGCCTGTGATCACGTGTGGGTCAGTAGTCTGATGAAACGCCCTTGAGATTAAGTGCAACACCACGCGATTTTCGAAAATTCAAAGAATCGCTTGTATTGGGATCACAGGAGCTATCAGAACCACGGCCACTAGAGCTCTGGAAATGATTCTTCATATACTCCTAATTGTTATTTTTGTGAAAACCTTAGCACTGAAAAGTGCCCTCCGGCTGAACGAATCTGGATTGTGGAAGGGCAGTCACGTAGGGCACTCAACATTACTATTGGACCCCATGGGGTGCAATATACCTAAAAGCACAAACTATCTCACCTCGTTTCTCAGTTTCGATGTGTTGTACGATGTGGCAATACCGAGCAGGGTGGAGTGGACTGTAATAGTGTCACCTCACACTCCGATATTGCTATATACAGGGACGGGTGCGGTTGTTTACTCACAGGAACTTAGTCTTGATAAGACATACTGGGTACCTGATAACTCGAGTAAGCAGAAATCTTAGCCTCATAAGTCTGTAACAGTATGATAATTTTTTCAAGCAGAAATCTTAGCCTCATAAGTCTGTAACAGTATGATAATTTTTGTCAAAAAAAATTACCACCTGCTAGCTATAAGGTAAGTCGGAGGAGGTAGCTTCGGAGTTCTAGTGAAGTGGGCGCCAGGTCTAGGGTGACCAACAGCGCATCACACGAAAAACGCTAGACCAAAATTTGTATACTAGAATTCCTTGGACCACTGGGATTTCCTCCTAAGTGTGCCAGCTATGCTCAGCCTGTGGGGCGTAAGTCGACCAGTGATCCAAACGGCAATCAATAAAACAACATGGCGATACTTCCACAAAATTTTTCCAACATAGAAAATTTTTCAACCAATTCTACGAAGTATCACCATAAGGAAGAGGACAAATAAGGGAACAGGAATCCATCGCAATCCATCCTGGGGAAGGACTGACAAATCAGTCACTCATTTTACAAAAAAAATCAACGAAAAAAATTATTCCAAAAAAAAATAACACAGCAGCCTTAACAATCCAGCGGTGTACAACGCCACTCCAATAAAATCATAAAAAAATTTTGAAATTTTCAAAAAACATAATTAAAATTCCAATAAATTATAATAAATAAAAGACGATTAAATTTTTTTTCTTAACAGGAGGTTGTTTTTGGTTTTTATTAACAAAAAAAAATTAAAGAAAATATATTTATATATAATTAAAAAAAATATATATGTGTGGTGTACTTAATATATTTAAATATTTAATATACTTTAAAGAATTTTTTTTTTCTCTCTGGCTAGTTCAATTAAAATAAATTATCAATAAATAACACAAAAAGAATATTTTACGATTTTACCTAAAAAAAAACTACTTTACTTTACAAAAAAAATAAGTTAACAAAATAAACTCAGCAAAAGCTACAAAAAAAATTAAATAAATCGTACACCACCATTAAATAATAATTAATAACAAAAAAAAATTACAGTACCTGGTAATAACTGCCTCCTGCTCCGGACATGTCTGGACGGAAAACAGCAACCTGTACCTACAAATTTAACCAAAAAAAATTACACCAAAAAAACAACCAGAACAAAAAAAAATTCAAAATGCCGATGGACGCTGCCGCCGCTGCTCTGCCTCGACTTTAATGTGGCTGGAATAAATTTTTTTCTTTTTCTGGTTCGGTGCGGTGCGGGATCGATGCTGGATTTTTTTGGGGTATTACACCACCAATGTACTATTTTTAAAATGGTGCACATATTAATATATTTATCTTCACTAATTTATCATTTTTTGTTTTTTTTTTCCGTGCCGGACGCGGTATACATAATTGTGGTACATAATTAATACAATTAATTATTTATTTAATTTTCCTTATTGGTCTTTAATTTTAAAAAAAAACTTTTATTTCCCACAAATGTTCTCTTTAATTTTTTTCCAAATTTATTACTTCACAGCTAATATTTTAATTTCACAAATATCACAACTCATTTCCTTTTCGCATCCAATTCAAAAAAAATATTTTTTCTTAAAAAAAAAACAACCACAAAAACCTGACCGTCCGGCAACCAAAATCTCAACCGACTCCCTGATACAATAATTTTTCAAATTTTTCAATTCGAAACTCTATTGTTTCCTCGATCGCCTGATCTCTTGACTTTCGGAATCAAAACATGACCCACAAGGGCAACAAAGGTTGTTAATTGTTCTCTGTTCCGAAAATCAAGAGACCGCAGCAACAACGGAATTTCTATAACATGGCTACCAACCTAACACCATTTCCAATTCAGCCGTCTGCTGAATCTGGAATCTGGATTGTAACAAGTGACAAGTGACAATATTAAATATAAATTAAGATGGACGCATGCGTAAACAACTAGACAAGGTACTTTTCTTAAATTATTTTATTTTAGTAATTTTTTTTTAGGAAATTATATTAACAAAAAAATACACGGTGTCACAAGTCAGTTGAGTTATCTCTGCGAACAGAATTTAACGATGTCAGAACATCCATCTACATTTACAACCAGGCGGCTAGCAAAGCACTTGGACCCCACATCGTTAAATCTAAACTAGTTAGGGACTGTCGCGGATCACTAAATCTGCTGGCACAAAGCAATAAAATAAGAATCTGCTGGGTTCCTGGTTACCGAGTTATTGAGGGGAATGAAAAAGAGGATGCACTTGCTAAAGGAGATGCGGAGCTACCCATGGCAAACACTGAGGTAGTCAATCTCCCATTAGAATATGTAAAGAAAACGATTGATTTGGCGTCAGCGAAAACTGTAGACGAGAATTGGGAACATTATCCTCATTGTCGCCATACTAGAATTTGCTGGCCCAAATTATTTAAGAAAAAATCAGAATTATTCAGAATTAATTTCCTACAGGTGGAATAGATCCACCTGTAGGAAAGTTATAGGTCTTTTTACCGGTCATTGGAGGATCGGTAAACGCGGCAATCACCTCGGGGTTCCCATGAGAGACCTCTGTCATTGCGAAGAGGGGACTAAAGAAGCTACACTGGAACATCTGGTGTGTGAATGTGATAGGTTGTGCAGTATACAATGGATCTCTAGTTTTTTGCAGTATATATATATATATATATATAAAGCTTTGCATTAGTGGTGTTGGGCCTGGTTATTGAAATGAATTTTTTTTTATTTAGTTGTTATAAGTTAATTTAGTTAAGGTTAGGTTTTTACTATCATTAAGGTTTTTATACAAATTTTCCTTAAAAATGTGGTTTAATATAGACGTAAAATATTATCTGTGGATCTACATCATACATATTATAAGTTGCAAAGGAATAGAATAGCCCTAATCTCTAAGTTTATTCTCTTATGTTAGCTATAAGTTTTAAGTTTATTCTCTTATGTTAGCTATAAGTATAAACATTGAAATAAATAAATAATAATAATAATAATAAATATATATATAGGTATATATATATATACAGAAAGCGCAAATAATATATATATATATATATTTGCGCTTTCTAAGAGTGTAAGTTGCACACCTATTAATTTCGGTAATATTGCTCTTCCATGTGAATAAAATCAGTTCTATTTTGTTCGGGCCCCTTACATTAAATTTACCCGTTATAAGGATTACCAGGTCGTCCGCATTAGCCATTACCTTTAGTCACTATAGTCCTATCTGTCCTTTTAGTTATATTAGAACACTATCATGTATTCATATCCATAGCGGTGGTGATAGCACCCCACTTTGTGATGTGTCCCCATTGGTAGTCATTGTCGTTCGCTTGTCCCCCACCTTGAGAATTTATATGTCTACTTATTAGCATCTGGCTGACACAACTTAATGATTTAGTTTAGTGCTTGTGGACGTACGTGGATGCGGTATCTATATCTATATTCCTAATGTTGCAGTGACTCCTAAATTTGTGACACTATATTGTGTAGTGAGGTTTCCAAAGATCTACCTTTCCAGGTATGCTTTTCATATGAACCTCGAGCAATTTCTCCCTTGTCTTTAGTATGACGAGAAAAAGACTTATCGGTCTGTAATCTTAAGCTGTTGTATGCCCATTTGTTCCAGGTTTTCATGTTATAAAAAAAGTTCTAATTTCCCTCTAACCCTGCTAGATGTCACATGTCTAGGCAAATTCTGAAAGTTACTAGCAACCTTTTCGTTAGTGTTGCAGGAGCTTTTTGTAACAATAATTTCGGACGAATGTCGTCCGATTTATATGAAGCGAACAATTTAATGACACATTGAGCCTTTTCCTCGGTAACGATTGCTTTGGCTAAATTCCAAAGCCTACTGTTTGTGTACTTTGGTCGATCGTTCCCTTTCCGTCGGTTGCGAGCCAGGAGAGTGAATTGTCATAAAGGTGTTCAGCATTTCCATACTTTTGAAAATACAATTTCAATCCGCATCGTTTCGTATCATATTTAACATTTTTTAATACATACATAAAAACTTTACACATCACTCAAACTTTCCAATCCAAATCCGACCATTTTGTTTATAGGCAAATCAGGAGGGAAATAATTGAATTGATTAATTTCTGGGGGGGAAATAAATAAATTGGTTATATATGTTTCTTATTTTTAAAAAATGCTACAATGTAGCCTAGTAGAATAAAAACCTTGCTCGGCAACTGTGGGCTTCTTAAATTTATGAAATTATCTCAGCATAATTAACAAAAACACAATGAGATGCACACAACAGATTTTTCCACTCTGTTCAACGAGGATATAGAAAATGTAATAAAATATCTTCAAAGAATAAAAATTAAATAAAATGTAAATATTTCGACGTCTTATGGTGCATTCATTTCTTAAAAAAAATTTTGCCCGCATTCTGTATTTTTTCGCAGTTCAACATTTTTTGGGTTTGTTTCTCTCGAAAAATTGTTAAACAAATAATAAATTTGTGGTTTCTTAAAACTCCCTATGAAAATGTAACATTTTCTGCCTCGAAATTCTCGAAGTACGTGGTAATATTTTCACCTCGTACAATACAGCAACATAATAAAAAAAACCAAAAAAATATCAAATATCATTTTGAAGTCGAGTAGTAAACATCACAAAATAGAAAATGGGAAATAAAGCGGCAATTATTTATGGAATAAATTTTTATTAAATACATGCTTTAGGATACTTTATCTTCATCTGATGATGAGATTTTTAACACAATTAAAGAAAGATAATCTTGACATCGTATTAAAAAATTTATTGAAGATATTGAGCAACATCATTCATCAAAAAAAGTAAAGAAGAAAAATAATTATAGGTTAAAATTATTAAAGCATCTATGTACCTCAAAACTAAAAAAAATATTATACAAAACTTTGTAAAGAGGTTAAGCAAGAAGTATCTGTTTGCAAAGACATTTTTTGTTAAATAAATTAATTAAAAATAGGGGGAATATTAAAGGCGAATGGAATGTTGTAAACAAAATCTTAAATAAAAATCAATTCAATACTCCAGTTCAGACTTAGAAATTTGTTGTAATAATAAAAGTATCTCGTGAATGTGAATGCGATTTTGTAAATGCGATTTAAATGTACGTCTTGATAATTACCAAATTAATATCTTTTTTTGAACCGATTTCATCTTTTGAATCGCTTAATCCCATCAAATCTCTAAGAAATTCTAACTCTTGTGGTATTTCTAGCATTTTTTTGGGAAAATTGCTTTAAACGTGGTCGATGTTCTAACATTTATTTTCTATAAAAGCGTTCAATGTGGTATATTCCGTAAACCGAAAGCATTGCTGAAGTTATTCCGCTATTTAAAAAAGGTAATGTTAGAAACATGAATAACTATCGACCAATTTACATATATATGCTGTGTTTTTTGTAGACCTATATAAATATTTCGCTAACAGAGAGTAATTTTTACATTGAAAACAGCAATTGAATTGTTGTGGATAAATAGTTAATAATATGATATATAGATGAATCTGATGACAATATTTTTTTTTTCATTAAAAAATTAAAAAAAAAAAAAAAAACGCTTTGTTTTTTCATTTTGAAATTTTTAACATTTTTTCTTTTTTTAATTTTGTTGAATACTAGGCTATAACTTCTAAATTATTTTAATTACGATAAAAAAACACTTATACCGTTAGTTAGTTCCAATGAAGATGCAGAAATAATTGTTTTAATGAAAAACCAAATCATACATTGCTTTAACAAGCAAAATTGAGGCAGGCAAGGCACATGCTTAGAAGGTTATTATTAATGATTTTTTTTGTTTACGTTTATAAAACTAAAAGCTAATGTGTCAAATTTAAAAGATTTTCAGTTGTCTTTTGTCAAATCAAAAGCTAAACTAAAAACTAATGTGTCAAATTTAAATTTAAAAAAAAATTATCAGCTGATAAATTTACTTGTGTATGCCAAGGGCAACACATAGGAAATAAAAAAAATTGTCCACGATGTGCAGTGGATCGTGTTTTTTAGAAAAATCTTGCAGTGCAGTGTACCCGTCTACAGAAAAACTTGGCTATTATTAACCGTCTCGTCAATAAAAAGGTAGCGTATTCTTGAATTTTTGAATGATGACATTTTGCAAATTTCTACATACAGTTTGCCAGAAGAAATAAGGAAACTAAGAAATTTTTCATCTTTTATCAGAGAAGTTAGAGCTTGGTTATTAACTTTCCATCATCACTTTATTGAAGAATTACTTACTAGTGCAGTTTAGATATTCGGATTAAAATTCTTGCTGTTTTTAATTTTTAACTTAAAATATTTTGTTGTGTTGTTGTTACTAGATTTTACTTAATCTAATATAATAATTGGTTAAGTTCGTCTGGCTGTCTGTAACTCGATATAATTAAGCTAGTAAGATCCAAGGATTCTCAACGGTACCATTGAAACAAGGTTATTCGAATTGGATGTAATAATAGTTCATTTTGTCATTCCATGTTGATTCTATCATCCTTGGGAACTGACCTAGACAACCTAATGACAGTGGTGGTGTGAGCGCCACGCCCAGGTCTGAAAGGCCGGAGGTTACACCAGTCGCTAACGAGCTCCCTCCGATGCCCGGGCAAGGTCGGTTGTATTAAGTGCCTTATCCTGATAAGTCGGTTCTGCCAGGATGGGCTCATTTTCCGGATGAACTCGTGGGAACAAAATATGGATAACAAATGAAATAAACAAAAACAAAAACTACAACAAATAGGCTCATCTTCTGATGAAGATCACCTACTTGCCTCCAGCCAGGAAACAATTATTAGCGAAGGTACCAGCCATAGTACCTTATTTAATAAGCCAAGTACGAGTCACAGTAATCCAGTTGTGCCTGGTGGTAGTGCCAGCCATAGCACGCCAAAACCGCCTAGAATATCTGGTACCAAGCATGGTACCCAAAAATCCAAGAATGAGCGTAGTTCTGGGTCCATTCTCAAGAGGCGGTTTATAAAGGCCAAGTTCATACTGGGCAAAATTTCTCAGAACGAAGCTGCTGACGGGAAACCCAATGAGAAGGACGCGGAAGACAAAGCTATGTACTCCCAGATAGTGCAACAGTACGAGGCATTTATCGGGGATAAAGAAGTAAAAAACAAACCGGGTGTGAAAAGTGACAGGTCTCAAGGAGTCCTTAGAGCTCCCTAAGGTCGAGGTCGCAAAGACAGAGGCGTACCAGACCGGCGATAGAACCGCTGTCACGAGATACAGCGATATCGCAAAGGATCACCTGTGTGTAGCTGTTGTCAATAGGAAAGCTACGAATCAACAAATCACAGCTGATTTATGGTTTAAGGTAGAAGCAAGGCTGTCCGAGATAGTGATGGATTGTGTTCTCGAGAACAATGGGGGGCCTCTCCCAGGTTTTGACTCATCCGAAGTAGTTCTCTATGGACTTCCTTAGCAAAAATGTTGCTAAGATTAGCGACACTTGGGAAGAGGGTAAGATTTGCTTAATCCCGGCTAAGGAAATACCCAGAAGACCTAGGGCACGTATTTGGTTGCCTAGGGTGGAGTTAGACGGGGAGAGGCAGTTAAAATGTTTGAGATTGCACAATCCGGATGTCCCGATGGACAACTGGCCAGTCTTGAGGAAAGAGTCGGAGGTGGAAATACAGAAGAGCAGCATGTCCTTCCTCCTGTTGATTAATGACACCAGTATACAGCCTTCAGAGAAGAAAGAGTGGAAGCTCAGGTTTGGCATCAGGAATGCCAAACTTAAGATATTCCCAGCAGGAAGCCCAGAAGTCAAAGACTTAGACGAAGCAAGCGACCTGTTGGGGGAACTGTCTCTAGCTACAGAGACATTACTATTAGCCCAAAATATTAACGATGGCGATGAAGGTAATACAGGTTAACCTCAAACAACCTAAGTGAGCCTCGGATAACCATATGGGCTTTCTATGCGAGGAAGACCGAGACATCGCCATCGGGGTATGGACGGAAATGTCCTCTGATACGTTGAATTTGCTGGTGAACACTCACTTTCCCGGATGCATCGTAGATTCCGGAGAGGAAACCCAGAGGGGTTTCGAAGAGAATCGGACGCATTCAACAGAATGGGTAAATTCACTTATAACGGAATAAAAGGTTGCCTGGAAATCAGCAATTTATCTTCATATAAATCTGCAGGTCTAGATGGAATTGTTGCAATAATCTAAGGAGCTAGTTGGCCATATTCCACAGTCTTGGAGGCAAGTTAAGGTTGTTTTCATTCCTAAAGCAGGGAAGCGGGCCCATGACATGACGAAAGACTTCAGGCCAATTAGTCTCTCATCCTTTATGTTAAAAACCCAAGAGCGCATTCTTGACCAGTATGAACTTGTTAAAATGCTTAAAACTCGAGAGATCCATGCGGATCTTAGCCCAATACGCATTAGATACGTGAGTAGGGGGTACACCACAAGGAGGTGTGTTGTCACCTCTGCCATGCCTACTAATAATGAACAAAATCTTGAATTGGAAACTAAATATAGAACAGAGAGTAAAAAAGGCATGTACGGCCTTATATTCCTGTAAGAAGATGCTCGGCAAGAAATGGGGATTAAAACCTCGCATGTACGGTTGTACACTGTCATAGTACGGCCCATTCTTACCTATGGTTCAATAGTCTGGTGGCCAGCTCTGGAGAGGGCGTATGTTCGTACCATGTTAGGTAGAGTTCCCAAAAGCGCATTCATTTGCTTCACGGTGGCGTTAAGATCTGGCATTCTTGGCCGTCTCGCTAAGGATATGGTACCTTCGTCCACAGATTATATTATCCCCAAGTTCGTGCTTGACAAGAAATTTAAAGTCAAAATACCAACACGTACAGAATGGAAAGAAGTTAGCCTATTGCGAGGGGTAGACACGGTACTATTAACTGGTTCAAAGATGGACTCTGGTGTTGGTGCGGGTGTATACTCCGACTAATTAAAAATAGATTTATCTTTTAGACTACTCAACAGTTCTAGTGTTTTCCAGGCGGAAATGCTAGCTAGCTGGAAAGCCTCTATGCTTGTCAAGAATGAGACTTCTCCCAAATATAAAGTGGCAATAGTCACAGATATCCAGGCGGCTATTTTGGCTCTTAACTCTGTTACTATATCGTCTAAGCCAGTTAAGTCATGCTCAGAAGAGCTGGCATACATAGGTAGTCAGTACGATGTCACGTTACTTTGGGTTCCGGGCCATAGGAACATCGAAGGTAACGAACGGGCTGACGAGCCAGCACGAGGGGCTCCAACCTAGAAGCATCGCTTGCGGAACAGATTGACCCCCCCAAGCAACACTATAAAGCGGGACATATTCCTTTATTTCCAAAAAATAGCCAATCAAAGATGGAAAGACCTAACCACTTGTAAAACGACCAGGGAAACATGGCCATTATACGCTAAGCGTAGTACGAATGAACTCCTAAAACTGTCACGTAAGGGCATAGCCAGAACTATAGCTATGTTCACGGGGCACTGGCCAATTGGTGCACATGCGGTCAAATTAGGAATACCATCCCACTAAATCTGCCGTAGTTTTGACCCAAATGAAAGAGAGACGGTAATACACTTTGCATCAAATGCTCAGCGCTGGCCATGGCCAGATACCGCTCTCTGGGTCACCATCATGTTAACAACCTTAACGACCTAGCTATGGTTCACTTCCTGAACGCCACAGGCTGGCTTAACCAACCCTACCTAGCCACGGTTCACGAGTGTTAGTGGTACCAAAACGGCACTAAAGCACTAATTGAAGTCTCCTGACGTGTCGGCAGGCTCGCCACTCCTACCAACCAACCAATATTTACGTTTATTTCCACCCAAACATCTTATGTAATAAAGTATATATTTGAAAAACACGTATTTTTTCTTTTATTTTTTTATTATTCATTATTTACTAAATTTTCAAATTAAATTACTTATTTGGTTTTATTAAAAAAAATTTGTTATTTGGTTATGGAATTATAATTTAATCAAATGTAAGCATGATGTAATCAAATGTATTATAAATGAATTAATAAAATATTATTATTATTATTGTACATCACATGATGGATGTACGTGTATGACCATTACTCTAATTGGACGTGTTTGTTTGTTTTCATATGAATGCCAATCAAGATTGGCTTCGTTTGCATATTAACAACCAGATTAAACTAAACGTGAAAACGGATAACGAATACAGAAACCGGCAGTAAATTCTAAATTATTTGACTTCTGAGCCTAGTTTAATACTGAGTAGTTATTGACGTTGCTTATAACTACCGGTGGAGGTATTTCCTGGCTTGAATATTTGATGAAGGTTTTGGTTGATTAACAACCTCTGTGGCTGTGGCCGAAAGCCATTCTGTTTCTGTAGCTATTTTTGTGGTTACGGTCTTCGGATATGGTTGAGAGCTGGAGTCGTTATTTTTGAGTGCTAATGATTCATCTTACTTCAACTTTCTTTATTTCTAATTTGGTTTCTTTAAGTTCATTCTGTAGTACTCTTATTAATTCGTAATCCTATGTGGTTGAGATACTAGAGCTATTGGACTATTTTCTTCTGAACAAATAATTTTTTTTGCGTTTTAGTAAATTGTTATTGACTATTCCTGTGATTTTGTACCTTAAATGCCTCCCGTAATTGTTCTAAGGAATGCCAGTTCTTTGAGATTGCATCAAAATCCGCTAAGAAATTACATCTCCTTCTATGAGTTGGCTGAGAGGTTTCTTGTCTTCCTCTGGACGGGATAGTCATTTCATTGTCCGGATTATTGACTAACTTCTTCTCTTAGACTTATCTTATAGCCGTGGCCTCTGCTGACATTTCGATAGATATCTCTACCGTTATTTTTTTACATTGGAATTACCATAGAGACAATTACTATAGGGGACATTTCATACAAGGTTTTTCAATGTATATATAGTTTACGATGAGGATCAGACAAGCCCTCGTCGATAGCCGTGGTCTCCACCGACAGTTCAATAAATATCTCTTTCGTGATTTTTTTACATTGGAATTACCATAGAGACAATTACTAGAGGGAAATTTCATACAAGGTTTTTCAATGTATATAGTTTACGATATATATCTCAATAGATGGCTATACCATCCGTTTTTTACAAAATATTTCTCATTATTTTTAATTTTTTACCTTTCCTTACATTTTTTTGTGTTACCTCTTCTGACACGGGGTCTCCATTATCCATAATATTGTCCATAAATGGAAATGGAAACCATTATGGATAATGGAGACCACTCAATCGGCCATCAGCCATTCCATAAATGGAAAACTTTATGGACGTCCATTTATGAATAAGTTTATGAATAAGCATATGTCTAAAAGAAAATGGCGGAAAGTGGTTTAATTTGTAAATTAGGTTTCATATTGTGGTGTAATGGAAAAGTGAGTATTACTATATATTTTAATATATAAATATATATTTTCCTATGTATATGGCAAAGTGAATTGCCTTCGTTACCTTTATTATTGTGAAGCAAAGGTATGCTCTTGGTTCTTGGCTATAGTAGCCGAAAATCCGTATTTTTATAGCTCGGATAGCCTTATTTTAAATTTCCAATTTTTATTTAGGCTTTGGATGCCAATATTTATCTTATATTATTTAGGTTTAAGAAGCCGAAATTAGAAAGCGAGAATGCAGATTTGATTCTGGTCTTTATTTCGAATTTACCAACTATTTATATGATTCTTACTTACTAATACAAATAAAATCTTACTTAAATTATATACTTAAAATTACTACTACAATTACTTAAAAATAAAAAAGAATTAATTTTAACAATTCAATTATTATTATTATTATTAATATTTTTATCACACGATAATTAAAAAAAAAGAAGATCAGCTGTCTTTGTTATTGATTTATAAAGTGCAATATTACACGATAAGAAGATCAGCTGTCTTTGTTATCGTGTCTTTTTTTTTTGTTTATAAAATGCAATCATACGATAAGAAACTTTCTAGATTAGAGAATATCAGATGATTTTATTTTTGTTGTAATGTGTATACATTACATCCTTTCCCTTTAAAGGGTTTTTTTTTTTTTTTTATATTTTCTTTAAGTTATTATTATGAACTATTTTTTGTTTATTATTAATAATTATTACAGAATTTACTCCTTCTCTTTTTATAATTTTATATGGACCATTAAATGGATAATCTAATTTTTTACGATTTTTGATTTTTAACATGACCTTATCACCTATTTTAAGATTTGATGGGTTGATATTTTTATCATACCATTTCGTTCTATTTTCTTTTTCTTTTATTAAAATTTTTCTCGCATTTTTTAATGAGAAAAGTAATTTTGTTTTTAACTCGTTTAAATTGTGATCATAATTTTCATAATTTATCTTTGGATTTTTACTTTGCGAAAATTTTGTTGGAAGTTTAGGTGAAGTACCAAAAATTAATTCAAAAGGAGTATATTGCGTAGATGCATGAGGAGTTGTATTGTAACAAAATAAATAGAAGGGTATTAATTCAACCCAATTTGTACTGTATGTACTAGTAAAAAAAATTCATTTAATACTCTATGGTTGCGTTCTAATGAACCTAATGTTTCATGGTGGTATGGAGTTGATTTTTGATGATTTATTTTGAATGTTTTACAAATATTTGAAAAAAGTTCATTAATAAATTCAGTTCCTAAATCAGTTTTAAAATTTTGTATATTTCCATATCTAAGTATGATTTTTTCAGTAATTATTTTTGCTATTGTAATAGCGTCTTTAGTTTCAATGTGGTAAGCCTCGACATATTTAGTCAATTCGCACTGAATTGTTAGGATATACCTAAAATTATTATATATTTTTAAAGGACCTACTGTATCAATTTGTACAGTTTCAAATGGTTTGCTTGTAGTGTCTGTTATCACTAATGGTTCCCTAATATTTTTTATTTGTTTTGATTTTGCGCATAATTCGCAATTTAGTACGTAATTTTTAATTGTTTTATTCCTATTTTTCCATATATAATTTCGTTTTATTTTTATAATCATTTTTCTAATACCTATGTGTCCGCTTATGGGTTCATCATGGTTTTCTTTTAATATTTCTTGAATTTTATTTTTATCTATGATTTTGATAGGTGCCGTAAATAGTATAATTTTCAATTTATTTTTAGAGTTATCGGCATTCTGTATTTTGTTAAATATTTCTTTAAATTCATTTATTTCAATGTAACTAAATATATTGTCTTTATTGTCTAGAGCAATTTGGTAAATATGTATTATTTTTGTTTAAAGTACTTTTTAGTTTGTTAATTATTTGTTTTAAATTGATTTGGTTTTTATTGAATTTCATTTCTATATCTTTATTTATGTTTATATTTATTTTTTCGGTACCGGTTTCTATAAATTTAAGTTTTTTAATATTTTTGATATCTGAGATAGAAATTCTTTGCCATATGTGAAGGTGATCAGTCTTCTGGTTCGTTATTTTTAAATCATTATCTTTAATTTCCTTAGCTTTACTTCTTGTTAATATGTTGACGGTTTTAGTTATTTTTTCTGTATTCTGTGTATGTTCCTTTGGTATCATATCTTTTAATGTATTAGAATCAATAAGTATTCTTGACAGAGCGTCAGCAATGGTATTCATTTTACCCTGTTTATATATAATTTTAAAATCATAATCACTTAAGTCTAAGCGAATTCGTGTCATTTTTGAGGATGGGCACTTATGTGCAAATAAACCAACTAATGGTCTGTGGTCTGTGACTATTATAAATTCTGTGCCATAAACAGAATGTATTGCTAACAGTTCCTTTTCAATGATAGGTTTTTTAAGTTCTGCTGGGTTTAGCGTTTTACTAGCGTATGAAATTGGTAAGTCATTCCCTATTTCGCCTTGTGAAAGTACTGCGCCGAAGGCTGATTGCGAAGCGTCAGTTGTAATAATGAATGCTTTTGAATAATCTGGGTATTTTAATATGGGGGGTTTATTAATTTTAATTTTAAATTTTCAAATGATTTTGTACATGAATCGTCCCAGTTAAATATTGCTTTCTTTTTTGTTAAATCGTTTAAAGGTTCTGCAATCTCTGCAAAATTTGGTATGAACCTACGGTAATAGTTACAAAATGCAACGAATCTTTTAATATCTTCACAATTTTTAGGAATTGGATAGTTTTCTATAACTGAAAATTTCTTTGGATCAGTTTTGATTCCTTCATTCGTGATTAAATGGCCTAAGTATATTACTTCTCTTTGCAAAAATGTGCATTTTTCAGGGTTTAGTTTCAAATTGAACTTACGTAGTTGTTCAAAAACTTTGATTAAATTTTGGTTGTGGTGATTTATTGAATTACCAAAAATTATTATATCATCCACGTAAATAAATGCTTCTAAATTTAAACCTGACAAAGCAATGGTGAGCATTCTTTGGAAACTATTCGACGAAATTTTTAGTCCAAAAGGTAATCTTTTAAATTGAAAATGTCCATTATTGGATGAAAAAGCTGTGTATGGTCTTGATTTTTTGTCCAGTGGTATTTGATGAAAAGAACTTACGAAGTCTAATGTCGAGAAATATTTTGCATTTCCTAAACTGTCCAGAACGTCTTCTAGTCGAGTCAAAGGAAATTTATCATTTTGAATTTTCTTGTTTAATTGTCGAAAATCAACCACTAGTCGCCATTTCTTGTTGTCATTTTCTGATTTTTTCGGTACTAATAATAATGGAGAATTATAAGAGCTAACAGAATGTTCAATAATATCTTCCTTTAATAATTTTTCAACTTGATTATTTATTTCATTTAATTGTGATTGTGGTAGTCTATAATTTTTTATATAAACTGGGTTTTTGTCCTCTAGATTTATCGTTTGTGTATAGAAATTATTTGTACTTAATTTATCATTTGGTAGATAAAAAACATCTGTGTATTTTTTGCAAATATGTATTATTGATTCATACATTTTTGGATCATTTGGATTTATTTTTAAAATATTTTTTAAAGTTTCAAATCTATTTGTATTATTACTATCTATCTTTAAAATGTGGTAATTTTTTAATGGAACAATTGACGGGCTTAGATTGTCAATTGTAATATCATTATCGCATGTATTTAATATTTTTACGTGTGCTATACCATCTTTTGGTATTATGGTATTAGCTATAAATATACCAGAAGAAATTTCTTGGTTTAAAATAATACTATCTTCATTTCTTTCTATATTTATTTTACAAATGATTTCAGATCGGGCAGGAATAGTTAATTTATGTATGCTTGTTGAGTTTTATTGGTATTGCGAATTCTTCATTTTTATATGATATTGAGAATTCTAAAGTTTCAAAATTAATCTTTGCCAAAAAATATTGTAAAAAATCACGGCCTAATATTCCATCGGTTTTTATAGGAAAATTATCGTGAACACTATGCAATTTAATTGGAAAATTGTTATTTTGAAATCGAAAGTTTGTATTTAAAGTACCTAAAGATTTTTGTACTTGGTTACCAATGCCAGTAATAGTACAAATTTGTTCACTATTTACATCATTGTTATTAATAAATTTTTGTTTTATAATTGATATATCTGCTCCTGTATCTATCAAAAATCTTGTTGGGTGATTATTATTATGTAGAATAATAGAAATATTAAAAGAAATAGTAACATGTCCAAAGTTATTTATGCGATATTTAGGCAATTCATCTCCCCGATCAACTGGTGACCTATGTCGGGGGAATTTGCGTTTCCCGAATTCATTGAATATATGTTTTTATTGTAGTTTGGTTGTCTACTATTATTGTAATAATTATTGTTATTTCTAAAGTTATTGTTTCTAAAATTTGTATTTGGTAATCTTGTATTATTGTTTTTATAATTGTTATTTGTAGGTTTATTCCTATCATAACGTTGAGTTTGATAAAAATATCTTTGACCTGATATGTTTCTTTCATAATTATAATTATTTCTTCTAAAGTTTTGGTTTCTATTATTGTAATTATTATTTTAATAATTTCTATTCATTTGATATATATTTGGATTTGTCTCATTGATTATATTAGTTTCTAAAACTAATTTTATGGCTTGATTAAAAGTTTTGGGTTGTGCCGCTAAAATAACTGATTGAATTGGTTCTTTAAGATTTGTTTTGAAACATTGTAATGCGAACTGATCATTGATTTTTATAATTACTTTTCTAGTCGTTTCATCTTCCCCTATTGATTGTGTCATGTTTAATTCATTTATTAATGTTTCTAATTTTTCTATAAATTTAGAAGTGGGAATTATTTTATTTCTAATTTTTCTATAAATTTAGAAGTGGGAATTATAAAGTTCACCGATTTCATTATGTATCTTTGTATAAGTTCTAGAATTTGTAAAATTCTTATCCAAAATATTTTTGAATTCAATATAAGTTTTAGGAAATTTTTCGTTAATTATTTTATTTTTAACTTTTTGAGTAATTTTTATCGTATAAATAAATTTAATTAATTTTTCGAGGTCAGAATCTTTTGTTGATTCATATATATATTCAACGATATTTAGGAATTCTTGAATTTGCTCATGTGAACCATCAAAAATTGGGATGATTTTATTAACATTTGCTATATTGAAATCCATTTTGGAATTTTGTTCTAAAATATTAGTAAAATGTGAACTTATCTGTTTATATTTTTCAATAAAATTTTCTAATAATATACGTTTACCGCTTTTAATGTCTGATTGTTTTAATTCATGTATGAATTTTGCCTTTAATAAATTTAATTTTTCTAATTCTAAACTTTTTTCAGAATTTGTATAATTAAATTTCAAATTTAGTTGTATTTTAGTTAATTCATCTATATAAGATTCAAATTCCTCCATTAAATTCTGAAATTACGATCATTATTTTCGAAACTCATTTCTAATTAGGGTCAGTTCAGAAAATTCGTAAAAATGTTTATTGGGTTAAATTTAATTACTAATGTGGATTTCGATTGGACAAAAAAATCAATTTTTTTTTTTAAAAATCAATCTTTTTTTTTATCTAGATCAATATTTGTTTTCGATTGGACAAAAAAATCAATTTTTTTTTATCTAGATCAATTTTAAAAAATCTGGATTTTTTTAAAGATTTACCCCTCCATTCACTAATACCATAACATTTGTATGACAGTGATATAAAAGATTTACCCCTCCTTTCACTAATACCATAACATTTGTATGACAGTGACATATTTCCATAGATAAAAAAAATGGATTTCATAGATAAAAAAAATTGATCTGTTTTTACGTTCGATTGGACATAAAAAAAATTGATTTTTTTTAAATTTTGATCTGTGCCAATCGAAATCCACATAAGTGTCATCGTTTTGACATTGCATATTTTCAGTTTAAAATATTTTTTGTGCAGTGATAACGAAAACAATTGCTCGTCTTTAAATTATTATTATTTCTTGTTTTTTTTATATTGAAACAAAAACAGTTGTTCTTCTCTTTTTTTTTTTTTATATATATAATAAGTGTAATATATATTACCAATGTGAAATTATTGTATAAATTATATTTATTAAACAAAATTGTAAATTCAATTTCAAATTATTTTTTATTAATTAATTACATTTTTTAAATTATTATTCTATTTTTTTTTTCTTTTAATAATAATTACATTTTAATTAAAATTCAGTGTAAAAAAATATAGATTCAGTGTTAAATTTTTTTTTTGTTCAAATTATTTATTAATTTTAATTTCAAATTATTTATTTCATTAATTATAATTTTATTTAATTTTAAATTATATTTATCAATTCATTAATTTATTTCTATTTCTGTCAACAATGTTTATATTTATATAAAAATAAATAAATTTTATTTTAAATTATTAATATTTTCTAAAGTTTTAAAATTTTTTTTGAATAATTTTTGAATTTTATTGGACGATTTGTGTAAGTGCCGGTTTTGTTTTATGCGCTGTATTTCGCGGATTATTGTTCCTCTTTGTTCTTTGTTTGTTGACTTTTCTAATATTTTATAGAGTTGGGCCAACTGTTGCCGGTAATGTACCAATTTACCTCCTCTTTTTCGTTTTGGTTGATGTTGTTGCTGATCCTTATTTTTATTTTTATCTGTTTGTTGTTGTTGGTTATTATTATTTTCAGTCTGTCGTTTACGATATTCTTCTATCGTGATGACTTTCTTGATTTTTTCCATCTATATATTTTTAAGATGAAGGCAGGATCGCCATGTAATGGAAAAGTGAGTATTACTATATATTTTAATATATAAATATATATTTTCCTATGTATATGGCAAAGTGAATTGCCTTCGTTACCTTTATTATTGTGAAGCAAAGGTATGCTCTTGGTTCTTGGCTATAGTAGCCGAAAATCCGTATTTTTATAGCTCGGATAGCCTTATTTTAAATTTCCAATTTTTATTTAGGCTTTGGATGCCAATATTTATCTTATATTATTTAGGTTTAAGAAGCCGAAATTAGAAAGCGAGAATGCAGATTTGATTCTGGTCTTTATTTCGAATTTACCAACTATTTATATGATTCTTACTTACTAATACAAATAAAATCTTACTTAAATTATATACTTAAAATTACTACTACAATTACTTAAAAATAAAAAAGAATTAATTTTAACAATTCAATTATTATTATTATTATTAATATTTTTATCACACGATAATTAAAAAAAAAGAAGATCAGCTGTCTTTGTTATTGATTTATAAAGTGCAATATCATACGATAAGAAGATCAGCTGTCTTTGTTATCGTTTCGTTATCGTTTCTGTACCCCCTTCATTTTACTAGTGAAAGAATTTTTATGGGACTATTAAAATTGTATTTTTAGTATTTAAAATGATCATAGCATATGAAACATTTAATATACGGCCTATTATCTTATAAGTTAGATATAATAGGTTAGTATCTTTCGAAATCTTAGAAAAAAATATTTAGAAAAAAAGCTCCAAGGTATATTTAGAAAAAAAGCTCCAAGCCTTCCGCGGGGGGCTAATTTAAAAAAATGAAAAAATACCTTTTTAACAATGAAATTTTACACCTTGTATAAAAAAATCAGTCCCACCCCCTCAACCCTCTTTATGTTAGTTGTATTTGAATTTCGATATTTTCAAAGTAAAATTTTTGAAATTCAAAATGGCTATAAAATGGTCCAGAGTTTATGTACGACTTTCTTACTTCTATGCCAGGTACCATAATTTCAAACCTTGCGAAATCACTTAAAATTATAAACCACCATCTCATTAAAGTAGAGGAGGGGGTGTATTAATGAAATAAGAAATATACCCTATGCGGGAGACTATATCAAAAAAATTAAAAATTGGTTTCTTCATAATACTATTCTACACCTTGTACATAAAAACGAGACCTGTACCTTCAACCCTCTTCATTTTACAGGGGTAAAAATTTCGACATTTTAAAAATTAATATTATATTGGATATACAATTTCGAGTATTTATTTATTGAAACTTAGTAATAATTTCAAATTGTACAACATTGGTAGTTTTGAAAAAATTATTACTTTTAATTTTATATATGTATATTACGTGGTTCATGAAATTCAAATTTTTCGCAAAGGTCTTAGATTAGATATTAGCTTTGAAATATAGTTATAGCGGACCCTTCTTTAAAAGATTTTCCCACCTACCTACGAAAAAAAAAGCTGCCAAGTTGGAAGAGTGCTTCATATACCCTTTTGATCCACCTAGGATTTAGTGAAAACGAAGATTTAAATAAAAATTATGATTTTTACAAAACTCCCAAAGTCGTACAATTTAAAATTACAATCAAGTTTTTATAAATAAGTACTCGAATTTGTAATACCATATTTATACTAAATACTCGAAATGTAATATATACATATATGTTTTTATTCTATAAATTTCGAACTTTTTGCCCCTGTAAAATGAAGAGGGTTGAAGGTACGTGTCTCAATTTTGTATAGAAGGTGTAGGTGTGTATTTTTGAGAAAACAATTTCTCATTTTTTCAATCCAGTCCCCCGCCGAGGTATAGCAGCCTGTTTAATAGATATACCCCCTCACCCATATGAAAAGGGAAAATATTTAATTTTCATAAACTATATAATAAATTTTGAAATGTAACAATTCTAAGTGATGTAGCTTAGAGGGGGTTTCAGGTAGGGAAATAAATATTTGGCACAAGTTGTAAGATAGTATTTTTAAGAAACTAATTTCTCATTCCAGTCCCCCGCTGAGGTGCTGCAGCCTCTTTCATAAAATTACCCCCTCACCCATAAAAAAGGGAAAGGGGTAAAAATTTTGGCGGTCACGGATGTTTTTTGCTGATTTTGAATCCCTGACATCTAAAACGTCCAGAAAAATCAAAATCTCGAAAAAATTTTTTCGAAATTTAGACCGCACCACAAAGCTTCATATATTTACAATATATGAAGCAATATATATAGTTATATATGGATTCTAATTTGTATCCAAAATATTATTTCTAATAAAAGAAATCGTATTTCTTTTAGTATTAGAAATAATAAGTATTAAATTCATCAGTAAAACTGATAAGAATCCAAATTTCAAGAAACACATGTGTAAACATTCCACAAGCGGCGTGATGTTTTTTCCTAAGAAATAATTGTAAGCCGATACTCACAATTATTTCGTTATATTTACCTAATGCACAATGTGCATAGTTTGCATTTTACATAATAAGAAATCTTAATTGTAACGTTCGTTTTAAGAATTATTGTTAGGATTAAGATACATAAATTTGAAAATAAAGATCAGTTATTATTCAGAACTCAAATAGGTCGTTTGATACTTAACTGGCGCAGTCGGTCTAAAAGAATCTATCGTGCATTAAGATCATAATTTAATATGCAATCTAAAGGCTCTGGCCCAATACAGCATGAAATGCCAGCATGTTTATGCCAGCATGAACATTTATTTTTCATGCTGGCATAAACATGCTAGCATGAATATTTAAATGCAAGGTGTGGCCCAATGCTGATGTTGCTTTTGACTTTTTTTTTTTACATTTGGTTTTTTTGAGTTGTATTGTAGAGGACATTTCAATAATAAGTTTAATATATATGAATAAAAAATGAAAGTAAATAAAATAAAAATTGTGAAAATAACAAAAATTGTTTCAATTGCATATATCGTTAAGCTCACTAGACAAGCCTTGCCAAATTTTGTTCTTTTATAATCTGGATCCTTTTTATTCCATATACTTTGATTTATTTTAACGAACTCAATTATTTTTTCGCAATACTCTGCCATTATTTCAATACGAAATTCAAAACAATTATGACTAAAAAAATTTTAAATGCTATGTTGTGTTGTAATCCTTCCTGTAAAATTATATTCACCTTTTTATTATTTATCCCTGGTTTGGCCTGATCGTCTCTTAATAGAGTTTTTCTTCGATAACTTCTTTAGTTGATATACAACTTTAATTACTACTTTTAATCAACTATTAAATAAAACGTAATTAATTTAGTTTTAAAAAGTTCTTTATTGAGTTTTCTTTACTGTAGGCTTTACCTGTTCAGTGATAGAATTCAATATTTGAACTCTCCGAAATACCATTTTTTCGCCGTTTATATATTCTAATATTGCTTCTTCAGCAATATTAGAATATTTCAATAAATATAAATAATTAATATTTCTTATTAATTAAAGGTAAAATTGTGCAACAACAGTTCATACATTAATTATGTTGCTATTGCCCATTGTGCTGATAACGCATTATACTTTATTATTATTATTAGGAAAGCTTATGTGCTTTCGTTTATTTACTTTAGGTTTATTTACCTTTTATTTATGGTTTGTTCTACATTTTATACATAATAACTTAAGTGTGTCATTATGGTTGGTATTATTTGTATACAATAATATTTATAATACGATGACGTATTTTATTATTGTTTTGATTTAAACTTTGATATAGTATATAGTATAATGCACTGCCGATATAATGCATTTTTAGGCAATGACGACATAAATGTATGAATGTTGTCACACAACAGCTAGCATGCGGCATGAAATATCAAAATTTTTTAATGCTACAACAACAACTATTTCAATGCTGCCATTTATCAAATTTTTCAATGCTAAAGTTGGCATGAAAAAAAAAGGTTGGCATGTTTATTAGGCCATACTGCATAGGCACACACGTATTTAATAAAAATGTTCATGCTGGCATAAAAATGCTGGCATTTCATGCTGTATTGGGCCAGAGCCTTAATAAAGGAACTAAATTTGCACAAGTGTATCATATACAATACATAATATCATATAATACAATACATAATATGCATAAGAATGAAATAGAAATACATACATATATAAATTCAGTGAATAACGAAAAAGTGCCAAAATAAATAAGAAGAAATTAAATAGAAGGAAATAAAATAAATAAGAAGAAATTAAATAGAAGGAAATAAAATAAATAAGAAGAAAATAAATAGAAGGAAATTAAATAAACAAGAAGAAATTAAATAGAAGGAAATAAAATAAATAAGAAGAAATTAAATAGAAGGAAATTAAATAAATAAGAAGAAATTAAATAGAAGGAAATTAAATAAACAAGAAAAAATTAAATAGAAGGAAATTAAATAAACAAGAAGAAATTAAATAGAAGGAAATTAAAATTAAATAGAAGGAAATTAATTAAGAAATTAAATAGAAGGAAATTAAATAAACAAGAAGAAATTAAATAGAAGACATTCAATAAAATTAAAAATAAAAGTGAAGAATAAATTTAAAACAATATAATTAACAATAAAAAGTAAATATGTATATAAATTTAAATATATACTAACATTTTAAAAGTGCAAAATCAAAAGTATAAATAAAATACCAGAAAAATAATATATTTATAAAAAAAAAAAAAAAAAATAAATAACATTAAATCATCAGTGTTTAAATAAATAAATAAAAAAAAAATCAGCAGTGCATAAAATCATCAGTTTTAAATCATCAGTGTATGAAATCATCAGTCTTCAATCAATTCTTCAGGTCATCATAAATCATCAATTTTTCATCAATTCTTCAGGTCTAATAACATCAGTCGAAGTGAGTTGTTCCAATTTTATTACTTTTTTTAAATATTTTTTTTAAATTAAATATAATTGCCTAATTACTTAAATTTTTTTATTTTTTGGTATTATCAATATTAAAGTGAATATAAAAGAAATACTTTTATAATTTTGTTAATACATAACCTGAAATTATTATTTTTTTTTAAAATAAAAGAAGAAATTATTACTAAATTAATTATTAAAAATAATATAAATATAATTTAATAAAATTATTATTTAAGAAAAAATTATTATACATAAAGTGTATATCACATATATATATACATAGTATAAATAAATCAAAATGGATGAAATTAGTGCATTTGAGAAATTCCGGTTAATGTTAGAACTCATTAACCGTATACCGACTTTCGACGGTAAAAATACAAATTTATTACCAGAGTTTATTGATAGGGTAAATAATTTAATGCCATCACTTAATACATTTGATGAAGTAAATAAATCCATACTTATGGGTTATTTAATAGATAGAATAATAGATGATGCTAAATTTACGCTAAGGCGTCACGGTAACGTTACTTCTTGGCCGGAAATTAAAAATATTTTAGTAACAAATCACGGTGAGAAGTTGTCCTCCGAAATACTTATTGATAAAATCAGATCTTCACGTGTAATCACCACTGTTGAAGAATTTTATCAAAGAATTAATAAATATTTATGTAGATTAAATAATTACTATACTCTTAAAGGAAACGTAAATAACGCGGATATTGAAAGCAATAAAAGAATTGCTTTACATACCTTTAAGAATAATCTACCGGAACCTGTACGAAGCGTTATTTTTAGTAGGGATCCCTCCTCTTTAGACGATGCGTATTCAGTTGTCATTAGCGATGGCTATCAAAAGATTGGCCCTAATGGTAGTTATAATAAAAACAATAATAATTATAACAAAAATAACAATAATCAAAATAAAAATGATAGTTATACTAGAAATAACTACAATAAAAGTTTTAATAGAAATAATGGTTATTCTAAAAACCATAATTTATCACACAGAAATGACTCGAGAAATATAAATCGTAATAATCTTGATAATAGGTCAGGACATACCCAACAAAATAATACCCAACAAAATAACACACAACAAAATAACACACAACAAAATAATACCCAACAAAATTATACACAAAATTTTCAAAATAGGTTTCAAAAAAACCACAATAATTCTCGTCAATCTCGGATTCACAAAATAATCGTAGCAGAAATTCCAATATTTATAATAATAATAATAATACACAAGAGCCGATGGACATAACAAATAATGAAATACTTCAAAATTTTCAATCAACAAGCCTCCAAAACAGCTACCCTATATAACAATAAAAAATCCTATTAAAACTCTTAGATTTCTCATCGACACCGGTGCAGAATCAAGTATTATTAATCCAAAACTCTGCAATCCGAAATGGAAAATGCCTATTAATCAAAGTTTAAAAACCTTAAATCATAATTGTTTTTGTAAGTTCAAAAATAGATTTCCACTTTTCGAAGTATTTAATGAAAAAGATTACTATGTTGACTTTCTAGAAATCCAATTTCATTCAAAATTCGACGGTTTAATCGGTAATAATATTCTTGCTCCTCTGAATGCTATCATTAATTATAAGAATCGTACTATAGAAACGCGTAATGCTAACATTCCTTTTTTTTTAAATGAAGATGAAGAAAATTATGACAAAAAATGTTATATCGACGAAGAAGTCGAAATATTTTCAAATCAAATAAATAATTCAAATATTTTAAATAATATTGATTTTCCCCATTTAAATTCAGAAGAACAAAAATCATTAAAAAATGTTATCTTAAATAATAAAAACGTATTCTATAGAGAAGGTGATGATCTAACATTTACAAATAAAATTAAACACTCTATAGAAACAAAAAATGAAGTTCCAATCTATTCCAAATTATATCGCTATCCGCAAATTCATAGAGATGAAGTGGATAGACAGATACAAGAAATGCTAGAAGGTAATATAATACAGCATTCGAATTCTCCTTATAATTCGCCAGTCTGGGTAGTGCCCAAAAAGGTAAATCGAGACGGAAAGCAAAATTGGCGTATAGTCATAGATTACCGAAAGCTGAACGAAGCTACAGTAGAAAATAGATTTCCTATACCAAATATTGATGGAATATTTGAAAAATTAGGAAAATCTATTTATTTCACTTCACTTGACCTAGCGAAAGGCTTCCATCAAGTCGAAGTTGATCCAAAAGATCGTGCGAAAACTGCCTTTTCCACGGCTACTGGTCACTACGAATTTTTGAGAATGCCTTTTGGCTTAAAAAATGCACCTAGCACATTTCAGAAAATGATGAACGAGATCCTAGGCGAATTCATAAATAAAATATGCATCGTTTATATGGATGATATTTTAATATTCTCAAGTTCTCTTCAAGAACATATCGACTCTTTACAAAAAATTCTTAGAAAACTCGCTTCAGTTAATCTTAAAGTTCAGTTAGAAAAATGCTCATTTTTGTGTCGAGAAACGGATTTTCTAGGTCACGTTATAACTGAGCACGGCATTAAACCAAATCCTAAAAAGGTAGAAGCTATCTCAAAAATAAGTATTCCAAAAACTCAAAAAGAAATTAAGATTTTCCTTGGAATAACCGGATACTATAGGAAGTTCATACAAGATTATGCAAAAATTGCATATCCAATGACCAAGTATTTGCGGAAAAATACAAAAATAGATTTAAAAGACAGAGAATACACAAACTCATTTGAAAAATTAAAGACATTGCTAACTACAGTTCCGATCCTAGCCTACCCAGACTACGATAAAAGATTCGTATTAGTTACTGATGCTTCAAATTATGCTTTGGGTGCTGTCTTAATGCAGAACAACCACCCAATTCACTATATCTCCAGAACTTTAAATAAACACGAAACAAACTATTCTACTATTGAAAAAGAACTCCTTGCCATTATATGGGCAACTAAACAATTTCGCCCTTACCTCTTTGATAGGAATTTTACTATTAAGACTGATCATCGTCCACTCATTTGGCTCAATGGGTTAAAAGAACCTAATTGCAAGCTGCAGAGATGGAAAATTCGATTAAATGAGTTTGACTTTAACATTGAATATGTCAAAGGAAAACAAAATTTCGTTGCCGACGGGCTTTCTAGAATAAATATTATTAATGATAATAAAATAAATAAAGACGAATTTGATTGCGAAGAAGCATTATCAAATTCAAATTCCAATTTATCTACTCTCTTTGAAGAAAATTTTTATAATAACGAAAATATGTCTACCGGAGCCACTATTCATAGTGCTGATGAAGATGGTTCGAATCTAATTTATATAACTGACAGACCGGTAAACCTCTTTAAAAATCAAATTTATTTATACGAAGGTAATAAAGAAAGTATTACTCTAAAGATTATTCATAAAAAATGTCATAATAAAATAGTTGTAACTGAAGAAAGTAATCTTCTATCTGTTATGCAAAGAACACTTATTGATAAAGGTATTATGTGCATCTATTGTAATAACAAAGACCTATTTTTAAAATTCCAAAATATTTATAAAGAATATTTTTCTAATAATAAAAAATTAAAAATCTTAAAATCATCTATTAAATTAACTGACATTTCGGATAGAAATGAAATACTTACGATTATTAAAAATGAACACTTAGAGAAAAATCACAGAGGTATAAACGAAGTTTTTTCGGAATTAAAAAATAAATTTTACTACCCTAATCTAATGGTAGAAATTAGTAAAATAATCAACAATTGCGAAACATGCAACCTCGCGAAACATGATCGCAACCCTAACAAAATAACTTATAACGTTACAGAGACCCCTAATAATTTTAATGACATTGTTCATATTGATATTTGGTGTCCTGAAAGGAACAAAGCTTATTTAACTACTATTGACAAATTTTCAAAATATGCTACCATCCACAAACTAGACGATAGAACGTGGATCTCAATATTAAAAGCTCTTAAAGAAAGAATTCAGTATCTAGGAAAAATGAACAAACTAATATCAGACGGTGAAAGATGTATATTACACAGTGCCGTAGAACTGTTTTTAAAAGAAAATAAAATACATTTTCACCAAACTACTGCAGCAAATAAGACAGGAAATAGCGACATAGAACGGTTACACGGAACACTAAACGAACATTTAAGACTTTTTGCAGTAGATAAAAAGAAGGATAGTTTAGATGACAAACTCCATAATTTTATTAGAATATATAATGAATCAATTCACTCTACAACTCAATTAAGACCAATGGAGTTTATTACGAAAAACCTCGACAGAAAAGATATAAATAGCCTAAAAGAAAAATTAGAAATGGAAAAGTTAAAAAGAATTGAAAAATTAAATAAAAATAGAAATCCTAATCCGAAAATTACAGATAATATTGTACAGGACAGACAAATTCAAAAAATTAGTCCAAAGTATAAACGACTTAAAGAATATTCTAGACAAAATAATTACATTGTTGACAAGACCAACAAAAGAAATATAAAATATTATAAGACGCAGCAAAAACGTAAATATAAATATCAATCCCATTTGATTGACGGATGAAATGCGCACAAACTTAATACGTGTTGTATGATGTATCATATAGAACAATCTGTATTTTTAATACAAAACAATATGGGTTAAAACCTAGACATTCATTTCATTTTAGTATTTCGATTTAAAACAACAGCAAAAGCTTGCGTTTTATTCCTGAAAATAGTCATTATGATTATATTAAATGAATTCTCCATTAATTTTTAAGATATCTCCTTTCTCCACTTGTAATACTACTGTATCTTGAATTTCTTCAATTATAAATACCAATTCATTTTATTTGCAGATGAAACCACAAATTGCCGTAGGGTTATTAATTTTATGGATAGTGCATACAAACATGCAAAATTTAGATTTAGAAATCTCACCTATACATGAAGACAACGGTTATACATTAGTGAAAATGGAAGCTATACAAATTGTCGAAACCTATACGAAATTACTACATATTATAGACCTAAGTGAATTCAGTAATATAGTTAAAACATTAACATATAATATAAAAGCTCTATCCTTTAATAAATCAAATCAAAATTACGTTTTACTAATTCGGGAATTAGACAATTTAAAACGTAACGTTAATAGTATAATACAAAAAACTCACAGATTTAAAAGAGGATTATTAGATATCGTCGGAACAGGTTTTAAATTCTTGATAGGAACTATGGATAACAATGATGCTGAAGAAATCTATAATCATTTAAATACTTTAGAACAAAATTCAAAACAGTTAACTGAACAATCGAATAAGCAAGTCGTTATTAATACAAATTTTATTAATGCAATCGAAAAAATAAAAGATCATATTAATTCCCAACAAATTCAATTAAATAATTATCTCAATAACATAACCAAAATAACAAATGACATAATAAACAAGTTTGATATATATGAGTATACCTTACAAATATACTCTGATATAACAAATATAAATAGAGAAATCGAAAAAATCAAACACAACTTACTGCTTAGTAGATTAAATGTTCTCGCGCATGATATCCTAACCACGGATGAAATCCAAGAATTTAATATTACCATAAACACCTTACCTTTTATCAAAAACTCTGTATTAATAAAAGAAAATACTTTAATCTTTGCTATATTAATACCTAATTTTATAAATGATATATTCTATAATGCACTAATTTTACCGTTTCCAAACAAAAATTTCGAAGTAAAAAATTTCAAAATAAAAATTAACAAAGAAAAAATTGTAGAAGAAATAGAAAGTGGTATGATAATAACTAAAAATATTGATAAAGTATTATTAAACCAAACTTGTATTAAACACAATGCTGTAATAGAAGGCAATAATATAATTAAATTTTCTAATTGTAAAATAGAATTTAATAATTTGATATTTTATAACAATGATAAAACATTTAAAAGTACCATAATAATGCCTATGTCAAATTTTCATTTAACAAAAGAAATCAATAACTTAACGTTAGAAAGTATTAATATAAATAATATAAAAAATAGAGAAACATTAAATTTTATTGATTTCAAAAGTAATATAATTCATTCTTCATTATCATTAATTGTATGTATAATAGTAATTGTAATTATCATAATTTTTAAAAATATTTTTTGTAATAAAGGGAAAAACATCATAAATAACGTATCAATAAAAGATAAAAATACAAAAAATAATTCTCCCGAGACGGAAGAAAAAGTTATATATGGATTCTAATTTGTATCCAAAATATTATTTCTAATAAAAGAAATCGTATTTCTTTTAGTATTAGAAATAATAAGTATTAAATTCATCAGTAAAACTGATAAGAATCCAAATTTCAAGAAACACTTGTGTAAACATTCCACAAGTGGCGTGATGTTTTTTCCTAAGAAATAATTGTAAGCCGATACTCACAATTATTTCGTTATATTTACCTAATGCACAATGTGCATAGTTTGCATTTTACATAATAAGAAATCTTAATTGTAACGTTCGTTTTAAGAATTATTGTTAGGATTAAGATACATAAATTTGAAAATAAAGATCAGTTATTATTCAGAACTCAAATAGGTCGTTTGATACTTAACTATATATATATATATATATTGTCTTATATCATAAATTCAACCATTCGATATAGATAAGAATTTGATCATTTTTACCATACGTATAAATTTTATATAAATAACATCATAAGTTTTATATAAAAACATAAAATATATTTACTTTTAAACTGTGAAAAACACGTAGTTTTATAAAATATTATAACTTTTAGTTAATTCTTTGTTTTTATTAAAGCCTAGGTTGATCTAAAAGGGGATATGAAGCACTCTTCCAACTTGGCAGCTTTTTTTTTTTGTTTATAAAATGCAATCATATGATAAGAAACTTTCTAGATTAGAGAATATCAGATGATTTTATTTGTGTTGTAATGTGTATACATTACAGTGGTTAATTTATTAATTGACTTTCGTTCTCTATTCCCAACATACTATATTACAAATACAAAACAATTTTACAAGTTGAAAATCAAAATATAATACAAATTTCAATGATATTTCGAATAATATTTCAGTCCATGAAATGCCCAGTTGTTTTTGTTTAGAAATCCATAAATGGAAAATGCTATGGAAATAGAAATGGAAATTATCATGGCTAATGGAGACGGGCCTGTAAGATAGTATTTTATCATAACGGAAAAAAATTAGATAAACAAATTTTATGTTTAGCAGCGATTTACATCGAAATTTTTTTTTATAACAGATAATCAGTATGTTTATTTCTTTTACATAGATACATATATTAATATATTTTAATTTATAATAATATTTAATTTATGATGGTCTTTGGAAGTTTTTTTAATGTCTGAAATTGCAATTTTTCGTTATTCAAATTAATAAAAAAAATTAATAAACTAATGCTGGGTTTTAATGATAAAAATTTGCCGCTTGTGCATGAAAAACAGAACGCGATAGTATATTATAGTGGTCTTCACGACCTAAATATTTTTTCTTGATATTTTGATATTTTTTTGTAAAATTACGTGAACAGCTGTTTTTGGTGCCTGAGATATTTTTATATTTTTTTTACATTTTATGTCTGGCAGCACTGAATATTTCATGTTTTTATATGTTTATTTCACAAATTTATATAATCTGGTAGGACTGAAATACTTTAAACAAATATTGTTAAAAATTAGAATTGGCAAAATTTAAGGAAAAATAAGTAAATATGTAATAATACTAATTTTAAACTGCAATACTAATTTTAATAAACAATAGTCCCCGTCAATACAACACAAAATAAAATTTAAAATTTCAAAACAGAAAATTTCTGACAGTAGTATTTTGACATATATATCAAAATATCGACAATATCGTGATATTTTAATATTTTTTTCAACCAATCAAAACTCGTTATTTCGTAAAATATCAAAATATCAAGAAAAATATTTAGGTGGTGAAGACCACTTATATTTTTATATGAGACAAACGTAGATCGCTGCACAAGGGAATTTTTTTTTACAGGGAATTCAAATTGCTGATTATCTCTGTACAGATCACAGATGGCGCTGTTGAATGGCAGTGGAATTTTATTTAAAAAAATAATAAATCATTTCAAATTTTATATTTAAAATCAGCAATTAAATATTAATTCAATTGCAAATAGTATAATTAAAAATCAATTGTAAAAAAATTATATTACAAAATTTATGAATCTCCTATATAAATATTTAAATTTTTTCTGATATAATTATCACACTTATCTGAATAAAATATCATATGTATTAATAAATATTTAAAATTGAATTTGTTGTAAATCACAAATTTTTAATAATTTACTCTATTAAATAATTTACTATATTTACTATAAGTTCATTATTATTATTAAAATTTAGTAATTAATATATTATTGTGATGCATTTGTGTCACTTTCATTCAATCAATTAAGGTTTAAAAAAACATACGTATATATTTTTTACAAAAACCTGGAAATAATTTGATTAACTATCGTTAATAATATTTTAAAATACGAAATTACTAAATAAATAAATATACTCATTAATAATTGGAAATAATAATTACTCACTTATTACTGTAATTACAATAATTACACAATAATAATACTCATTAATAATTGGAAATAATAATTTTAATGGTACAGTCCAAAATTAATTATTTACATCCTTGTACATGAACAAAAACGGTATAAACAAAATAATTAAATTATTTTTTAAACTATTAACCCATTTTTTACATTTTATATATAAATTTTGTTGTAAATAAAATTAACATAAAAAATTTGTTGTTCTGTTTGCACATATTAAATTTTCCTTAAAAAATAAAATCTTTAGGTCAATTTTTCCAGCACAAGCGACAAATTTTTTTCATTAAAACCCAGCATAATATATCACAGCAATTTTAGGAAAAGTTCCATTTACAAACGTCTTTTATTTTCATTACTCCTAAAAATTTTTTTATTAAAAATTTTAACAAAATCCATTAATATGAGAATTTTTAATAAAAAAATCTTCAAAAATCTGGTTTTTTTTCATTACCAGAAATACTGGGGCGTACACCGGAGTAAAATTAGCGTTCTTTATTCCTAAGTATTGAGGAGTACTTAACACGGGGTCTCGATTATCCATAATGTTGTCCATAAATGATAAATGGCAATGGAAATGGAAACCATTATGGATAATGGATGTTGTGTAAAATTCGAGTCAACCTATCGTTCAAATACGTGTTAGACCTTGATTTTTGTCATTAGAATAAGAATCAAGGTTTTTATTTTTGCACGAGGGATCAAGGTTACGATTTGCCAACATAGGCTTGACTCGAATTTAAATAAAAAAGAAATGAGGAGTTGATTCGTGCCCTTAAGATTGATCGGTCGTAGTTAGTTAGTACAATTGTAGTAAATTAGTTAGTACAAGAAATAGTAAAAGTTGTAATTTATGGAAAAATTAAATAGTTTCCTGAACGAAATAGAAAAATTGGAATAAAACATTTTTTTTGAAGACCAAAAAGGGGGCCATAGACTTTATAGGGTCATTACCAAAATGACTTTTCGGGACGATGGACCAACAAGATGCAGACCGTATTTATAGTACCTTGGACAAACTGCAAAAAGATGGTGGCACAATTTTGGAACTTTTAGACAAACAGACTGTAGCAGTAACGTCGAATTTCGAGTTTTTGAAACAGGTGACCGGTAATTTATCGACTCAAGCCGTAGAATTGGACAGACTCAGTAACACAATGCAAAATACTTTAGCTACTATACAGGTTGATACTAGAGATATTTGGTTAGAATTAGAACTAAATCGCGTAGTCGTGTTTGCGTTAGCCGAATTAGAAAGAGTGTATGATTACCTGCTATTATCAATACCCTTCAAGAACATCGTATACACCCATTGGTAATAGATTCTGAATTTCTGACATTATTGATTAAAAATATGACAGAGGGTACTGGTCACCCAAGTTTGTATTCACCAGCAGTAATTAATCAACTAGCTACTGTCACATTATACGTAGAAGGGGAATTAGGCATAAGAATCCAGGTCGACATCCTCCAAAAGGATGAATATACCCATTATAAGGTATATCCTATACCCCGAAAATATGATACCGACCTGGTAGTACTGACACCCGAATGGGACTATGTAGTAAACAATTCGGTAGGTCACTTTATGCACTACTCCAATGAAGAATACATTGTAGCCTGTCGAGAAATCGAAACTGGCGAGAACAGAATTTTGAAAGTATGCAATCAAATTCAGCCAAAGATTTTGGAACCGACACCGTTATGTTTACTAGCTCACTTTTTAAATAGAAATTGGACAAAAGAAAACGAGCCGAATTTGTGTCAATATCGGGTGCTTGCACATTTGGAGAATCATATAGTACCTATGAAAAGTCGTAATGTATGGTTATTCATGTTTCCGCGAGAAAGTACTGTGGTTGCAATATGTATGGCATAAACTCACAGGGTAACTTTAAGAGGAACAGGAATGATCACATTTCAAGAGAAGTGTGTATTCCCATTAGAGCATAAGGAGTTGCCCTACGTGGTTGGATTGGAGACTCAAGTGCAAGGTAATTCTAAATTTCAGTTTTCCCAATTAGATGAGATTTCCATTGAGAATAGAACTTCGGTACAGTTCGAAAAGCCAGAACTAAAATATAAAGCTATAAAGTTGTTAAATTCGGAAGATTTCAATAAAGAATTTTCGAAAAGTAGCCATTCTTTGACTGAACTAACAGCCGACATTAAGAGGGCTAGGGAAAATCAACCAAACATGCTTTCCCTGAAAGTAATGTCTACAACAAATTCAGTTAATCATGAGCATAGTGATTATAGCATTAATTGTATATTTTGAAGTAAAGGAATGTAGGAAGAGGAAGGATGTCGTTGAAAAGAGAGATGAAGATACGGAAAGGTTTTCGGAACGAAGACAAAGAAAAGGTTCTGATGACTTACCACCGATAGATAGTTACGAACGTCCAACTAGAAATACGACTAGAACAGTTTACAAATCTAGACTTACTCCCCCGACCGCAAAACCACCACCACCCCCGAAGGGATGCATAAATGTTTTTATGATTTTCCTATGACGCTCATTTAAAAAAAAACATGTTTTTAAGCTTATAAATTATCGTTTTTGTTATTTTTATTAAGTTATTAATGATATAGAATAAATATAATACTTTCTTTTATTATTTGTTTTCAAAATTCTAATAATTAAAGGTATTTTTCAAAAATTATCGGGTAAACCAATAACAAAATTTTTTGGTATTAATTATGGTTCAAGTTTGAATATTCTGCAAATAAGCGACTAAATTTTAAAATTAGAATTGATCCATTCCTACATAACTATTTAATTTAAAGAAAGATTTAAAAATGTAAGTGAGTAAAGTACTTAATTGCAGTATATAAATTTAAAAAAAAATTAAACTGTATTTCAAAACAAAATCAATAATGTTAAACTAGTACGTATTTTTATATTTGAATATTATGCAATTTGTATTTTAATCATGGGTAATATTAATGTTAAAAAAAAATTGTTTAAACTTTAAAAAACCCTGTAGAAGTAATAATAGTGTATCGTTCTTCTTACAAATTTCTATTTTTTCTACTATTTGTAATATAAGTATACATAATTTTGGTTGAATTATAAATTACATTATATAAAAATACATACGTATAAAAAATTAATGTTTTATATATAATTTAAAGTTTTGAAATATTTAATACAGTACGAATCAACTATAAATATATATATCCCGATTTACAGGAAAAAGTCAATTTTTTTCAAATTGGTCTTTTTCTTTGGGGATTGGGAAGTGTTGTGTAAAATTCGAGTCAACCTATCGTTCAAATAACTGCTCAATATACGTTGTGACACCGTGTTTATTGATGTTAATTTGTTTCTAAAAATAAATTAATATTTATTCAAATATAATGAAATATAAGTGGTCTTCACGACCTAAATATTTTTTCTTGATATTTTGATATATTTTTTTTAAATTACGTGAACTCCTGTTTTTGGTGCCTGAGATATATTTTGATATTTTTTTTACATTTTATGTCTGGCAGTACTGAATATTTCATGTTTTTACGTTTATTTTACTTATTTATATAATCTGGTAGCACTGAAATACTTTAAACAAATATTGTTAAAAATTAGAATTGGAAAAATTTAAGGAAAAATAAGTAAATATGTAATAATACTAATTTTAAACTGCAATACTAATTTTAATAAACAATAATCCCCGTCAATACAACACAAAATAAAATTTAAAATTTCAAAACAGAAAATTTCTGACAGTAGTATTTTGACATATATATCAAAATATCGACAATATCGTGATATTTTAATATTTTTTTCAACCAATCAAAACTCGTTATTTCGTAAAATATCAAAATATCAAGAAAAAATATTTAGGTCGTGAAGACCACTATAATAAAATCACCTATTTATTTGTTTACGTCCTGTTCAACATGACGTCTATTATTTATATACCGGCTTGTCATATTCCAGATGTCAGCAGACGGCTGAATAAAAAACTTTTTCTGTAGGTTGATAGCCATGTTAGTAGTAAGTCGAAATTTCCGTTGGCGCTGCGGTCTCTTGATTTTCGGGACAGAAAACAATAAACAACCTTTGTTGCCCTTGTGTGACATGTTTTGTTCCGAAAGTCAAGAGATCACGCGATCGGGGAACAATAGTTTCGAATCGAAGGAAAAATTGATAAATATTCGGAGAGTCAGTTGAAAATTGAGTTGCCGGACGGTCGGGTTTTTTGTTATTTTTTGAAAAATATTTTTTTGGGGAATTTGATTTTAAAGACAAAAATTTGTGGTATTAAAATTTGTGAAAATAAGTATTAAGTTGAAAAAAAAAAATAATTTGGAAATTGAAAAACAATAACAAATTTTAAGAGCAGAATTAATTTTATTAATTATTTAGATTTTAGAACAATAATTTATACCGCGTCCGGCACGGTTGTACAGTTAAACAGACACTAGTAGTAATTTATATATAATATATCCCTAAAAGAAAGAAAAAGGAGGAAATTTCCAAGATTTGTGAAAAAAAATTATAAAAAAATTCAAAAACAAGTTTTCAAAATTCAAAAACAAGTAATAAAAATACGGGCAGTAAATTACCCTGAACTGGCCAGATTCCGCCAAGCGCAGCAACAACACAAAAGAATTATATCAGCAACATTAAAACCTAGGCAGAACAGCGGTAGCAGCGTCCATCATCAGCTTATGATTTTTTTTTGTTCTAGTTGTTTTTTTTTGGTTTTTTTTTTGTTTGAAAATTATTTTAAGTGTAGGTACAGGTTGCTGGTTCCCGTCCTGACATGTCGGAGCAGGAAGCAGTTTACTCAGGTACCGTAAATTTGTTTATTTAAATTATTTATTTATTGGTGGTGTACGATTAATTTATTTCTATTAGTTGCTTTTGCTTTGTTTTTTTTAGTGTTAAATTATTAGTAATTTTTTTTGGTAAAGTAGATTTTTTTTTGTAAAGTAATTTCGAACAATATTTTTTTTTTGTTATTTATTGATAATTTATTTAATAGAATAATTAGATAGAGAGAATTTTTTTTATATTAAGTATATTAAAAATATTACGTACACCACATATATAAGTTACATATCCGTCATTAAAAACAATTAAAATTTATTAAAACTGATAACGTTGCAAATCAAAATAAATATTTTTCTCACAAATATGTAATTTTTTTCTTGATAAATTGAAATTTGAATAATTTTAAATTAACATTAAAATATATTTCTCATAATTAATATTAATTTTGATTACTTAAAAAATTTAGAAGATATACAAAAAGGAAATCATATTTCATGAGAAATAAAGTGTTATTTTAAACCTAATCTAACAAATAAGTTGACAACTTATTTGTCACATGTAATTGCAACGTGATCACTAACATTTTTTTGATAATAATAAGTTTCATTGTTTAAAATATTTAAGGAATAGTTTAGTTCTTAGAAAACCGGCAAACTATTAACATTTAAGTTAAAATAAAGTTTTTTTTGTGACAAATTTTAAAAATAAAATAAAGTGTTTTATTTTGATTCTATTTTGTGTTTTTTTTATAAGAAGAAAACAATTTTAAAAATATAACTGGCGCAGTCGGTAGGATTATCGACTTCTCGACACCACAAATAAAAATAAAAAAAAATAGTGAAAATAAAAGGAAACTTGAAAGTAAACTATAATTAAATAATATTAAACATATTTGAACGTAACAAGCCTTTATATAATCAACTGTTATGGTGAGGCTGCCATAACCGTTCAAATTTAACAATTTCAAAATAAATAGTGAGATTAAATTATTAATTGCAATTGGATAATTAATCAATAACAATATTAAATAATCGATAAAATAAATAAATAAACGAAAACCGAAATATTTAAGTGGTGTTGTGAAGATTCTTTCTTAAAGGAATTATAATCGATAATCTGTAAAAAAAAAAAAATAAATAAAAACCTTTTTAATCATTTCAAAATTTGAAGGACACAAAAAAAAAAATAAAATAAAAAAAAAAATAATGGCAACAGCTAGTACAACCATTACGTTTAGAGATTTAATTAAAGAAGCTCGTAGCGTTCCTGTGTTCACTGGTGACGGCACCTATTCGTTAAAATGTTTCATCAATGAAACTGAAACAATTTTATCAGTAGTAAATGACGACAATGGAAAAGCGTATTTATATCGAATACTCCTGACCAAAATTCAAGGACCAGCTGGTAGCGCAATTCGCAGAATTCAAGACCAATCGTGGCAAAATGTTAAAGAAGTGTTGAAGACATCATTTGGGTTGAGTGAACATTATCTACATTTAAAAGAAGAAGCAGACAAAGTACAAAGTAAAAATGTAAGTCACATTTATTCTAATTTATATAAATTGATAGATAAATTAAACTTGAAATACCAATTAGACGATAGTAAACCTGTAGAATTTAGTCCAAGTAATAACGAAAAGTCAATTCTTGAAAAATTTCTTAATAAAATAAACCGAACAGATTCAATGTATTTAAGAACAAAGGACGTCAAATCTCTTGAAGAAGCTTATATAGCTTTAAAACAAACTGGTGTTAATTTGTCGGATGAAAGAATCTTGAATAGGAACTCAAACCAACCAATAAAAAGTGAACAAAGTTATAACCGTAATAATAATAATAAAAATTATTTTTCTCATAGTAGAAATGCAATTAACCACAATATCAGATATCCAAATCAACCCAATAACAATAATAGTCATAATTCGAGATTCAGAAATTCCAGTAATTTCCGAAATGGAAATTATTCTGGTAATTTTTATAATCGAAATAATAATGTAGAACGTCCATTGCCAATGGATGTTGATAATTCAGAAATGGTTCAAAATTTTCATCGGGGTCCTCCAACGTACCATTACTCATAGTAGAACTCACTATAGAAAACAAAAAACTGAAATGCTTGATCGATAGTGGATCAGCTACTTCAGTAATGAACGAATCTATTTTTCCAACTAATAGATATGAAAGATTACATAGAAACATCGAATTAAGAACATTAACGGGAAATCAAATTATTAATAAAGAAATTATTACGAAATTACCAATCGAATTCAAAGAAAATTCGACTATGTCTTGGAAAATTATGAATCTAAAAAATAAAAACTTTGACGCTTTAATAGGGCAAAATATTCTGAAACCGCTAGGGGTAGTAATTGATATGTTTAACGAGCATATTAAAGTTCATAACAATATAATAAAATTTATATCAGCTTGCCCATTTGAAAATATTTGTCAGTTAGAAATACTGCAAATTAATAATAATGAGCTACTTGAAAAATTAAAAAGCGAAAATATGAATCGTGAAGAAACAACTCACCTGAAAAATATATTAAATAAAAACAAGGACCTTTTCTTTAAAGAGGGCGATAAATTAACGGCGGTAAATGGAATCGAACACCAAATCATAACAAAAAATTCAAAACCGATTTATAGTAAAATATATCGGTTTCCAAGAGATGCTAAATCAAGGTATTATAACGCCATCCAATAGTCCTTATAATAGTCCTATTTGGGTGGTGGCCAAAAAAATTGACTATTCCGGTGTTCAAAAATGGCGTATAGTCCTTGACTATCGGAAATTAAACGATATCACAGAAGATGATAAATTTCCGATACCCAACATTGACTCTATCTTGGATAAACTTGGTAGAGCTCAATACTTCTCAACACTTGACTTAGCCAAGGGATTTCACCAAATCCCCGTGGACAAAAAATACAGAGCTAAAACTGCCTTTTCAACCCCTAAAGGCCACTACGAATTTGTTCCTATGCCATTTGGGCTCAAAAACGCCCCTGCCACAGTTCAGAGGATAATGAATTTTGTTCTTCGTGACCTAATCGGAAAAATATGTGTTGTCTACCTAGATGACATATTAATATTTTCAACTTCAATACAAGAACATGTAGAAGCTCTAAATAAAATTTTTAATAGATTAAGAGAATTCAACCTAAAAATTCAAGTCGATAAATGTAAGTTTTTCGCAACCGAAACTGAATATCTGGGGCATATTCTTACAGCGGAAGGCATTAAGCCTAACGATAAAAAAATTGATGCTATAAATAAGGTCGTTCTACCAAAAACTTTCTCGGATTAACGGGATATTACCGAAAGTTCATTAAGGACTACGTAAAAGTAGCACAACCTATGACTAAATATTTAAAAAAAAATAATAAATTAAATTTAAATGATCCATTGTACAGAGAGTAATTCGAAAAATTGAAAAATATCATTACTAATCACCCAATTTTGCATTATCCTGATTTTAAGAAAATATTTACACTTACCACAGACGCATCGAATTTCGCAATCGGCGCTGTCCTCTCACAGGAAGGACATCCGATTTGCTACGCCAGTAGAACCCTAAACGATCATGAGCAAAATTATTCCACAATAGAAAAAGAGCTCTTGGCCATCGTTTGGGCTACAAAATATTTTAGGCCATATTTATATGGTAGGAAATTTAACATTAGAACCGATCACCGTCCATTGGTTTGGTTAAATTCCCTGAAAGAACCCAATTCCAAATTACAGCGTTGGCGTATAAAACTAAACGAATATGAATTCGATATTGAATACGTTAAGGGTAAAGAAAATAACGTTGCTGACTTTTTAAGTCGTATTAATCACGATACAAATGAAATTAACAATATGGAGTCAGTTAATAATGAAATTAATAATTTAGAAGATAACGATTCAATAATAGCTACGATTCATAGCGGGAAGAAAGTCAAGAAGATCACATAAAATAAATATATCTAATGCAATTGTAAATAAACTTTTTACTCAATTATTATTCGTTAAACAAAAATCTTAAGAATTCGATATTAAGTATGGAAAATTTAGGAAAATATTTATATCTGAGAATGACCTAAGTAATGACCAATATTTAAACGATACTCTTTGAAGGTATATAAAAAAGGGTGTTACAGGTATCTATTCAGAATTAGAAGATAACAAATACAACATATTGCAAAAGAAATTGATTCAACTTTTTGCTCACAACAAAAGTATTAAATTCTTAAAGTGTACCAAACTAGCAGAAGACATTGAAAATGAAGATAAAGCGATAGAAATTATAAAAAAGATTCATGAGGAAACAAATCATAGGGGAATATTGGAAAACTATGCCGAAATAAAGGATAATTACTTTTTTCCTAAATTAAAAGAACTATTACACAAATATATCAACAACTGTGACATTTGCAATCAAGCAAAATATGATCGAACTCCAATTAAATATCAATTTGAAATTTCAGAAAATCCGAAATCACCAAATGAAATAATTCATGGTGATACATTCTTTTGTTATAAAGAGGTATTCCTTACTTTGACATATAAATTTACAAAACACTTAGTAGTTCAAATGCTTAACGATAGAAACGCGGTTACCATAATTCAAGCTCTTAGAAATCATTTTTCAATTTTTGGTAAACTCAAAAAACTTGTTTTTGATAACCAATTCGATTATATCAATTTAAAGGAATTTCTTAGAAAAGAAAATATCGTAGTCCATTTCACTTCACCGCGAAGTCATACGGGAAACGCACCAATCGAAAGAGTTCACGGTACTCTAAATGAACACCTTCGATTATTGGACGCACAAAACTCAAAATTAAGCAATATTGAGAAAGTGCTATTTTCAGCAGAAAAATATAACAATACCATTCACTCGGTGACGAAAACGAGACCTGTCGATTTCGTTCGTAACTTAGTACCCGATATATCAATAATTAAAGAAAGATTGGAAAAGAAAAAACTAGACAATATTGAAAAATTAAACAAAAATCGCGAGAAATTTAGTCCTGACAACAAAAAAGAAATATTAATAGAAAATCCCGAAACTGCTAGATATAAACACAAAAAAAGGTACATTAAAATCGAACCAAAACTTCATAATAATAAATTAAGAGATAAACGAAATAAAAATATCCACCCAACAAGAATTAAACGCAATTTTAAATTTGCAGGTAAAATCAACAAAAAGCAAATGGCTCAACAGTGACGAAGCACCTCGCTTCGTAAGAAGTAAGTAGCAGCAAGTGTATTGCGTAATTTATCATGGCGGGCTGATAACAATATGAAAGCAGTTTTAAATGAAATTGATACAGTAACAGCCTTGGCTAAAGCTGCCATGAAAAGTAAAAATGGAAATGCTTTAAACACGATTTTGTCGGCTTTATGGAATCTATCAGCTCATAGTAAAGCAAATAAAGTTGAAATGTGTTCTGTTGAAGGAACCGTAGCATTTCTAGTTGACATGCTATCGTACGAATGGTCTAGTAAATCGGAGGAAATAATTAAAATTGCTAGCGGAATTTTAAGGAATGTTTCTAGTCATATTGCTGTTCGAGAAGATTATCGTAAAATTTTACGACAACGTAACTGTTTAGGTATATTATTACAACAACTGAAATCAGAAAATTTGACATTAGTAAATAATGCATGTGGTACATTGTGGAATCTATCTGCAAGGGCTCCAGAAGATCAAAAATTTATGTGTGATAATGGAGCTATACCAATTTTACGCTCCTTAATTCACTCAGAACATAGAATGATTTCCGAAGGTAGTTCAGCAGCACTTGATAATTTAGTAAATTTCCAGCCTGGTATTTTAAATGCTGTCAATTTAAATCCGAATGCTCCAATTGCCCAATCCATAGTATTGGAGAAATTGCCAACCCTTAAGGTTTGTGAATACTGTCAATTGGTGAGTGAATTAAATCCAAAATTATCCGAATTAGGTGGTAATTTGGATTTGATTACACTACCAAAAGAACGAGCGGTGGTTATGAAGGACACAAATTTATCTCCTGTTATTGAGATTGGGAAGCATCTAGCCACTCGCGCAGCGCATCCAGTTGTGGTACCGAGACATTCGATTACTTCAGCTGAATCCGCTGCAGAGCTGGATAAATTAGATTTAGAGCATAACAAAATTAGAATAATAATAAAAATTTGGTTTAAGAGCAAAAGGAGGAAAAAGAAAAAAAGATATTAAATCAGAATTGCCCGGCTAGCTCAGTTTGTAGAGCATGAGTAGTCAGGGTGTGGGACAGCCCACGTTGACTTAGAAAAATTACCACCGGTAGTTTTTTTGTTTCAGATTTTTTTTTACAAGTAGTTGTTATTTATTTAGTATTATTCAGTAAAAAAATTTTTTTGTTATTTATAATATTATTATTTCGGTTAGTGTAATTTTTGGTGTTTAATATTATTTATTAGTGATTAGTTAATTTACACTTATATGTAGGTAGGTTAGTTTTTGTTATTTATTAATTAGTTATTTTAATACATAACTGCATGGCTACCAACCTTAACTCCGTAGATTACTAGAATAAGACACATAGTTAGTAATAAAACATTTTTTTTAGGTATTATTAGTTAGTATTAGTTAAATTTATTAGTATTAGTATAATAAATTAGTTAAAAATTTTTTTTTGTTATTTATTTTAGTATTATATATTAAGTATTTATTTATTTATTGGTCTAGCAGTATTTATTATTAGTTAAATTTATAAGAATAAATTTAGAAGAATTTATTAGAATATTACTAGTAAAAATTTTTAGGGTTAGATTAGATGGGTTAGTTATTTATTTATGAATTATGAATTTTTTTTGTCAATAATATTATTTATTTAGGGGCGATCAAATTAGGTTAATATTATTTTGTTATTTATAATTAGGTAAGTATTTATTTATTAGACATCTGGGGTGTGGCGAGTCGGTGTTTTCCAGGCCTGTCTGGAACGCTAAGCTCCAGATAGGTCTGTTTTGTGACACCGTGTTTATTGATGTTAATTTGTTTCTAAAAATAAATTAATATTTATTAAAATATAATGAAATATAATAAAATCACCTATTTATTTGTTTACGTCCTGTGCAACATGACGTCTATTATTTATATACCGGCTTGTCATATTCCAGATGTCAGCAGACGGCTGAATTCAAAACTTTTTCTGTAGGTTGGTAGCCATGTTAGTAGTAAGTCGAAATTTCCGTTGGCGCTGCGGTCTCTTGATTTTCGGAACAGAAAACAACAAACAACCTTTTGTGACACCCAGGTATTCCTAAAATATGAAAAAATAATAAATTAGAAATAAAAATATATAGAAAAATACTTCCTCTGCGTGAGCCGGTCTGTCAAGTGTGTTATTGTTTTATTGTTTAGTTTTTTTTGTCAGGTGATGGGGTCATAGTTTGTAGTTTAGTTGTAGTTATCGTTAAGTTATTAACTTGTGGTGTCATATATAGATGTCGTGGTGGTGGTGAATTTTTAATAAACCTTTTTCGAAAATCAAAAACAAATGATGATCTTGATTTGACCGGGCAATAGGAGGAAATCCCAATGATCCTGGGAGCTGAAAGAGAAAAAAATTGGTCTTGTTTTTTTTAGTGATTGAGGCTAGGTCACTTTGACCTGGCGCGCAACGCTTTCAGCTTCCGAACCCTTCTCCTCCGAACTTATCTTCAGATAACGAATCGAAATTATTTTGATTTTGTTACAGTTGGCGCCCAAACTTCGGAGATTTTTTTGAATTCGTTACCCGAATTTTTGTTAGTAATTAAAACTCCATCAGAATTTTTGTTGTTCTCTGGGGATGAGTTCGGATGGAGTTTGTGTGACCGTCATATCATCGACTTATTAGTCCTTTTTCGCTTTGGGTGGTTTCCGTCGGTTTCACCAAAGAAAATTCTTGTGTTATTTTTTGTAGTACCTACTGATAGTTAGATTAATTGACATGGTAGTCCATGTAAGTCCTATCACTTTGTTGTGTATTTTGTATGTATTTATAAATTCGAGGTTAGAGAATGATTAAGGTGGTCCTTAATTTGTCCCTCGGATAGTTTGTTATTTATTCATGAAGAAATATTATGGTTGGTAGGATTATTGTATTCTGTGTGGATTATAGTCTTAACCATAATATTGTCTTCCTTATGTTTGTGTGAACCATTCATCAATTTTCTGGTGAAACCGTGGGAAAACATTTCAAGACGGAAGTATTCCTTTCTCAAAATCCTCGGACCTACTAATCCTTGGTCCTCCTCCTTGTCATCTCTAATCCCATCCTTAAATTCTGCCTACAAAGGATCACTCGAATTTCCGAAAAAAATGTTTTGAAAAAGGGTGTTCCATTTATTAGGTATTAAATTTAGAGTCAGGAATTAGGTTTTTGTATTTATTAGAAAATTAGTTTATAATTAGTAATAGATATAGTTTTTGTAAGGTTTATATACAATAGGTGTTATTTATTTAAGCGTAGTATTAGTGTTTGTAAATTTTATTTATTTATTTTTACAATAAATGTTATTTAATTTACAATAGTCGTAGTTATTATTCAGTATTTAAACTTAAGAATTTTTTTGTTAGATAGTTAGTTATATTAATTTTTTTTTATTTATGTGGAGGTAGTATTTAGTATTTTGATTTTTTTTTGTAAATAAATAATTTTATTTATTTATTTATTCTTATATAATAAGTGATATTTATTAAGTACAATTAGTATTTTTTTTTTTTAATTTGATATTTATTTCGTATTAAGTTTAGTTACATTAGGTATATTTTGTGTAAGTAGTAAGCATTATTTTTACCATAAGTTTACTTAATTATATTCTTATTATACTGAGAGTAAATAAAGTAATTTAAAATAAAGATGGTAAATTAATTGTTGCCCGGCTAACTCAGTCGGTGGAGCATGAGACTGCTCAGGGTGTGGGACAGCCCCACGTTGGTAAAAAAAAAAAAAATATTTTTTTTAATATCATTAACATCTGTGATATTTTAAAAAATTTATGTTAGTGAGCGGCGTTTTTTTTTTTTTGTAGTTTAGAATTAGTTATTTACAATTAAGTGTTTTAGTTTAGTAGTTATTTATTTATTAGAATAGTATTTCCATTTAGTTGTTATTTAATTAATTTATTAGTTGTTAATTTTTTTTTGTTTTATACCCTTATACACTTAATTGTTAATTTATTGTTAGTTAAATTTAAGGATTAAATTATTAGTTTTTTTTTGTTAATTATTTTTACAATTATTTGTTATTTATTTTGATTAGTATTAAGTGGGGTTGTTTTTTTTATTAGTTAGTTTAATAGTGTATTAATAGAATTAGAGTAGACTATTATTATTATTATTATTAGTAATTTTATAAATTAGTTAATTAGTGTTGATAGACCGTGTCTCTCGGAGGAAGCTGGGTGATTTCAGTCTGGTTCTGGAGGGGACGCCAGAATCCAGTCTGTTTTGTGACACCCAGGTATTCCTAAAATATGAAATAATAATAAATTAGAAATAAAAATATATAGAAAAATACTTCCTCTGCGTGAGCCGGTCTGTCAAGTGTGTTATTGTTTTATTGTTTAGTTTTTTTTGTCAGGTGATGGGGTCATAGTTTGTAGTTTAGTTGTAGTTATCGTAAAGTATTAACTTGTGGTGTCACATATAGATGTCGTGGTGGTGGTGAATTTTTAATAAACTTTTTTCGAAAATCAAAGACAAATGATGATCTTGATTTGACCGGGGTCAAATCAAGGGTATCATCAGATGATCGAAAAGAAAAATTGAAAATTAAAATTTCGTGGAGTCGGATGTTGACCGCCGCGCTGGACACCGGGTTACATTTATTTTGAAATTTTTCGTTTTTTTTTATCAGTTTTTATTTTGGAAAAGAAATGTGATAAAGTTTTGGAAAAGAAAAATTGGGGTATAATTATATAATGATTATATTAAATCGATAACTTTTATAATTTATAATAAAACACACAAAACAAAAATACACTTAAATGCAAGAAAAACAAAATTAAAAAAAAAAAAAACATCAAATATTTGAAAAAAAAAAAAAATTTTGGTGAAAAAATCATATCAAAAAAAAATTTTATAAAAAAATTCAAAAAAAAAAACATATTGGAAGATTTATAATTTATAATAAGAATATGGAAACTAAATACGTTAGTTAAATAATAATAATTGGTGTCCAGCGCGCGCGTAATTCGTATTCGTAACTTTGTTCCTGTTGTGTCTTTTCATTCCTGCATGACACTGTGTTCCAGAGTAGCTTGAGTTCCTGTCATCGTCCGCAGTCCTGTGTCTAATATGCGTCATCAATTTTTTTTTTGTTTTGTTAATTTATTTTTTTTATATATTAGTAATTTGTGGTTTTTTTTTTTTGAATTGTAGTTGTAGATAAAGCAGTTTTTTTTTAAATTTGGTAATTTTGTTGAAAATAAGAGAAAAAAAATTTTTTTTTGTTAGTACCCCATTTAGGTGTTGCTGTGTAGCTGATCCTGACATGTCCGGAGCAGTTCCACCCCACCGGATACAAGGTACGTGGTAAAGATTTTTTTTTTTTTAAAGTACATAAATATGATAAAAAAAAATATAAGATTATTTTTTTTGGTTTGAAATTTTTTTTTTGTTCCGTACCCTCAAATCTTTTTGAGGAAAGTTGATTAAATAAATATAATGAAATTGTGAAAAGAAATTAAGAAAAAAAAATTGGTGTTATTATTTTTGTGTTGTGGAATATTCCTTAGGTTCGTTGGGACTGGGACAGCGCTGGAGGAATGAGTCCGTGGTGTATTTGCTTTGTTGTTTTTTTTGTTTGAATTTATGTAGTGTTTCCATGACGGAATAGATGGGAACAAATGAGTGATCTGGAGTAGACAGAATTTTTCCTTTCGATATTCTTCTTCAATCCATCGTTGGTTATGAAGTAACCAATGTAATGGATTGAAGAGAATGGTTGTTGATGATATGATGGTTAGTTGGATCATTGGCGAACCACGCCCCACAGACTTTGCTGAGCCGGCAATAGGAGGAAATCCCAATGATCCTGGGAGCTGAAAGAGAAAAAAATTGGTCTTGTTTTTTTTAGTGATTGAGGCTAGGTCACTCAGACCTGGCGCCCAACGCTTTCAGCTTCCGAACCCTTCTCCTCCGAACTTATCTTCAAATAACGAATCAAATAATTTTGATTTCGTTACACTTTGTTGCCCTTGTGTGACATATTTTGTTCCGAAAGTCAAGAGATCACGCGATCGGGGAACAATAGTTTCGAATCGAAGGAAAAATTGATAAATATTCGGAGAGTCGGTTGAAAATTGAGTTGCCGGACGGTCGGGTTTTTTGTTTTTTTTTGAAAAATATTTTTTTGGGAAATTTGATTTTAAAGAAAAAATTTTGTGGTATTAAAATTTGTGAAAATAAGTATTTAGTTGAAAAAAAAAATAATAATTTGGAAATTGAAAAACAATAACAAATTTTAAGAGCAGAATTAATTTTATTAATTATTTAGATTTTAGAACAATAATTTATACCGCGTCCGGCACGGTTGAAAAGTTAAACAGACACTAGTAGTAATTTATATATCATATATCCCTAAAAGAAAGAAAAAGGAGGAAATTTCCAAGATTTGTGAAAAAAATTATAAAAAAATTCAAAAACAAGTTTTCCATAATAAAAATACGGGCAGTAAATTACCCTGAACTGGCCAGATTCCGCCGAGAGCAGCAACAACACAAAAGAATTATATCAGCAACATTAAAGCCTAGGCAGAGCAGCGGTAGCAGCGTCCATCATCAGCTTATGATTTTTTTTTGTTCTGGTTGTATTTTTTTGGTTTTTTTTTTGTTTGAAAATTATTTTAAGTGTAGGTACAGGTTGCTGGTTCCTGTCCTGACATCGGAGCCTGAAGCAGTTTACTCAGGTACCGTAAATTTGTTTATTTAAATTATTTATTTATTGGTGGTGTACGATTATTATTTATTTATTGGTGGTGTACGATTAATTTATTTCTATTAGTTGCTTTTGCTTTGTTTTGTTTAGTGTTAAATTATTAGTAATTTTTTTTGGTAAAGTAGATTTTTTTTTGTAAAGTAATTTCGAACAATATTTTTTTTGTTATTTATTGATAATTTATTTAATAGAATTAGATAGAGATAATTTTTTTTATATTAAGTATATTAAAAATATTACGTACACCATATATATATATATATATATTTTTTAATTATTTATAACTATATTTCTTTAAATTTTTTTTATATATTAATAAAATAAAAACAAAAAAAAAAAACAACCGCCTGTTAAGAGGAAAAAAAAAATTAATCGTTTTTTTATTTATTATAATTTATGTGGAATTTTATTTATTATTTGTTTTGAAAATTCCAAAAATTTTTGTTATTATTTTTGTAGAGGTTGCTGCTGGGCTGTGTTGTGGTTGGATTTTTTTTTCCGTTGACTTTTTTTTAAATTACTGGCTGATTTATACTATAATTTCCCAGGATGGATTGCGAAGGATTTCTGTACCCTTCTTTGTCCTCTTCCTTATGGTGATACTTCGTAGAATTGGTTGAAAAATTTTCTATGTTGGAAAATTTTTGTGGAAGTATCGCCATGTTGTTTTATTGATTGCCGTTTGGATCACTGGTCGACTCATGCCCCGCACTTTTGCTAATTAAGTTAAGTCAAAACTAATAAAAAGGTATTTGAACGGCAGTGATTAGACCTTGATTTTTGTCATTAGAATAAGAATCAAGGTTACGATTTGCCAACATAATCTTGACTCGAATTAAAATAAAAAAGAAATGAAGAGTTGATTCGTGCCCTTCAGATTGATCGGTCGTAGTTAATTATATTAAGGTTTTTTATGTTACAGATTAAATAATGATAGTCTAAGTAAAACTTTATCAGTAATAAATAACTTTAAATAATGTGTTAAAACAAGATATATTATTGGTTTTATTTTTATTATACTACGGATACAGATTGGCGGTACATGTTATCACACGTATGTATAACATGGAGACTACTCGTCCATCAGCCATTCCATAAATGGCAAACTTTATGGGCGTCCATTTATGGATAAGTTTATGGACGAATATGTTAAAAATAAGATGGCGGAAAGTGGTTTAATTTGTAAATTAGGTTTCATATTGTGGTTAATTTATTAATTGACTTTCGTTCTGTATTCCCAACATACTATATTACCAATACAAAACAATTTTACACGTTGAAAATCAAAATATAATACAAATTTCAATGATATTTCGAATAATATTTCAGTCCATGAAATGCCCAGTTGTTTTTTCTTTTAAATCCATAAATGGAAACTGTTATGGAAATGGAAGTGGAAGTGGAAATGGAAATTCTTATGGCTTACACAGGGTCTCGACTATCCATAATGTTGTCCATAAATGGCAATGGAAATGGAAATGGAAATGGAAATGGAAACCATTATGGATAATGGAGACCACTCGTCCATCAGCCATTCCATAAATGGTAAACTTTATGGACGTCCATTTATGGACAAGTTTATGGACGAATATGTCAAAAATAAAATGGCGGAAAGTGGTTTAATTTGTAAATTAGGTTCCATATTGTGGTTAATTTATTAATTAACTTTCGTTCTGTATTCCCAATATTCTATATTACCAATACAAAACAATTTTACACATTGAAAATCAAAATATAATACAAATTTCAATGATATTTCGAATAATATTTCAGTCCATGAAATGCCCAGTTTTGGAAATCCATAAATGGAAATGGCTATGGAAATGGAAATGGAAACGGTCATGGATAGTCGAGACCCCGTGTAATGGAGACGGCCTGTTTCAGTGGGTTCCCATTGAAAATTGTTAGTTTTTAGTTTTACAGGATTGTATGAAGAAAAAACTTGACAAAAAAAAAATCCGTCAAGTTGGTACTGTTTTTTCGCATAAGAAAAAGTTAAAATAAATTTAACTTTTTCATAAAACTAATAAAGTTGGCTACAATCATTGATTTTAAATAACGAGATAAATCACCGACGCTGCATACTTTCCTCAACAGGTGCCGCCACATACACCATTTTCAGAAATTTGAAAAATAAATTGAAAATATGTGAGCAGCAAAATAAATTCTCTCTTTCAGTGAGAAAATAAGAAAAAAATGTATATTCCTTTATTGCGTTTTTTCTTTTTTGTTGATTTTTTAAGCCTTACAATTTTTATTTTTATGTTAGTGAAATTTAATATTTGTCAAGAAACAATATTTTATGTTAGTGAAAATTAATATTTGTCAAGAAATTTTATAATGAATGTTTATTATTTTTTTACAGGATTTTTGATTTTATTTTATTATATTTAAAAAATGTATTTTTTGAAAAATTAATTTAAAAAAAATATGTACATATTGTCTCTGATGGGGATTGAACCCGAATGTTATTTTTTATATTTTTTTTCTTACAAATATATGAAAAAAATTAGTTTTGTCTTATATATGATTTGATAACCTTATAAACATTTAACCACATGTACATATATATATAATTGAAAATTAAAAACTAAATTAATTTGTTTAAAAATGCTTTAAAAAAAATAAGTAAAAAAAAATTTATTTAAAAAAATATCGTCCCTGAGTGGAATTGAACCATACACATATAAATATATGAAAAATATGAAGCAAAATTGGTCCTACCTGTCTATGAATATTGATATTACAACGATGAAATGAAAAAAAAAATTCTTTGTTAAAAGCGATACATGCGCCCTCTGATGCCCAAATATAACAATATTTTTTTTCAAATGATGATTTTTTGAGTAGTTATTTAAAATCAATGCTACAATTGAGTTTTTAGTTTTATTAAAAATTTCAATGGGAACGCTAATCTAAAAAGTATGCGAAAAAACTATGTAAAATTCAATGGGAACGTAAGACTGTAACTGTTAGCTTAATGGAACCTAAGATTAATTTTATATATATACATATATATACATATATATATATATTTATATATATATATATATATTGTATATATAAAATCAGAACAAAAAATATATATATATGTATATTAAAAAATATACATACATATATATATATATATATTTATATATATATATATACAGTGACTCACAGTGAAAATGGTCCACCTTTACAAAAAATCAAAATTATCTTGAAAAACATATAGGGGAAGAAAAAAATGAAACAAGTAGATTTTTATAGTTTAATACTTGCGTAATGTCATTTAATAAAACAAATTCTTCAAAAAAATAACAAAAATAAAAAATAATTTAATTCAATTATTAAAATACGACATCACAGTGAAAATGGTCCATCTTAAATTGGAATTAGAAAAATTACATTTTGGACCATTTTCACTGTGAGTCACTGTATATATATCTGTATATATATACATATGTATATCCATATAAAAATATATATAAATTTTTTTATATAATTTTTATGTATCCATATATATTTTTTATATACAATATATATATTTTATATATGTATATAATAAAATGACATACATATATTATTAATGTTTAATAAATATTTCGATTTTTTTTTAAATGCGCTCTACAAAAATTTATTTTAAATACGCTCTGCAAAAATTTCGTTTTGGCATATTATTTGACACCCATGTCAAAGTTATAGCAAGACAAAAAAAATCGTCATACATACATGGCAATTAAAAATGACACATTTTTTGTAGACCCAGAGAGAACTGACGTATATACCAACGCGTAGGTACTCTGTTGGTATCGAAATGACAAAAAAATCTTCTATCTCAGTCTGACATATAATGTCAGACTGAGATAGAAAATAATCAAAGTATTTTCTCGATTTGATATAAACTGGTCAGCCTGACACGATACCAATTTTCACCCGATTCGTATGGATTGGAAGAAAATTCTACGCTCCAAGCGGATAATTACTTCAAACAAAATAAAAATGTCAGAGAAAAACAATATTGTGTCTATATGGTGATTGTAGATTATTTTTAATGTGTGTATTTTGTATATTTAATTTACAATAAAATTGTACTTTTAATAGTAATAATTATAAATTGTATTATTAATTTAAAATATTTTTATTTCCGTGGATATGCAGAATATTTTCTTTTGGAATTTCATGAAGAAAAAAAGTATGTACGCATGTATAATAAAGCCAGACAAAAAATGGATTGAAATTCTAATATATCTCAAATTTATTAATTATTTTCAGAAATACATGTTCTAACTTAATAAAACCTAGAAAATAACTGGACTGGCAAAATGGATCATGGATGATGGACGAGCTCATTGGAAAATTCTTTTTTTTTATTTATAATTAAAATTAATATAATGAAAGTATTTAATTTAATATGCAACTATTTATTTGCAAAATTGTAATCAAATTTAAAAACATAATTTATTGAATGTATATACTAATTAACTTTATAATGAATAATTGTGGTAAATTGTAAATACGATGTGATAAAATTATGTATAGTAATAGTAGTTAAATATAAATTTGTATTTATAAGAAATAATATGTATTTCATAAATTTGAAAGCCTTCAGCAAAAAAAATCTTAATATTATAATTTTATATTAATTAAGAAATCTAATATCCAGTATATGTAATGTTAAATAAATTAATAATAAATAATAAAAAAAATTAAAAATATTTTCAATTTTTTAATTTTTAATATGAACAAGCAAAATCCAATATGAACTTTCTTTGAGCCACCTGCCGTAAAATAAATAAACTACAATACCCAACACGATACCTACGCGTCAGTACCAAGTATGTGAGAGTATGTATCGTGTCAGGCATACGCGTTGGTATAACTCGGGCCCATGATCTAATAATACAAGGTCTGCTTGACAGTTCTATAGATAAAAATTGTGACGTCATTGCGAAGAAATTTTGTATGGACGAAAAAATCTATGTAAACGAAAATTTGTTTTAATTTACCACCTTTAGGGGTGGTATGCGCATAAATAGTTGATGGTTTCCAGCTACATCGACCTAGCCTCTACTACTCAACGCCAAGTCTCACCTTCACGAGGTACCTCCTGTCAAGCTGAGCAACCTGTACGAAGGAACTGGTATCCAATCCAGTTGGTGTAGTATGGGTCAGTGAGCAAACGAGATATGGCGGAATAAAAATCCATAAACGTCTGTCCTACATTAGGCGGTTTATGGTCTGCGTCTGTAGGTTAAAAATACAATTTTATTTCAACAATATGAGTTCTAATAAAAAAAATAACGCGGCAGGGATATCTGCCAAAGTGTCGTCAGACTCCACGGCTGGCGGCGAGGGCTTGGATAATCTCGAAAAGAAATTATCTAAGTCGCCAGTGGAAAACATACACAGCGATAAATCGTCTACACCATTGGTGGATAACCAGACCATGGTGATAGAAAAAGCTACTGGAAAGAAAAATACAAACAGTTCTAATGGGGAAATAAATCTATTCACAAGAAGTCAAAAAATTGGGCGCTCTCCAACAAGATGTACGTCGCTAACAAATCTGGAAACGATTACATCGGCTCCACTCTCTAAAGAGCTAAATATTCATTAGAGATGTATTATTAGCTTAATAAACAAGAGCAGTGAAAATTTGACACCGAGAAGAAATAAAGTGGCGTCAGAAGGAAATCTAACAGAAATGCAAAAATAACAAAAATAACCGTAAGAAACAATTTGGCTGAAAAAGAAAAAAATCAAAAGTTAGAAAAAAAGTTAAATGAAGCCAGAAAAGAAATACAGGATTTGAAAAGTATTATAACAGCGATCCAAAAAAAAATTAAATTCTACAGCAAAAGCTCAAATCACTGAAAATTCAAGTGTACAAATAAATACAAACGTTGTAGCAAAAGAAACAGAATGACTGCTACCTAACAGTAAAAAAAGAAGAAAAAAAACAGTCAAAATAATAGTCACTCAGATAACGAATCACCGAACATAACACGACAGATTGAGATTGAATCCAAAAACTTAAAAAGCAAAAATATTACTAATACAGCGAAACGAAGAAATAAATCAAGTCCTTATGCTTTTCCGGAGAACGAGGTATCAAACAACCGTTTCCAGCTTTTAACACCGAAAGATCAAGAGCAAAGTATAAATAGTCCTATACTTACCAAAAATACGAATAAGAACTTACCATTCTCGTTAAGTAGTATAAGATCAGCTGGTCAGAGTTTCCAACCTGAAATCAATAGGAAAAAAAAACCTCCAACGGTTATCTTCAGCAATATAAAAAGCTACTCAATGATGAACCAGGAACTAAAATAAAAAAAAATTGAGTTTAGTGCGAACATGTTAGGAAACAATCAAATTAAAATAAATGTCAATTCAGAAGACGAATACAGAGAACTTACCAGATACGCTAATGATACTAAGCTTGAATGGCACTCTTATGAGAATAAAACTACGAGACCAATAAGAGTTATGGCCAGACACTTACATCCATCGTGTGATCCTGAACAAATTAAGAGCGAACTGTTAGAAAAAAGTTTTAAAATCTTAAGTGTAGAGAACAAAATAATAAAAAAGAAGATAGACGGTTAAGAGTATATAACAAAACTACCGTTATTTATGCTAGCATTTGAAAATGATGAAAGCATAAAAAAGATCTTTGAGATTAAATATCTAAACATGAGATATATAAACCACATGAGGATCAAAATTTAAGCTGTCAAATCTAACAGTCTTGTTCCACAGTGCAAAAGATTTCAGAGGTATGGACATACGTTAAAGTATTGCCAGAGAGAACCAATCTGCGTAAAGTGTGCGGGGAGCCATCTAACTGTAGAATGTAAGAAAACAAGATATACTCCTGCGAAATGCTCTAATTGTTCACAAGATCATCCGGCAAACTATAGAGGTTGTATTATAGCTAGAGAAATACATAAAAGAAGATAAACCATGTAAGTAACAGGAAAAGTATTTCTGAAATTACAACAAAATCAATTACAACACAATCAGTTACCAAGGGGGTAAGCTTCGCACAAGCGTTGAAGTCAAATCAAACAACCGATAGTCATAGTCAAAATCATAACACTAGCCAAAATTCAATGCTACAAAATATTTTAAATGTTGTCAGTGAACTTGCAAGTAGAATGGACAGAATGGAGGGATACTTACCTCGCTCACCAGTGCATCGTAACTTATAATGGATACAAAAGATCTAAGAATAGCTACCTGGAATGCTAATGGAATCAAAAACAAAGTTAAAGAATTAGACATATTTCTTAAGATGCTAAATATAGATATATGTCTTCTTAATGAAACTCACATGACGAGCCAAATGTTCCTACAGTTAAAAGGTTAGAACAGCTACCTAACAAATCATCCAGGGGAACAAGCGAAAGGTGGAAGCGCTATACTGTAGTCAAAGAATACATAAAACATTATCTTGACAACTGTATTTGCTCAGATGAAATTCAACTAACGAAGGTAGTGGTAGAAACAAAACAGCAAAAACTGGCCATTGGCGCAGCGTATTGTCCTCCAAAGTTCAACCTTAGGCAGGAAGACTATGCAAACATGCTACAAGCATTGGGTAAAAGATATATTATCGGCGGAGACTTCAATGCCAAACATGTAGATTGGGCATCAAGAATTTCAACGACAAAAGGTAAGCAATTGAGAGCAGCAATAAATCAAAGCGGTAGCAACTACTATTCAACTGGTAGACCGACTTATTGGCCGTCAGACTAATTGCCGGAGCTAGAGATTTTTGCTCCTGGTGCACTTTCTAAAAAAACCGCCCTACAAAACCGTTTCCACATCAGCCAAGAAGTAGGTCTTTCGATGCATTTTTTTAAGAGGTGTCCCAAAGAGGTATATTCCTCAAAAAATATAAATATTTCAAAATTAAAACAAAATAACATTAATTATAAAGAACGTACTAATACATACTATAGACTTATAAAATGAATTAAAATTGAGTTATGCATATTATATTTCAAAATATAAAAAAATTAAATTAAGTATAAAATTAAAATTAAATTTTTATTGCGTAAACTTTAAAAACAAAAGAAGAAGAAAGTACGTTACAGAATAAACGGTATCCCGATCGCTTGTCCTGTTAAAATATACTTACCCAGGCTGTTTTAATTAAAAAAATTTAAACTTTTCTATGAAAATAATTATTTCAATCAATTACAGCTTCATTAATTGTTGCGGTAACTAAGATTTACTTTGGTTTTATTAATTAATTAAATTTGGCCAATTGATAATTTGGAATTATATATTTTATACAGCTCAATAACACAATATAAAATTCTTCTTCCTTTTTATTTATGAAATATTTATAGAAATCCCTTATAACAGACTAACTTTTATTTATTTTTATTTAAACTCTTTTTATTTCTTAACTAACCAAACCGAAAAAAGCGTTTTCCTTTCTATATTATACATATACTTTGTGCATACCATACATAATATTATAATCTATAAATACTATACGAATGACTATATAACTTTTTTCTCTATATATATAATATACATATATTTCCTTTATGGAGCAGAAGTTTGAAACTGCACCATTTTCATATTGAAGAAAATTTTTAAGTTTGATAAAATATAATTATTTTGTATGGCTATCGAACTATTCATGGCGCGGAAGTTTGATTTTGCACCAAAAATATATAGAAAATTTTTTTTTAATTTGATGGCATTTGGTGCGGTTTTGTTTGAATTAGGGCGGCAGTTGGATATTGCACCATTTTCATATAGAAGATTATTTTTTAGTTTGAAGAATTATAATTATTTTGTATGGATAGCAAACATTGAGTGGTGCATAGTTTTTTCATTGACCCAAGAAATATATATATTATTTATGCATATGAGATCTTTTTTAATGAACTATTTAGCTTAATTTAATGTTTGCTGGAAATTTATATAAAAAAGAAATTCGTTATGTTATATTATTTTTTTAATACATAAAATTTTGAAAAAATTTATTTTTGAAAAAAATAAAATATTTTTTGAATTTTTTTTTTAATATTTTATGAAAATGTAATCTATTTATTCCGCCCTTAAATTTTGGCGCCCTGTGCAAGTGTTCCTTCTGCACCTATGGTAGCTCCGGCCCTGGTCAGACTCGAACAAAGTTCCGGATATACTTGATTTCTTCATAACACGAAAGGTTCCTCCTAATTTTGTAGAACTAGAGGATAATTACGACCTAAACTCAGATCACTCTGCAGTTATTCTAAATATAAGCGAGAACATAATAAAGAAATCCGGTCGTCCAGCCTTATGCAACAAATCTACGGATTGGGGAAGCTTTAAAATTGAGTTAGAAAATACAATAGATCTAAAAATAAAGATTAAAGAGGAACTACAACTGGAAGAAGAAGCTATGAAATTTACTGAGAAGATACAAAAAGCAGCATGGAACAACACCAAAAATATTGTCCTACGATCTAAAGGGATCAACTATCCAAGGGAGATAAAAAATATAGTTGCGGAAAAGAGAAGAGCTAGAAGACGGTGGCAAAGCACTAGAGATCCGTCGGATAAAAACATATTACACTACATAACTCAACAACTAAAAAGAGAAATGAAGAAAATCAAAGAAACATCAATGAGCGAATATCTAAAAAATCTCTCTGCAGATAAAATAGCAACTTCTCTCTTTGGAAAGCGGTAAGTAGTCACAATAAGCAGATTTCGCATTCTCCTCCGATCAAAAAGCAAGACGGTACCTGGACAAGAGATAGCCTTGAAAAAGCACAAGTTTTTTCAGAGCACCTAGAAAATATCTTTAAACCAAATGATGATAACTCTGTAATACTTGAAGGTACTGTGAACACAACTCATCAGAAAATAAGACATGTCACTACTAAAGAGGTCATGGCTGAAATTAAGAATTTTGCAAAGAAGAAAGCTCCAGGTTATGATCTAATAACGATAGAAATACTTGCTCAGTTGCCAAAAAAAGGAATAGTAATGCTGACTCATCTGATAAATGCTTCGTTCAGACTACGTCACGTGCCAAGCATATGGAAAGTAGCTGAAATAATAATGGTACAGAAACCTGGAAAACCACCGGACGATGCAAAATCCTATCGGCCAATATCGTTGCTACCAGTTATCTCCAAATTAATGGAGAAACTTTATCTGAAAAGACTTAAACGGATAATTGAGGAAAAAAATCTAATCCCATCGTTTCAATTGGGATTCAGAGAACAGCATTCTACAATAGACCAAATCCATCGGTTAACAAATTTCATAGAAAACGCCATTGACGGGAAAGAGTACAGCTCGGCTATATTCCTGGACGTTGCTCAGGCATTTGACAAGGTATGGCACGAAGGACTTGTGCACAAACTTAACAAGTTACTGCCAAGTGAACTTGTCCAATTTCTGACATCCTACCTTCAATACAGATGCTTTAGAGTAAAGCAGGAAGAGGAATATACAGAGTTGAAATAAATAAATGCAGGAGTACCTCAAGGGAGCATTCTAGGACCAAGTATGTATGTTCTATTCACAAGCGATCTACCCGTTCCAGATAATGTACTTATAGCTACATTTGCGGATGATACGGCCACGGTAGCAACATATAAGAAACTAGAGGATGCTGTTTATAAAACACAGGTAGCAAATAATGCCATCCAAGAATGGACAAAAAAGTGGAAGATAAAACTAAACGATGCGAAATCCAATCATATTATCTCTTCACAAATAGAAGAATCGAACAAATAACGCCAGTTTACCTAAATGGAAACGTAGTGCCACAAGCAAACGCAGCAAAATATCTAGGTATGACACTTGACGTAAAACTTAGATGGAAAGAGCATATAAAAATAAAGCTGAGTGAACTAAACATAAAATACAGAAAACTATACTGGCTTATAGGACGCAATTCAAAATTAAGTATTCGAAACAAGATTCTAGTATATAATCAAATACTAAAGCCTGTTTGGATGTACGGCATTCAAATATGGGGATGTGCAAGCCAAAGCAATATTAATATTATTCAACGCTTTCAAAATAAAGTAATCAGAAGCATGGGGGTCTACTATGAAAAAAATGCGCGCGCCGCGCCTATCCAATATCGAATTTTGCTACTATGAAATAAAAATATTCGACGCCTGTCGAATGATCCGCTTACCATGAAAATAAAATTGCCGCGCCTGCGCATTTTATGCGCGATCGAATATTTATATTCGACAGCAAAATTGATGACGGATATTTATTTCCGGTTGTTATTTCAAAATGTAAGTATTTCTAAATTTATAAAATTTATAATTTATAAATTAATAAATTTATTTAATATGTAAATACATTATATTAAATAAAACAAATTAATAAATATAGTTTAAATAAAAGTAACAAATTTTTTTAAATTTTTATTTAAGGGTTTCAACAAATTCAAAACAATTTGAATTATTAGTGGAGTTTTTAATAAAAAATGACGGCATTGCTAAAAATTTAATAAATGCTCCTCAATATAAGGCAAAATGTAATAATTTGTAATACTTCTTATGGTTTTTCCTTCAAGTTTATTATTTACTTCTGTGAGAATAAACTTAAAACATTCTTTGGACAATCTAAATAATTTTTTAAATCTAGAAAATATAAATAAAAATTAGTTTATAAGTTTTCAGTTAAGCAATTAATAAGCCTACCTTTTTTCTGGAATACTTGGACTAGATTCGTCCCGCAACCATTTTCTGCTGATATTAATCACGCTCGCATCTTCATTTTCATCATCACTACAATTTAAATTTAAATAATAGCCAACCGAATCCATGTTATACTTTTTTTATCTTATTTAGCTCAAAATCGAATTTATAATAACCACTTAACGTTTACCAAAATAAACTTTTTGTTTATATTTATAAATGTCAAAAATTATGTTTTTAAACAATCAGCTGATCATTTTAATCTAAATGCGCCAATAAAAATGGCAATGCGCCTATAAAAATTGGGAAAGCGCCATTGTTTTTTGTAGATGTGTCTCGGATAAAGCGTCAAAAAAGTTGTACGATATCTAATTTTCATAGTAGGGTAATTCGACGCGGATCGCATTCTTATTTTGCGCATAATATTCGATATGCGCGGCGGTCGAATAGTTTCATAGTAGCCCCCATGGTCAACGCTCCCTGGTTCATCAGAAATCGAGATCTTCATAGAGATTTAAGTATCAATTATGTGGAAGACGAAATAAGACAAGTAGCTAACAAACATCACATTACGATACAGAACCACATCAACGAAGAAGCTGCAGCAATAGCACAAGAAACAACGACAACGAGAAGACTTAAACGAAAGAGACCAGATGACTTACTCTGAACAACTGAAAGACAATACTATTTTTAGCAAACAGAGTCAATTTTAGTGAAGCACTGGGTGATCTAAAAACAAAAAAAAACTTGTAGATTAAGATTTCAAACTTAAACTGATGGTTGGTCCAAGAGACCAGTTTTAGTAAAATAAACAGACATACTTGACAAAAAAAAAAAAATTACCTTTACAGAAAAAAAATCCTTACAGAAAAAAAAGAAATTGTTAGTTTTTATGTAATTGTTTTTTTAATTTTTTTTCTTTGGTTTTTTTCTATTCTTACACATCTATTTAACTTTCTTAATCTAAAATATAGTCTACATCTAAAAAATAATAATTTAACATTTAAAGTAACATCAATTTGACCACATTCATTTACATGATATTTTAAATGTAACGCATATTTTTTCTTTTTCGTCCAAATAATAATCCTTCATAAAGTGGAGCACATTAAATAAAATTCCGGGAGCAACATTAATTTTTGTGGCCCACTGCCGTAAAGTTGATGGACCTGGTAAAGGAAAATTCCTTGTAACACGATGATAATTTTTGTCAAAAAAAATTACCACCTGTTATCTTAAGGTAAGTCGGAGGAGGTAACTTCGGAGTTCTAGTGAAGTGGGCGCCAGGTCTAGGGTGACCAACAGCGCATCTAAAAAAAAAACGCTAGACCAAATTTTATAATACTAGAACTCCTTGGACCACTGGGATTTCCTCCTGATTTTTGCCAGCTATGCTCAGTCTGTGGGGCGTGAGTCGACCAGTGATCCAAACGGCAATCAATACTACAATACGATGATGCCTTCACTACTACAGATTTTCACAAAAAAAAATCTTTAGAGTGAAGCACCATCGTTTAAGGAATTAGGAGAGAAAGGACAAGAAATCCATGCGATCCATCCTGGGGAATTACTGAAAAATCAGCCAGTCAAAATCAGCCAATTTTCACAAAAAAAAATTAAAATTCCAATAACTTATAATAAACGAAACGATATTATTTATATTTTTCTCAAAAACAGGTGGTTTTTTTGGTTTTTTATTATTCAATAAGAAAGAAAATTTAACGAAAATATGTATATATAATAATAAATAAAAATTATATGTGTGGTGTACGCAGAATATACTTGTACCATTTAATTGACTTTTTAATTTTTTTTTCGGACTACTTCTAGATAATAAAAATCAATAAATAACACAAAAAAAATATTACGTTTTACTCTACAAAAAAAATCTACTTTACTTACAAAAAAATTATAATTTTACAAAAAAAACTAATAAATTAACAAAAAAAAACAAAGTAAACGCAACTAATAGAAATAAATTAATCGTACACCACCAATAAATAAATAATTTAAATAAACAATTTAACAGTACCTGGGTGCTTCCTGCTTGGACATGTCAGGACGGGAACCAGCAACCTGTACCTACAATTTTAACTAAAAATTTACACAAAAAAAAACAACCAGAACAACCAAAAAAAAATTCAAAATGTCGATGGACGCGGCCGCCGCTGCTCTGCTCTTACTTTAATTTTCTTATTCTTCCTCTATTTTTTCTCTGGTGAAATTTGTGGATCACACCACAATGCCGGTTTAATGGAGAGTTTGGACGATTACCTTTACAAAAACTATTTAGATAATTTTTTTTCTTCTGCTATTTCTTTATCTTTTTCTATTCTTTTTTCTATTATCAAAATTTAATTTCACTAATTTTATCCGCGAATATTTTTTTTTTTTTTGTTTTTACTAGTTTTCTTGGGAATCGTTTTCTTTTTCTAAATTTTTTTTTAACCACAAATTCTAAGTCAAATTTTTAATTGTTTCTCGGTTTATTTAATTTTTAAATGTTTCTTTGCTTATTTTTTTTTCTTATACTTTTACTTTGCTACAACTAATCAATTTGTATTTCTCGCAACAATGATCCAAACGAATTTTAAAAAAAACTTTTTCCCAAAAAAAACTTTTTCAAAACAAAAAAAATCTCCCCCAAAAAGTCCGACCGATCGGTAACAAAATTCTTTTCCGACTCCCCGAAACAATCAAAATTTTTCAAATTTTTCATTTCGAAAAAAAACTATTGTTTCCCCGATCACGCGATCTCTTGACTTTCGGAATCAAAACATGGCCCAGAAGGGCAACAAAGGTTGTCTATTGTTTTCTGTTCCGAAAATCAAGAGACCGCAGCGCTGACGTGAATTTCGAAACCTATCAATATGGCTACCCACCTAACCAAATTTACCTCCGCGCCTGTCCACTGACTGACATCTGAGATGTGACAAGCCGGTATTCAACTAACATAAAGATGGACGCAGACGTAAACAACTAACAAAGTAATTTTTTTAAAATTATTTTATTTTAATAATTCTTAATTACTTTTTAGGAAATTTTTTTAACAAAAAAAATTGCACGGTGTCACAAAACAGACCTATCTGGAGCTCAGCGTTCCAGATAGGTCTGGAAAACACCGACTTGTCACCTGCCAGATGTCTAATAAATAAACTAACTTAACTTTAAATAACAAAAATATTTAGCCTAAACAAATAGCACCTAAATAACTTCATCAATAATAAATACTAGCTATAATTAATCTAAATAATAAATAACCTATACTAATTATAAAATTACGTAATACATACCAATCCTCTAACTAATATCAAATAATTAAATATGATCACCCATAATAAATAACAAAAAAATTTTTTTTTTAACTATTCTTACAACTAACTAATAATAATAAATTTAACTAAGAATAAATAATAATAACCAACAGAAAAATAACTAATGTATAATACTACTTACTCTAATTACCTAATTCATTAAGGTTGGTAGCCATGCCAATACTACGATAATACTAATAAATAACAAGAACTAACCCTAATTACTTATGTGTATAATCAATAATAATAACTACTTACTAACAAATAATAATAAATAAAAAAAAATTTGACTATACTAACTAATACTAACTACATATAAGTGTAAATTAACTAATACTAACGAACTAATCATAATACTAACTAACAAACAAAATTCAAAAAAATATAAATAAATAAATAAATAACAATCAATTGAAAAATATCACAGGTGGTAATTTTATTATCTGAGTCAACGTGGGGCTGTCCCACACCCTGACCAGTCTCATGCTCTACCGACTGAGCTAGCCGGGCAATTAATTGTATATTTTCCAATCAATCATTATTTTTCATTTCATTTTCTTTTCTTTTTCCTCCTTTTCCTTTTAAACCAATATTTTATTACTATGCTAATTTTATTTTCCTCTAAATCTAATTTATCTAAGCTAATTGTCTTTATCTCAACCAATGTGGAGTAACTCTTAGATATGAATTCTGAACAGTGGAAACAAGTTGCAGAATTCTTACCCCTAACCATTACTTCTCCTGTATCGAAGGTTTCCGATACTATTGGAGATAATTCGCTCTCTAATCCACTCGTTTTAGGAACATTCAGCGTAGGCACTTCCTTCAATCCCATTGATTTTGCAATTGGATCCAAACTGTTAGAATTTAAAATACCAGGTCGGAAATTTAGTAAATTTTTAAGTGCTGCTGAACTACCTTCTGAAATCATTTTATGTTTTGAGTGAATTAATGACCGTAACATTGGTACTGCTCCATTATCCCAAAGGAATTTTTGATCTTGGGGCGTACCGTCAGATAAATTCCATAGGGTGCCACATGCATTACTTACTACTGTTAAACTTTCTGATTTCAGTTGTTTTAATAATATCCCTAAACAATTACGTTGTCGTAAAATTTTGCGATAATCTTCTCGAACAGCAATATGACTAGAAACATTTCTTAAAATTCCACCAGCAATTTAAGTTGTTTTCAAGGGTTTACTAGGCCCAACATCCGATAACAGGTCAACTATACATGCTAATGCACCCCCAACAGCACACAGCTCAACTTTATTGGTTTTGTTATGTACTGATAAATTCCATAATACGGATAAAATTGCTGTCACAGTCGCTTCATTTTTAATTTTCATGGCAGCTTTAGACACTGCTGTTACGGTTCCAATTTCACTTAATATCGCTTTCATGTTACTATTAGCTTGCCCCGATAAATTAAGCAAAACACTTGCTATTATTTGGAGGAGATCATCTGGTGCGGAATCTAATTGCTCCACTAGAGCTACCATAAATTCCTTATTTGAGCATAGTAATGCATTATTATTACCGTCACCAAATGTTAAATTTGTTAATGCCATTAATGCATAACGCCGTAATGAATTGCAATATTCATCTTTTGGTTTAGGACCATGAGCTGCATGATCTAAATATACTAAACTGGCAATTGCTTGTAATGCACCCAATTGACACATTAGAGGACGATGCTTTATGTCAAAACTAAATTTCATAAGACTCGAAATTGAGGCCAATGGATGACGATATAAATCCTCTGAAATAACTTCACAACTACCTTGTAGAAAGGCTTTTAAAGAGCAACAATAGTCCACTATTTGTTCCATTGAACTCAATATTGTTGCTTCGCATCTACCCGCCTCCTCTTCTGTATTACCAGTTACAAAATTATGTGAAGCCATTGCCGTAGTAATTTAACAAAAAAAAATTAACAAATTAACCCAAAAAAAAACTATTAACCCCGAATCGCAATAACAAAGGTAATAATTTAAATAAATAACAATTAGTGTAAATAGACTTTTAGACCAATAAATTATTCTAACTAAACTAACCTAACAAAAAAAACTAATAATTATAAATAGTGTAAAAATAAATAACACTAATTGTAAAAGGGACTAAGACTAAATAAGACTACCCAAAAATAAATAATTTAATACATAACAATAATTGTAAAGAAAAAAAAAACCATACACCTAGTATAACTAATATAACCAAAGAAAAACCAACTCTAATAAATAACGAATATTGTAAAGATAAGCATAAACTAACAATTATTGTATAATAATAAATACTAATAAATAACAATTATTGCATAAATAAATAAGAGACAAAAACTAAATAAAACCAAACACTACTCGTTTTATTTCATTTATTCTCCGCTCTCTCATCCATTTACAAAACTTCCTCCGTCAGCGCTCGTTCGACCGAGGAACCAATAGAGAAAAAAAAACTTATTGAACAAAAAAAATCAAAACGAAAAACGAAGAAAACAAAAAAAAATCTCGAACCAAAAAAAATCTCGAACCAAAAAAAAATCTCAGCAAAAAAAATCAAAAATCATAAATCCAAAATAATACAAAAAAAATCCAAAATTTCAAAATACGTAATTTTTTTAAACACCCCAGAATGGATGCACACAGGACTTATGAACAGGGAAGGAAAGGGGTTCGGGTAGGTAGAGGGTTAGGGAGAAAGGAAACTTCAATGAGAAATATTCCCCCAACACTACAAAAAAATCTTTGGCCGTCCCAATTCACACAAAGTTCAACCTACGTTGAACACAAAAACACAAACATGCTAAGACCCCCTTTTAGACTACTAAAAGCGGGTGTCTAACTAGCGGACGCACACTTTGGGGAGGATACGCCAGACCACCTTAACGCAATTTCTAACCCCCCAAAAATAAATAAAACAAAGGACACTGGTAGGACAGGTAATGGACAACCAAAACCCTTATCTAACTACCAGCAACATAAATTGAATTGGAACAACCTCCGATGTTCCCCATAGGAAAGGAAGAATACCACTCACGGAAGGGGAAGACGTTGCGGTATTGATCGCCCCTCCATCCGACTTAAGCAACCTCAGATGGAGATTTCCACAAAAATATTTTAAATAAGCCATAAATTTTGGACACCAATTGTAAAACAATTGGTGCATCTATAAGTCCCATGGTTTGGGCGACAATTGTAACACGATGATAATTTTTGTCAAAAAAAAATTACCACCTGTTATCTGAAGGTAAGTCGGAGGAGGTAACTTCGGAGTTCTAGTGAAGTGGGCGCCAGGTCTAGGGTGACCAACAGCGCATCACAAAAAAAAAACGCTAGACCAAATTTTATAATACTAGAATTCCTTGAACCACTGGGATTTCCTCCTGATTTTTTCCAGCTATGCTCAGTCTGTAGGGCGTGAGTCGACCAGTGATCCAAACGGCAATCAATACTACAATACGATGATGCCTTCACTACTAGAGATTTTCACAAACAAAATCTTTAGAGTGAAGCACCATCGTTTAAGGAATTAGGAGAGAAAGGACAAGAAATCCATGCGATCCATCCTGGGGAATTACTGAAAAATCAGCCAGTCAAAATCAGCCAATTTTCACAAAAAAAAATTAAAATTCCAATAAATTATAATAAATGAAACGATATTATTTATATTTTTCTCAAAAACAGGTGGTTTTTTTGGTTTTTTATTATTCAATAAGAAAGAAAATTTAACGAATATATATATATATAATAATAAATAAAAATTATATGTGTGGTGTACGCAGAATATACTTGTACCATTTAATTGACTTTTTAATTTTTTTTTCGGACTACTTCTAGATAATAAAAATCAATAAATAACACAAAAAAAATATTACGTTTTACTCTACAAAAAAAATCTACTTTACTTTACAAAAAAATTATAATTTTACAAAAAAAACTAATAAATTAACTAAAAAAAACAAAGCAAACGCAACTAATAGAAATAAATTAATCGTACACCACCAATAAATAAATAATTTAAATAAACAATTTAACAGTACCTGGGTAAACTGCTTCCTGCTCCGACATGTCAGGACGGGAACCAGCAACCTGTACCTACAATTTTAACCAAAAATTTACACAAAAAAAAAACAACCAGAACAACCAAAAAAAAAATTCAAAATGTCGATGGACGCGGCCGCCGCTGCTCTGCTCTTACTTTAATTTTCTTATTCTTCCTCTATTTTTTCTCTGATGAAATTTGTGGATCACACCACAATGCCGGTTTAATGGAGAGTTTGGAGGATTACCTTTACAAAAACTATTTAGATAATTTTTTTTCTTCTGCTATTTCTTTATCTTTTTCTATTCTTTTTTCTATTATCAAAATTTAATTTCACTAATTTTATCCGCGAATATTTTTTTTTTTTTTGTTTTTACTAGTTTTCTTGGGAATCGTTTTCTTTTTCTAAATTTTTTTTTAACCACAAATTCTAAGTCAAATTTTTAATTGTTTCTCGGTTTATTTAATTTTTAAATGTTTCTTTGCTTATTTTTTTTTCTTATACTTTTACTTTGCTACAACTAATCAATTTGTATTTCTCGCAACAATGATCCAAACGAATTTTAAAAAAAACTTTTTCCCAAAAAAAACTTTTTCAAAACAAAAAAAATCTCCCCCAAAAAGTCCGACCGATCGGTAACAAAATTCTTTTCCGACTCCCCGAAACAATCAAAAATTTTCAAATTTTTCATTTCGAAAAAAAACTATTGTTTCCCCGATCACGCGATCTCTTGACTTTCGGAATCAAAACATGGCCCAGAAGGGCAACAAAGGTTGTCTATTGTTTTCTGTTCCGAAAATCAAGAGACCGCAGCGCTGACGGGAATTTCGAAACCTATCAATATGGCTACCCACCTAACCAAATTTACCTCCGCACCTGTCCACTGACTGACATCTGAGATGTGACAAGCCGGTATTCAACTAACATAAAGATGGACGCAGACGTAAACAACTAACAAAGTAATTTTTTTAAAATTATTTTATTTTAATAATTCTTAATTACTTTTTAGGAAATTTTTTTAACAAAAAAAATTACACGGTGTCACATCCTGTTATACATATATCTATATGCTCGTGGACCAGCTGAATGCAGACAAGTAGCAGCCGATATATCATTTAAAGACCAGTGCACTTTTTGCATTTTTTTTAGTTGACCCTCAGTAAAAATATGCTGCACTGAATTTTTAAAATTACTCAGTTCACTAATTTTTTGCTCCATTTTTTCCCTTTCCTTTTGCATAATTTCCATTTTTTTGTTCAGCTCAATTATTTAGAGCTCCCTAGCACATTCAAGTTGTACCCTAAAATATAAATTATACATTAGTGAAATTTATTAGCTCTTAAAAAAAAATTTGTAAATAAATTGAAATAAATATTAAATCTATTAAATATATAAAATAAACAACAAATAAAACAATCTACCATTATTTTGAAGTGTAACAAGTGAATAAATAATTAATAAACAAAATAAAAGAACTTTGAGAAAAATATTTTATTGAGACGGAGCGGGAAAATTGATGTGCAATAAACAATAAACAACAAAGATAAGTCAATATTTTCAAATTTTATATTGAATTTGTGTTATAGATTAGTTTTCTTCAATTTAATATTTTTAACTTAACTTAGTTTTAAAGATTTGATTGCTGAAAAATATTTAGTGTACACAAACATTAATATTTTATTTCCATATTGTTTTATTGTTTGAATTGTTCGCTGTTTAGTACATACATGTATATATAAATATAATTTCTTTAGAATAATATACAAATACCATCAAAACAAACAAAATACAAACCGCCGCTCTTAGTTTTCAAAAATACCACCCTAATAGCAGTGACTACTTGAACATTCTGATACCAAATTAGGAAAAATCGTAACTCAGCGGAATTCCGAAAAATCTATTAGTATGTCTCAAGAAAACGCTCAAGAAGATACAATCTGCCCAATTTGTAAGCAGCAAGTGAGCAAAGAACAGAAAGCTACAGTTGCTCACAAAAGTATCCGGCCACTTCTTTTATTCAGTAGAATTAATCTTAGACGTTAAATTTTAAATATCAGAAAACAAATAATTATTATTTTTTAACATTATTTAGTCTTGTAATTTATAATCCAAACATAGAAATATCAAAATTAAATATACTTCAGAAGAAATCGACAACCAAACAATTAAGTACATAATTCGGAAATGCAATTTTTCTCGAAAGGCGCACTATTTGGTAACTAAACTTACTTTGGGGAAGTCCCCCGTATGCATACACACTTAGTGGCCGACTTTAGTGTCAATTGTTTTATAAGTTGGGACAGCTATGTAAGTTTTTCTGATAATTAATTCATTTTTCTAATATGTTTTTCTAGTATTATAAAGTGCATTAGTAAAGGCTTTTTATAGCCAATATTAAAAAAAATACTTAATTGAAAATGAAGTGAAAAACATTAAATATTTTGAACCAAGTAGGGTGGCCGGATACTTTTGTGAGCAACTGTATGTGCTGTGAAGGTTTCTGCGGTAAATGGTTTCATTGTAAATGTATCAAAATGAAATCAGTAACCTACGAAGCTATTAGAAAACTGGAAGATGTTGTAATGTGGATGTGCGAAAAAGATAGACTGGAAAATAGAAAACTAGTAGTAGAAAGAGCTCAGGCTGGAGAAGCTGAATTAAATAGTACAATAAGAGCTCAGAAAACTAGAATGGAACTGACTGTGGAGGCGGTACTGGACAATGTAGAATAACTAAGAAACGAACTAAAAAACGGAAACGAAGAAATAAAGAAGCATACACAAACGGAAATAGCAAAAATACAAATACAGTCTACCTATGCGAACGTACTTAGAGGACAGACGACGACTGAGACGGAACGAAATAACCTTATACTAGGAGACAATTCTAAAGGAATAATTATTGTACCATAATAACAACAAGATCACGAAACTACTAGAAATGCAATAAAAAAGGCTATAAATAATAGTATGATAAAAGCACCAATTGTCCAATTTAGGAATCTTAGGAATGGTGGAGTACTACTAAAATCTGTAGACAACAATGCTAACCAAAGATTCCTTGATGAGGCAAAACAGAAAATGGACGCTAAGGAATATAAGGTAAGTACAACGTCAACGAGAAATCCGACAATTAAAATTAGTAATTTGGAACAGAAATATACGAATACAGAATTTAAAAACGAACTTATTAGCTTAAATAGTTTCATAACGGAAGAAGACAATTTTAACATAAAATACAGTAAAGTACACAAAAACAGGAACAGAAATCAATGGACAATATTCGCAGAGGTTTCAGGTAAGACTTTCCAAAAAATTTGTAATAGATACATACATATAGGTTATGAAGTGCATTACATTAAAGAAGACATCAACATTAAAAGATGTTTTAAATGTCAAAGATATGGACACAGAGCAACAGAATGCACATATAAACCCATATGTGGAAAATGTGGAAGAAATCACAAAACAGAAGATTGTAGTGAACAAAGATACACAAAATGTATTAATTGTCTGGAATCAACAAAATTCCACAGACAGGCCAATCACCCTGCTTATAGTGAAGAATGCCAAATTTATAAAGAAAAGCTACGTAAAATCAGAGAAAACATTATGTACCAATCAGAACACCTAAACTTAGAGAACTAAAATGTTTAGTAAAAATAACAACAGTAATAGAAATTTAATAAATATCAGATGTAGCAAAATAAATAATCTAAACATATTATATCTAAATGCACGTACTTTACGAAATAAAATGGACGAACTACAACTAATAATAGAATCAAAAAAAAGAAATAACAACATAGTACATATAATAACAATTTGTGAAACATGGCTTCTAGATGATGAAGTAAAATATATAAGAACCAGGATATAGAAAAATATTTAATTGCTGTGAAGGAACACGACACAAATGCGGAACAGCGATATTTATCAAAGAAAATGTTAGCTATGAAATAATTGAAACACATATTAAATACAACACCATTGTTATAGAAATAAATAACAGTGTGAAAAAAATTAAAGTAGCCACAATGTATAATCCGACCAGAAGAGAAGCAATGGACTTTATAGATCATATTAGCAACATAATGGCAAAACATAAAAATATGTTAATATTAGCGGATACAAACATTGATCTCCTAACAAATGAAATTAGTACTTTGGAATATACTAACATGATAACAAGCAATGGATATAGAATTATCAACGAAATAAGCAGAAATAACGCAACTAGAATAGAAAATAATTCAGCATCAATTATTGACCACGCTGTGTGCAATTTGGAAGGTAATACAAATATTACAATTTTACTAGAAGATCACCCAAAGCTAGATCATAAAATGATTAATTGCAAAATAGAGAAAATAAAAATAAAGGAGAAACCAATGAAAAATGTTACTAAAAAAAATATTAATCCAATAGAAATGAGAAGAACAGTAAAAAAGGAAATAAAGGAACAAAGATATCTTACAACAGAAAAACTTAATAGAAATAATTAAAAAAGCAAAAGAAAAACATTTAGAAATAACAAAAATTAGATCAAGAGGAAAGCCATGGATAGAAAATACTGAAATACAAAATATGTTAAAATTAAGGAAAAAAGAATATGATAAAAGTAAAAAAAATCCGGATAATGAATCACTACGAAGCAAACTAAAAGAGACACAAAGAAAAACAGATGCATACATTAAGAAGGCAAAGGCAGAGTTTCTGGAGAAAGAAATAATACGAGCTAATAAAGATGGGAGGAAATTGTGGAGAGTACTAAATAAAGCTCTAGGAAAGCAAGAAAAAAAAAGAAAATATAATTGAATCTATAAAAGACAATGTACTTTATCATGTGTTGAATGTACTTTAGTAATGGATAAGAAGGAAATAGCAAATGAAATGATGAAGTATTTTAAGAATATAGGAGAACAACTTGCCAAAGATATAGAAGAAGAACATAACAACAAAGTACGTATAAAAAACAATATAAACAATAAAACAATGTTCCTAAAACCTGTAGATGAAACAGAAATAAAAAATATTATTAATAATCTTAAACAAGGAGCTCCAGGACCAGATGGAATAATGGCTAATGAATTAAAAATGCTCAGAGATATCATCAGCAAGCCACTAAAGTTATTAATAAATGAGACTTTTCAGTCAGGTATATATCCAGATTGCCTCAAAAAAGCTACTATTATACCAATACATAAGAAGGGTGCAAAGAATTTAAGAAACAACTACAGACCTATAGCGCTACTTAATACAATAGGCAAAATTTACGAAAAGGCGCTGCATAAAAGAATAGTCGAATTCATCAAAACGTCATGTGGATTTGACATGCACCAGTACGGATTCCAGGCAGCAAGCAACACAGAAGCAGCAATTACAGAAATGTTTAGAGAAATAAATGAAATATTAGATGATGGACTTTTTGCATGTGCAATATATGTTGATTTAAGTAAAGCATTTGACACTGTAAACCATAAATGTCTTATTGAATGTCTGAAAGAGCTGGGAATAAGAGGGAAAATTAAAGATTTGCTGCATGATTATCTAGATAACCGAAAAAGTCGAGTTAAGATAAACCAGACATTTAGCGAATATGCGACAATCAATGTAGGAGTACCTCAAGGATCTATAATAGGCCCACTATTGTATCTTTTATACATACATAATATAAGTAAAGCGGGTTTGATGGGAAACTACAAAATATTTGCAGATGATACAGCTATAATATATAGGAGTAAGACATTAGCTGAACTAGAAAGAATGGTGAACAGCGACATGTTAAAATACAATGCTTGGCTAATTGGTAATAAACTTATAATCAACAAAGAAAAAACGGAATATATGCTATTCAGGCAAAAAAATAAACAAAAAAACATCAACATGAAAATATTTATTGAGCAAGTCAAAATAAAAAGAATAAATGAGAGTAAATATTTAGGAATAATAGTGGATGACAAATTGACTTGGACTAAACACATTGAACACATTAGGAAAAGTGTCTCAGCGATATTAGGTGCCGTCAAAAGAAGTGGCATAATAAACTATAGCTGCTTAAATATGCTGTATAATGCACACATATTGTCTATAGTCAGATATAACATTACAACATGGTCACAATGTTCAAAACACCAAATTGAACTAACAAAAAGAATGATGACAAGACAAATATGGATAGCAGAACTTCAACGAGTATGGTGTATCAAAACACAAATCAATTGGACATACATCAAATTATCTACCTGGAAAAAGCTAAATATATCTTCAAAGTAATAAAAAATAAACAAAAACATAATATAGAAATAAGACGTAATAATAATATTCATTCACATAACACAAGGAATAAAGACAATATACGAACTGGAAAAGCAAGAACGAAGCATAACAGGAAAGGACTTCTTCACACATCTACTACTATATATAACAAACTACCAACACAGATTAAAAACGAGACTGTATATAATAAATTTGTTAAAAAAATTAAAAAATTTATAAAAACTTTTAATCGCTCCAGCTAGTCATAGGAATATAAGTGATAATAAATAAGATAAAAATAAGTAAAATAATTTCAATATAAAAGAACATAATAAAATATAAACTTTAAAAATTAAAATAAAATATGAACACTCAAAATATAAAAAGTGCTAAATAATAAATAATTTTGTGAATTTAAAAATTTGAAATAAGTTAAAAAAAAAAAAAAATCTTAGCTTTTATACCAGCATATAGCTGAATAATCCAAGAATATAGATATAAGATAAATTTAATTTGTTAAAAAAAATAAAAGACATTAATATAAACAGTCCACAAAGCCTAGCTCACAGATGAGGCAGCATCTGGAGCAGGTAAATTTCCAGCTTTAATTATAGCTGTGAAATGTCTAACTCGATACTACATTAATTAGATTATATTTACAAAATACATTTACCAAATTTATTTACTCTGTTTGAATTTCAACTGAATTTTGATTTTTTTCTTCAGTTGGGGCGATATTTTCAGCAGACACTTCTTGTGGTATTAAGCTGAAAAAAAAAATTGATTAATGCTATTTTGGATGTAAAATATGCAACAAACCTTAAATCATATTCCTCTATTGCTTCCTCTACAATTTTTTTTGTACAATTTTTTTAAAAAGCGGTTGTTTTGTTGTAGAGTTCGAGGGCTTGTACTTGCAGTATCTGGTATCATTTGTGTTGGTATTGCTTTTGGATCCAAAAATCTTGTTGCAATTTCAATATTTAGCAGTTTATCCTTTAGTCGCCAATCATCATCCGTAAAATGTAATGAACATATTCTTGCAGTTTTCATGTTAATATTTGGTTCGCCACATGCTTTCACCCATATTTTTCTTAAATTTTCGTCTTTTGGAAAGGTAAAGAATTTTATATTTTTAAAATTCTTTTCTTCTTTCCAGCTGACACAATTTTCACTACAGAATACCTCATTTTTAAAAATTATAATTCAAAATTGTATCTTTCTTATAAAAATATAATATTTTTCACTCCTGTCCTCAATTTTCCTATATTCACTCCTGTCCTCAATTTTACACTATCATAATTTATAATTAATAAATTATTATTTTAAATAATGTATATATTTTAATATTTTTCAATCACACAATTCTAAAAACATAATATTAAATAAAAACACACCGAACTATAAAATATAAATAAACAACTTCTTCAAAATAATTCTTCTCAGTGACGTCAATATAAGAAAAAATGGCAGCTGTCAAACTCTACCCAGCAGACCTTTAATTTTTAGATCATGAGTCGGGCCGACGTTGGTATAAACATTCTCACTGGGTATGGAGATGGCAGTGGACATTGACAGATTGACAATTGACATACAGCCAGATGCCCAGACGTGTTTTTTTATTACTACACACAGTTTAACATTTTGTCGTAGTTGTTTGCTCTTGGTTTTTGTTACTAATTATTTGTTATTTTATTATATTTTTACTGCCGGAACTAAACAGCATTATTGAACACATTTTATTTTCAATAAAAAATGAAATTTAATACATAATTTAATAGTGAATAATAATATTAAAATGCTTACTTCTATCGAATATGAAGAATGTCTAAAAGACTCTCCTAAATTCAGGTAGGTACAATATAGATGTGTACATTTTCTTATTATATTTCAATAATGTTTTTTTTTGTGTATAGAATGACTCAGATAATTACTTTAAATATACTTTAAATTTTTACAGTAGATTTATTTATTATCAAAAAGGTTCTCAATATTATTAAATAAAAAAAAATATTTTTAGGCAATTTCTCTCTAAAGAAGAGTCTGATATTGATCATTTAGAACAAAGATTAGAAAAAATTATTAAAATGTGCACAATTGCTGTTGATTCCGGCAAAGAATATGTAAAAAATCAAAGGTAACATCTTCAAAAATTAGAACAACACACTATATTAATTTAATTTTAATTATATATCTTTTACAGTGCATTTGCAACATCATTGTGGGATTTACAAAAACATTTTTCAAATGATAAAAATGCACATAATGCATTAGGCAAAATAATACATTGTTTTCAGGTATATAATTTAAAGGGTTTTTTTAGTTGCTAAAATGATAAAATAAAAAAATTGTAGGAAATGAATAAATTTCATACTATTCTTTTGGATCAAGCAAGCCGTACGGTACTAAAAAATTTAAGTTCTTTTGTAAAAGAAGACATAAATAATGTAAAAGATTATAAAAATCATTTTTCAAAAGTATCTGAAAGTTTCGATAATGCTCTACTTAAAAATGCTCAGGTTTCTTTACAAGCAAAGTGAAATAGGTAAATGTAAATTATAATATACAAATTTATATTTACAGGCAAGTAAACATCGACCAAACGAAATTCAAGAAGCAGTTAATATATTAGCAGCAACAAAATCATGTTTTCAGCATACAGCTTTAGACTATGTTAATTTTATAACATTGCTACAATCGAGGAAAATTCCATCAATTCTTTCTACAGTAAAATATTATTTATATTTATTTTATATGTGATCAAAAATAAATAATGTTAATTTTTACAGCTATTGGATTATTATCAAGCTTGTGGTACATACTATCACCAAGGGTCCGATTTATGCAATGATTTTGATGATTTTTTTAAAGGGCTATCTGATGAAATTAATATATTGAGCTGTGATTACCAACAATTGGAAAAATCTATGCAAAATCGTCATTCCAGTGTAAATAATTTCAGTGATAATAATACTAATCAAATATCAAATCGTATTGAAGGCTATTTATTTAAAAGAAAATCTAAAGGATTTAAAACATGGTGTCGTCGTTGGTTTTATTTATATGACAATCAATTAGTTTATAGGTAAAAATAATGACATACTTTATATTTATTTAACATAATTATAGAAATTTAATTAAGGCATAATTTTAATATTTCGAGTTATAGGAAAAGGTCCAATGAGGATACCTACACAGTAATGGAAGAAGACTTAAGAATCTGTACTGTAAGGCCATTTAATGATTCTGATCGTAGATTTTGTTTTGAAGTAATATCACCAGCTAAGTAATTGGAAAACTAATTATATCCGTATTTATACTGATTCACTAAATTATATTTTAGATCTCATATTTTGCAAGCCGATTCTGCTGATATGTTACAAGCTTGGATTGGCGCTCTGCAAAAAAGTATAGGTGCTGCCATTCATAGTGAATATCCGAAAAATAGACCAACATCAGTATCACCGGGGTCAAATGCTTTAAACAATAAAAAAAAAATGTTTGTATACTTATATTTTAAATATAATCTATAAAGACATTATTAAGGTATAAATACATATGTTACTAACATTGTTACTGATTATTAAAATGTAACAGAAATCGATCCACAAACTATTTTAAAATTAACATATAATGTACCAAATTAAATTATGAGGGAGAACATACACTCTTTCCAATTTTCTTCAACTGGTTTAATTTAAAGTAATATAGTAATATAATAATTTTGTGTTTTGTTTAACCGTCATATAAATTTATATTTACTTTAATTTTTAGGTATATTATATTTTATTATTTAATCGAATTTTAAATTCTTAGACATTGGGAACAATTTTTAAAAATACCTGGAAATTCCATTTGCTGTGATTGTAAAAGTGAAGAACCACGATGGGCATCAATAAATTTAGGAATTACATTGTGTATAGATTGTTCAGGAATTCATCGTAGTCTTGGAGTTCATTATAGTAAAGTACGGTCATTGACTTTGGATGCTTGGGAACCAGCAAACGTAAAAGTTATGATGGAACTGGGAAATGATGTAATAAATAAAATTTATGAACGAAATTATAAAGAATATCCGGAAATACAACACGCTACAGAAAATTGTGAAAATGCTATACGAGAAGCATGGATTAAAGCTAAATATGTTGAAAAGAAATTTATTTGTAAAATGCCCAAACCAATATTTGACATTAATGGCGGAGAAATGACGGCTGCTATTGATGATAATCAAACTCGTAAATGGGGTGTTAAAAAATTTAGAAGACGTGCTCGAAAAGATTCGAGCTCGAAATCAGACAATGAAGATGATTCAGTAAAGATACCATCAATGTCATTAAATATCTCGCGAGAGGATTTAATGATTATAGGTGAAAAATTAAATGATTCAACTGTGGCTTGTGAGAATCTCGCAATATTAGGTTCAGATCAAGATTCAACTGATGGAGAAGGCAATGGAATTGAAGAAGGAACATTATCCACATTAAATCCAAACTATTTATTATATAAGTCATCTGCAGCACATAATTTACCAGTAATGTGTATGGCTTTTGCGTTAGGTGCAGATAAGTTATGGCGTAATTTAAACGATTTAAATAGGAGTCCATTACACCAAGCTGTTTTATCGGTTTGTTTTATATAATTTAAATATTTTATCTAAAACTCTGATTTTTTAGGGTTCAGTAATGGCATGTGAATATTTATTGCTGAATGGTGTACCTATCGATTGTATTGATGATTCAGGCTATACTGCACTGCATTTAGCGACAGAAAAGGGATGTATTGCACAGACCTTTTTACTTTTAAAACATAGAGCTCGTTACGATATTGAATCAAAAGATGGAAAAAGACCAATTGATATTGCTGTGGATAAAAGAAATGCAGACATAGTTACTCTGTAAATATAATCTTTCTTTTTTTTTTGTAGATTTACATTATTAAAAATTTAGATTACGTTTAACAAGATTAAATGAAGAAATAGGTATGGCTGATGAAGGAAACGGTGAAGATGAAACCTATAAAGATGTTATGAAAGATTTTTCAAATTTTGCATCAAATCAGCCACGGTTATTGCGGAATCGCAATGAAAATTCAACAACCGAAAATAGTCAAGAGTAGTTGTATAAAAATTCTATTAATATAGCTTTTTTACAATATATTACATTTATAATTTATCCACATTGACTAAAGAGTAATATTTTTTTAAATATAATTATATTAATTTATTATTTAATTGCTTAAAGTTTTCAAACTTTTTAATAGTGTATGTATACATTCGTTTCATTATTTTATATTTTTTATATCTAATTTGTTACTTTAATTCTATTAAGTAAGAATAATGCGTATTACTTAGATAAATTTGAGCTAAAAGTAAATTTTATATTACTACTGCAAATATTTAATTATGTAGGGGCACTAAATAACGTTTTCAGAATATTTTATTCATGTTAATCAATAATTAAATGCGGTGCTACAATTTATTGATTTTTGAAAAGTTGATGATGACCATATGTTGCTTTTTCAAATTAACTAATAATAATAAAAGAGTTATAAATGATGTATTTAAATAAAAAAAATTTCTGAAAGCTTAGGTTTACTACCTCTTACAAAAAAGTTTTAGCATTTATAAAATGCAATTTATTATATCATTATAAAATCTTGTTGTTTGTTATTCAACTACAAATTTGTTTTGTTTAATAAATATTAAATTATTATTTTCCATTATATTATTTTTATATATAAAAAAAGAACATTACATTTTTATTAAAATATACATATAACAATGCATTTTTAACGTCTACACATCAGTGTTAAATAAAAAATTGTGAAATTATTCAAAAAAAAATTTAATAAATATGGAAGAATTTTATTTATATCATACGAAATAGTACAAAAATTTTATATTTTTAAAACTTATAAAACTTCATTTTATAATTCTCATTCTTGGGTTAGAAATAAAATACACTATTTAATATTAAATATTTTTTTCTAAATCTTATCTCTACAAATAAAGGTATATATTACATTATTTATAATTTTATTTCCATATCTTGAAGCCTTGAAGGTTTAGTTTTGTCTAATAATATTTTTCTAATAATCACATAAATCATGAATTCCGTTCGGATGATATTCCGTCGGAGATTTCCACTCCGACGGAGAAAAAAATGGAATTATGAAATGCCTCGGAATCGTATAAAAATATTGTCATAGCAAACCCATTTTTCGGATTTTCGAAATCAGCTGATTTACTTCATATTGAAAAATTAAATATTTTTAAAAATTTTTTTTTCATTTTTTCTCATACAGACTTTATTAAAATTATTTTAAAAGTATTAATTTCTGAATTTGTGTATTAAAAAATGTTTAAAATGAATACTGTTGGGTTTTTGTTGGAACTTATTGATGAAGAAAACTTAGAAAATTTTATACATTTAAAAAGAAACATTTTAAGCCAATTTTTTTTCTCAAAAGTTGACTTTATTTTCAATTTCCGCAACTGTTTTTTTTCGGAATTTTTTTGTATGAACTTGATATTTCGATCGTAATATAAAATACAAATATACGAATGAAACGGATTCGAAAATGAATAATATTCCGAACGGAATTTAGAATTAGGAAATCTCCGTCGGAGCTAAAATCGAACATTTCTCCGTTCCGAACGGAATTCATGATTTATGTGAATATATTTTTTTCTTCGTCTTCTTCATCAATTCCATCATTTTATTCTTACTTTTGCCTTTTATATTTCTAAAAACGACAATTCTCTGAATCCTCAGGATATAGGTTTTGATAAGAACCTGTACCGTGATTTAGGTAATAAAGTGAGTTGGTGAGTTGATTTCACTTTACTCACTCATTCTACTCACTTAAAAAAAAACGATTTAGCTAAAAAAGTGAGTTCGACTAACTTCGAAAAAAATTTCGAAATCATTTTTGAAGTAAAGTATAAAAACAATCATATGTTTTTTTAGTTTTTTCTTGCCACCAAGATACAGAACAAACATAAAATACGTTGTTTGTCAAAATTTCATTTTTTTTCTCGAAATTGAATTTACGAAATTGAATTTTCTTGAATTTACGGAGAAATATATAAATATTTAAATAATGTTTTAACAAATTAATTTTATTAAAAATATGGAAAATTACAATTAAATTAACATTATATAAAGAATATAAAAAGAATAGTAGCACTATTGAATTATATATGTAATGCCGGTTTTTTTAAATAATGTATTTATTCCTAATGAATTCTGCAAACAGCAGCTAGCCAGAAATATATAAATTGTCCCACTTGGAAATTTTCCGTCTATGTTTTCTTTAATTATTTCTAATAAAAGAAGCTTTTGATGTTTAGTTATTTTGGTTGACTAAAATAAAAAATATTTTTGTTAATTAAACTTATCTTTAAACTTATTAAAGAAATAGAACAAGCACAATTTATCTGTATTTGCACAAATAATTTGATTATTGTCCAAAAAAAAATAAGCAAAATAAAAAATATTTTTAAATTTTACCATTTTCAAATAATAACTAAAACATTCACTTTTCACTATTAAAATATATGGTGAGTAAAATGACAGCTGCATCTCACTCATCTCACTTGTCATTTCATTAACTAAATCGCTGTTAGCTACTCACTCACTCACTCACTCACTACTCACTTTGTGGCTGTTTATACACGCCTGCCTAGGAGCGACTTGATATACTTTTTGTGATTAGATGCGCCTTCCTCACCCAATTTTTTCATTTAAAATTCAACAATTTCAAAATGGCCGAAACTGAATTTTAGGGAAAAGATCGTACCTGGGGAGTTTATTGAGGAACATTTTGGTATTGAAATATGTTAAGTTTGACATTCGTAAATTGAAAAAAATCATTTTGATTTTGAATGCTAGAGTTGTAACTTGTAACTCTTAATGAGCCACGAAGCGCAATAATCGTAGAGGTACAAGTATTAATAAATCTAAGTTTTACTACATATTCGTAAATACAAATATTTAACTAATCATGAATTTGAATTAATTTCATTGTAGAGTCAAGTATAATATTTTACATTTTAATTGAGTTTAGATAATTAATACTATGTATAATAAATATAATATATTTGTTTCTATGTATATTATACATGGTATAAATTATCTAAAATTATGTAAAATATTATACTTGACTACAAGTATAACTTTCAGCTATGATGCTTGCCAAATTTGTGGTTCCTCGAATAATGCGATCGACGTATCCATCACTGTTTTCAATATAAAAAAATATTAAATATAATTTAATTTAATATTATTTTAATATTTGTTTTATAAAAACATATCACAAAATTCTTAATTCCTCCTCTGTTTCTTAATTCCTCCTCTTTAATTATATATTTCATTAATATTCAGTATTAATATTAATATTAATATTTATTTGCTCTATATTTTTTCCGTGAAACATAGAAAATTTATTATATAAATATTTATATAATATTTTATATACATATTTATTGTCTATATTATTATATGTATAATAATATAGAGACAGATTTAAAAAAATTAAGGACAGAGAGATATATATATTTATCCTGATTTTTTTTATATTCCGAAAATAAAAAACCTGAAAATTATTAGTTTTGATTTATCATTACGATTATAAAATCTATGAAATCTATTAGATATGAAATCTATTTTATTTGTTTTTATATAAATATTTCTCTATTTGTATTAAGCAATTATTACATTTTTATTATATTATTCTAATTTTATTTTATAATACATAGTTATAAATTAGTTTTCTATATATGACTCAATTGAAGTTTTGATATTACGATATAGAAAGATAAGATAATACTTCATAGTTCAACATTTAAAAGAAGAAAGAAGGATTAATTCATTTTAAACAAAGTTAGAAAGGTCAATTTTTTTACTATTTTCCATCTTTCTATAATATTTTATTTTCCTTTGTATAACAAAAATGAAAAAGGAAATTAAGGCCAAACAAATAAAGTCCAATAAATATATAAGTATTACGATAATAATTTTGAAATCCTTCTTTTATCTTTATATAAATATAAAAATATAATTTTTTTTTAGAAAAAGATATAATAATTATCTGCTTTTAAAATCATTTGTAAAAAAATAATAATTAGAAATAATGGAAAATATTTCACTAATAAAAATATTGTTTATATTTTCCACAATTACTAATTTATTTATATTTTCTTCCGGAGATGTTGCTCGTTCGGCAGTTTGAAAATTATGGTCAATGAAAAATATTTTCTTCCGGAGATGTTACTCGTCCGGCAGTTTGAAAATAATAATAAATTTTTGACAAAAAAGGAATTATGGAAACTTGAAACAAATGGAGAGGAACGGGGCAACAGAAAAAATTTCTAAATTTTTTGAACTTTTTTTACCTCTGCCCGCACTTACCTCTCTTCTACGAAAATGGTTCAGGCAGTCGCCTGGGCAGGCGTGTATAAACAGCCACTTTGTTAGCTAAAGCCTAAAGTATAGTATATGCTACTTAAGATTAGCTAAATTTTAACGCAATCTCCAAACTCTCAATATTGTGTAGAGATAAAATATTGTGAAAAAATATTGTGTAGAGATAAATTTTGACGTCTATGTCTAGTCTATGTTTCGGAATCGATATATTCCAAGTCTAAATAAATTTTTTCACACAATTTGATATTTTAATTTTTGCAAAATTGATTTTTGATTTTTTTTTTCTTCAAACGTCAAAATTTCACGCGAAATAATGTTCAGAACATTATTTCACGTGAAATATTTAGGGGAGACTTTTGACTAGGCGCCGATTTTTCCTGCTTTTAGTAATCTTGAGTAGCGTACTACTTCAGCGAAATTTCGAGATAAATCGTAATCTTATATTTAGCTGAGCTAAATTTTGTATGGTAATCTTCCCTAATCGCGAGTAGCATACTGGCCTTAAATCTCGGTACTGTTGAACCTATTTTCCAAATTAATTTTAACAAAATATTCTTAATTACAACGCCACGAGCAACAACAGCATCAGAGAGGGCGTTTTCGGAAATACAGACTGCGCTGCAAGTCTTAACTTAGTTTATTAGCAAGTTTAACTTAGCAAGTTTATTCAGTATAGTGCTCTATTGTCAACTATGCCAGTGCTCCTCCATTAGCTCTACTTGGAAGATGGTTGTATGATGCAAACGTGAGTTCTGATGTTTTGTTAGAAATAATGGAGGAGCACTGGCATAGTTAACTATAGGACACTATAATGAGTGTGTTTACCAGATATCAGCCCAATCCATCCAGGGGTCCTAGAGAAAATCCCAGATGAAAATATCTCCAAACTCTCAATATTGTGTAGAGATAAAATATTGTGAAAAAATATTGTGTAGAGATATATTTTGACGTCTATGTCTATGTTTCGGAATCGATATATTCCAAGTCTAAATAAACTTTTTCACTCATTTTGATATTTTAATTTTAGCAAAATTTGATTTTTTTTTCTTCAAACGTCAAAATTTCACGCGAAATAATGTTCAGAACATTATTTCACGTGAAATATTTAGGGGAGACTTTTGACAAGGCGCCGATTTTTCCTGCTTTTAGTAATCTTGAGTAGCGTACTACTTCAGCGAAATTTCGAGATAAATCGTAATCTTATATTTAGCTGAGCTAAATTTTGTATGGTAATCTTCCATAATCGCGAGTAGCATACTGGCCTTACTTAGAACTAAGTTAGAACTGCATTTCCGAAAACGCCCAGAATTAACAAGAAATTACGCACGCATGGCAAAGGAAGTAAAGAAGGCAGCTAGAAAAGGCAAAAGGGACTTTTACAACAAGATCGCATTAGAAGCTGAGGAAGCTGGGGCATAGAACAACATGCGCACTCTACACCAGTAGATAAAAACATTAAGTAAATACTTCGGGAACAAGAATCATCCAGTTAAAAGCAAAGATGGCCAACTTCTATCGAAAGTGCACCAGCAAATCCAACGCTGAAAGGAACACTTTAGTGAAGAGTGTAGCTTGCTTGATAAAAATGAAGAAGAAGATTTACAAGAAAATACAATCATCAACAGCAAAATTAATGTCAACTCCCCAACAATTAGAGAAATTATAACAGCCATAATGAAACTCAAGAATAACAAAGTTAAAAATAGATAAAACAAAATATATGGTTTTAACGCTGGAGTAGATGAAAACATAAAAATAGATAATTTTCTAATAGAAAAACTTAGTGAAATTAAGTATTTAGGTGTAATCCTGGATAATAAACTAGTTTTTAAAAATTATATTGATTATATATGTAAAAAAATTTCTAAAAAAAATTATTTTTTTTCAAAAATGGGCGTTTTCGGAAATGCTGTTCTAACTTAGTTCTAAGTAAGCAGTTGTACGATAATTCATAACTGCAAAACTACAAAAGCAGTCTGTTCGATAAGTCTCTACTGCAAAAGCATTGTATTCGAAAATATCAACTGCGCTGAAAGTTTTAACGCAATTTCGCAGTTTTAATTTTACAACTGCTTTCAATTAATAGCAATTTTCATCTGGTATTTTCTCTGGAACCCCTGGATCGATTGGGCTGATATTTGGTAAACATATTCAAATTAATGGTCTGGATGAAATGATGAATGGCCATATTTTCATATGGGATTTTCTCTAGCACCCCTGGATGGATTGGGCTGATATCTGGTAAACACACTCATTATAGTGTCCTATAGTTAACTATGCCAGTGCTATGAAACCTAAGCGTACTACTTCAGCGAAATTTCGAGATAAATCGTAATCTTATATTTAGCTGAGCTAAATTTTGTATGGTAATCTTCCCTAATCGCGAGTAGCATACTGGCCTTTAACAGGAAATTTAGAAATTTAGAACTTTCTTGATTGCAAAAGCATATCTTATATGTTGCGCAGTTGCGTAGTACTGCGCAAAAATTTCTTATATTTCTAAGTTAAAACTTGCAGCGCAGTCTGCATTTCCGAAAACGCCCTTACACGGGGTCTCGACGCGACTATCCATAATGTTGTCCGTAAATGGCAATGGAAATGGAAACCATTATGGATAATGGAGACCATTCGTCCATCAGCCATTTCATAAATTGCAAACTTTATGGACGTCCATTTATTGATAATTTTATGGACGAATATGTCAAAAATAAAATGGCGGAAAGTGGTTTAATTTGTAAATTATATGAAACCTAATTTACAAATTAAACGGAAAGTGGTTAATTTATTAATTGACTTTCGTTCTGTATTCCCAATATTCTATATTACCAATAAAAAACAATTTTACACGTTGAAAATCAAAATATAATACAAATTTCAATGATATTTCGAATAATATTTCAGTCCATGAAATGCCCAGTTTATTTTGTTTGGAAATCCATAAATGAAAATGGCTATGGAAATGGAAATGGAAACGGTCATGGATAGTCGAGACGGCCTGTTAGAAAGCTATTGTCTTTTTCAACGGCTGTAAAAATTTATAATATAGTAATTGTCTCATTTCGAATATTGCTCATCCATACTATATTTATGGCAAATAATGAAAATAAAAATAGGTTACAAAAATTGCAAAATAAGGCTATGAGAATAATACTCAAAGTAAATAGGTATAGCTCAGTTAAGTTCATGCTAAATGCTTTACATTGGCTAAGTGTTAATAAAAGAATTGTAATGAATATATTAGTAATTATATACAAAATGAAAAATAATAATTATCCAAAATATCTATATGATCAATTAGTATATGTAGGAGATATTTATGATTATAATTTAAGAAATATTTCAGATTTTAGATTAGAAATTAGAATTATTTAGGGATCACAGAACGCAAAATATGCTATTGTATAATGGTTTAAAACTTCAATGAATTACCTAATGAAATAAGTGGAGAGTCAAATGTATATATTTTTAAAAAGAAAATTGTAAAATATGTAAAGAGTAAATTTAGTTAGAAACAATATTTTTTAATTTTTTAAAGTGTATTATGTATATATAAAATGGTTATTTTTTTAACCAAATAAATAAATAAAAAAAAAATAAAGCTGCTGGATCAGATGGCATACCTGCAGAACTACTCAAAGCAGATACAAATGCAATAGCAAATGCACTAAAGCCATTACTTGACCAAGTATGGACAGAAGAAGAAGTACCAAAAATATATGTGCAAAAGAGGAATAATATAATAATAAAACTTCCAAAGAAAGGCGATTTAAAACTTTAAAAGAGTGCGGAAATTGGAGAGGAATATCGTTACTCAACACAGTCAATAAAATCCTAACAATGGTATTACGAGCTATTTATACGCTTGCTTATAGAGCAAGCGTATAAATAGATGTCTCACTCAAACAGTGATATGCATTCTATACCATATTCATATTAAATTCAACGTTTTTCAAACATTTATCAAATTGCTACACAAAATTATTCAAAATTATACAAGAACCAATAGAGAGGCAACTAAGAGATGAACAAGCGGGTTTTAGACCAAATAGAAGTTGTACTGATCAATCAAACAAACACAGTGCGGCTAATAATAGCACAATCAGTTGAGTGGAATTCATCTCTATATATGATATTCATAGACTTTGAAAGACCATTTGATTCACTAAGACGGAAACAATATGGAAAGCATTACATAATAAGGGTGTACCAAATAAGATCATCAGGATAATAAAGGCGTTGTACAAGGATGCAGCGAGTGTTGTTGCACATCAAGGACAGACCAGCGAAGCTTTCCATCTACAGAATGGACTGAAACAGGGTTGTGCCTTATCCTTATCACCATTGCTGTTCATCACAGTAGTGGATGATGTACTGAGAAAAGCACCCAGAAGGCCAAGAGGAATAAGATTGTCACTAATGGAAAGACTCGAGGATTTGGACTACGCTGAGCTGATGATTATGATATAGTGTTGATGTCTCACTCAAACAGTGATATGCAGAGTAAATTGGATGATCTAAAGAAGTATGCGGAAGGAATTGGACAATAAATTAACATCAGAAAAACGAAGAGCAAGCGTATAAATAGCCGGTGCACAGAGGATTTAAAAATCAATGAAACAAAAATAGAAAACATGCAGGAATTCAGCTACCTAGGGAGCTACGTATCAGTTAATGGCGGAACAACTGAAGATATAAGCAATAAGCTCACTAAAGCTAGATCAACATTCAGCAGGCTTTACAAAGTGTGGAAGTCATCGGAATTCTCTAGAAAATCGAAACTTAAGATATTCAACTCGTGCGTCAAATCTGTACTGTTGTATGGTAGTGAAGCATGGATGTTCAATAGAAAAGATGTTGACAAACTCCAAGTATTTGTAAACAAATACTTAAGAATATTATGTAGTGTAGACTATTCTGGCCTAGAAGAACAACAAACATAGAACTATGGAGAATTACAGAACTATCATAAAACAAATACGCAGAAGGTGGAAATTGATAGGACACACACTGAGACGATCATCAAGTAGTACAAGTAGTCCAATCGCAAAGCAAGCTCTGGAATGGAACCCACAGGAAATAGAGCTGTTGGTCGCCCAAGAAACACATGGAGAAGAACAATACTGAAAGAAATAGAAACGATTAACAAAACACGGGCGGACATAAAAGACATGGCACAAAATAGAGTCAGATGGAAACTCTCTATAGAAACCCTATGCTCCCAAGAGGAGTGAACAAGGAAAAAAAAATTCTTAATTATTGAATTTTAAAACTTATTGATCTATTTCCATATTATCCTATATAGAGAAGATAAATTTAACATATTTTCTAATTTAGCATTCTATACCATATTCATATTAAATTCAACGTTTTTCAAACATTTATCAAATTGCAACACAAAATTATTCTTTTTAAAAATAATTGCTTGTTGTTGGCCTATGAATACTTAGCTTATTTTAGGCGTAAATTAAACCCTTTTGAAATATAATATTTCTTTCATTATATTATCCTTTCGATTTATCATAATTTATAAGTTGCATTCTGAATATATGAGCTAAAATAGAAATTAACTTAAAATTTTGTTAAAAGTTTTTAATTTTCTATAATTTATATCGAAATTTCAATTTCAATTATAGAATAGGAAGATATTACATATAGTTGAAATTACAATCTTTTCAAACCAATTTCGGGTATTTATTTAATATTAAGTGTGTGATTAAATTTTACTAATTATACTGTAATTTACTTTATACTATTTAAATTAGGTTTAAATTAAAATTTATTTATTTATTTAGTTATTTAATTTATTTTTATATATATTATAATATGTAATTTTCTTCTGTAATTTCTGATTTAATCTTTGAGCTATGTACTGCATTTGAGTGTCTTTTTAGAGCGCTTTTATCATTAAATTTTTTTTCACATTCATGACAATCATATGATGTCCCAGTATGTAACAGAAGATGGCGACTTAATCCAGAAGCGTGCATAAAAGTCTGTATGAATTCAAATTTCCTTTCTAAATTAAATAAATAACAAATATAAAGAGCTTACCTTTGGACATAAAAAACATTCGTGTACTTTAAGCACTGGATTTTCTGTATGCTTTAAATTTATATGATTTTGTAATACTTGTTTTTGTACAAATGACTGATTGCAATGAGTACACCTAAATGGTTTCTGTCCAGTGTGTAAATGCATATGACGTTTGAGAATCTCTCGCTGGATAAATCTTTTACCACAATGCTCACATTCAAATGGTTTTTCGCCTTAAATATATATTTGAAATGGAATAAAGCCTTAATAAATCATTAAAGTTTTAATTAGCTTACCTGTATGAATTCTTGTATGTCGATCCAAAGAACTATATTAAAAATATGAAAAATATTCTTTACAATTTTTTCGCGTATAACATTATTAATGAAAGGAATTACCTCTTGCAAGCAAATCCTTTTTTGCAATAAATACAGCAATACTCTTTATTTTTCAAATGAACACTATTATGACGCTGTAACAAAAGCTGTCTGGTAAATGATTGAGGACAAATTGTGCATTTAAATATATTTAGATCATTGGTTGTCTGAACATTCATTTTAACAGTTTCATTATCTCTATTAGCAGAGTTATAAACTTGCATTTTAATAATGTTTCCATCTTTTGTAGAAACTTTTGCGTGAGTAATTTTTTTAGATGATATATTTTTTTGATGATCTAATTTTATCTATATTTATAAATAAAAATAAAATATGAAAATAAATGATATTAATGAATAGAACTTTAATTTACATTAATATTTTCCATTTGTTCGCTCTTTGAATAAGTAGATTCGTCTTCTTCATATAAATCTGTATTATCAGTTAGTTGATCCTTATTAGATTCTTCCACGCTGTGAATATTTTGTAACATTTCGTTTATTTCCTTGTCGTCTGCATAATTATTTTCAACATTTTTACAATCTTCTTCGGATTCACTGTCATAATTTTCTTCTTGAATATCATATTCATTTACATGTACATTATCATCATCGTCTTCAGGATTTTCTACAACAAATATTAACTCATTTTCTTCAGTATTTTCATCGAACATTAATATATTTTTTTTTGTAAGATCGGAATTTTCGTAATATGTTTTGGGACTAACGGGTTCATTAAAATGGTTTTGTTCATCAATTTCATTATGAGCGGGAGTTAATTTGTTGCTTAAATTAGAATTTTTTGTTTGAGTTTTTAAAGCTATGAAATTTTTAAACTCCTCTAATAAACGGTTTGTTTCTTCCAATTTTGCATTTTTTGATATTTCAATTTCGCGGATCTTCTGTTGATCTTCACAACGTTTTTTCTCTTTATTCTCAAAATATGATATATATTTTAATGATTCCTCGAATTCTAGGCTGTCTTCTTCCTGTTCTTCTTCAGTTAGCAAAAATACTTTACTTTTTTTACCACTATTTATTAAACGAATGTGTTTCCGAAGCTTAGCATCTGAAAGTTGGCATCTAAAAAATAATAAATAGTTTATTAAACCAAGACTGTACCCAAATATTAAAATGAATGAATAAATGCTAATTAAATTTTAATGGAAAAAACATTATGACATTAATATTTCTTTAACTGAGCTATTGCGATATTGGATTCAATAAAATTAAGCATTAAATTATTTATCCCTAATGAATGTTATATAATTTTATAATTGACTTAAGAGCACATACTGTGTATACGCACACAGTAACAAATACTAGATTTATTATAATCTGCAATAAATCCTAGTCCTGGTTTAAAGAATACAATGCTCTTTTCAGTCTTTGATAATGTATAAAATGTTAGATCTCTTAACGAGGTAGAAAATCCCGATTTTCCCAACTGTTGTGTGAATATTCGAAATATTACCTTTTGCGAAACATATAGGATCTTTCTAGCTGAACTCTACAATCTTGACATATTAAATATGGTAAACCATCACCACTATGTACCTACCAAAAATAGATAAAATAAGTAAGAATTTTTTTATGTTTATAAATTATTTACCTCCAAAGAAGTACTATTCATTATCCGTAGGTTTAAATTGGGTGTTTTAAAAATATCAATAGTAGCTGAATTTTCTAGTAAACACAAACGACACATGGTGTGTAAATTTGGATAAGAATCCGTATCCATATCAATAAGTTCTACTTTTAAATATTATTTTCCTAATTAAAATCGATCTTTAATTTAATAATAAATAATAAACACTTTTTACACCAATTTATTGTTTGTTTTGTTTATTTATGTCAGTTTTTGAATGCTTAAAAACTTCCCAGCAAACTTGTCTTCAATGACATCCCAACAAATATTCTGTCTTGCATGACAGACCCAAGCCATGTCAGTAGTATGTCTTGGGTAATTTAAAATGTATTAGAAAGAAAGAGATTTATTTAAAAACTAATAAAATACATTTAAAACAAATCAATAAAAACTTTTAACAATAATTACAAGTCAAAATATGACTGAACAAAATGTAATTAAAGAAATTCACAATTTTTTTTCTGCAAGACAAATACAATACATTACTGTCTGACACTGAATAAAAAAGATATACAAAAAATAGAAGTTTTTTTTAGTTTTTGTAATAATCACCAGAGTCCTAACCATCGTATAGAATGAAATATTTTATTTCGAAAAATATTGTATACCTATCTCTTTCTTTCTAATACATTTTAAATTACCCATGACATACTAGTGACATGTCTTGGGTCTGTCATGCAAGACAGAATTTCAGTGTCAGACAGTAATGTATTGTATTTGTCTTGCGGAAAAAAATCGTGAATTTCTTTAATTAAATTTTTTTCAGTCATATTTTGACTTATATAATTCTTGTTAAAAGTTTTTATTGATTAGTTTTAAATGTATTTTATTAGTTTTTAAATAAAAAATAGTAATTTTCATATATAATATGAATTTCTTTTCCACAAGGACAAACATAATACACGTCTAGCCAGACAAACCCAAGACACATCATGCAAGACAGAGCCAAGACATGTCATGCAAGACACACCCAAGACATGTCATGCAAGACAAACCCAAGACCTGTCATGCATGACGACTTGTGACATTTGTATGGCGATGTCAGCAGTCTGTCTTGGGTCTGTCTTAAAGACATGTCTTGGGTGATTCATGGGTATGTCATTGAAGACATGTTTGCTGGGTTGTTTTTGTAACCTGACAGCGATTTGAAATAACCCTCTTAAAGCGGACCGTTTCTGTTCCCATGGGCGTATGGAAATTGAAATGCAAGACGGCACGCTAAAGCGTAATGTTTTTATGCTGCATTTGCGATACAATTTTACGCCGCTTTTGTAGCTTAATTTTATGCCGCCTTTTCGGCTCCATTTCGAACCGCTTAAAATAATTATAAATAATCCAAAAATAAAATCCAAAAACTTTAATTTTTTAATAAAATATTTAGTATTTTATTACATTATCAACACAATTATCATAATATATAAATATTTTGTATTTTAAATATCTTGAAATGACTGACTGCAACTACAATGATTCATTAATTTTTCCCAAACCAGGAAAGTTTACAGACAGCTTAATCTGTTAATCATTTTTAGGCAGAATTTCACATATATATCCAATGAATTATCACAAAAGCCCTTTAATATTTTAATCTGAAAATAAAAACAAAAATTATTAGATTATTTATAAATTATTAATTTAATATATAATTTAATACATTAAATATTTACCAAAAAAATATTCCACACACTATGAACACTCTGACAAACAAAATAATAATGAGAACAAAGACACAAGAAAGCCACAAATATAATTTTATGTTAATTGATTAGTCATATTACTCTTTAGATCCGCTAAAGCGGTTTATTTTCGATTCGTATTACGCGTTGCGTTTTAGAGCCGAAAAATTCGATTTATGCGTTACGTTTTAGAGCCGAAAAATACGGCACGAAAATGAAGTCTGAATATATGAAAAAAGACGGCGTGGTTGCGAGCCGCTAAAAGCGGACCGTTAATTTTCTTAGAGGGAACCTAGGTTTGCCAATGAAAAACGATATAAATGCCTTGCCGTGTGATCGCAGTTTCGGTTTTTCATGGAAGGATGAAAGAAAACCAATGCCCTTTGAGCAAGTTGAGTCCAAAATGAGTCAAAAAAGAAGTCCGCTATATATAGCGAATCTCATTTCTGATTCATTTTTCTGAGATAAAAACGTATCATCTACGAATCATTCGTGTATGATAATAACCCTTTATGCAAAATTCCGGCTCCATTTTTCTGAGTCGACTCTGATATAGAATGGAGATGGAATTTCTAGTTCGTAAATATCTCCATTTCGTTTCGCGAAAACTGAATCAGATTTACGTCTCAGAAATGTCTCAGTTTTGTTTCGCTAAAAACGAAGAACATTTTTAATATAACAGTTCCGATTCGCAAATGTCTCCATTTCGTTTCGTTAATTCGGAATCCATTATTCCGTTTCGTTTATGTCTCCATTCCATCTCGCTAAATCTGAGTCCAAAATTCCACTTCGTTTTCGCATCAGTATGGATACGCAAAAAACGAAACTTGTACGAAAGTTAATGTGGTGACGTTTATATTTATTTTAATGATTAATAGTTTTGTTATTGTTAGAATAACACGTGTATTTTTTCTTTGTTTAATTTGCTTTAAAATAAAAAGTAATTATATTATTGTTATTAATTTGATTATTGTGATTCAAGGTTAATTAAAAAAATGGATATATTGAAATTAATTCATAATTAAAGGTAAAATTATGAAATATGCACTATTATAATATATATGTATAACAAACAAAATCTCATTTTAGAATAAGCTTTGAAAAAATTTCCTTCTGCAAGACCATCTGAAGTAGTAATAATAGTTCAAAAATGGATGTGAAGGATCGCATTAGACAACAATCACCACAGAAAATACCAGCGCATTTAGAGGAAGAAGTGATAGAAGAATCATAATACATTAAAATTTAAAATCAATTCAGAGGCAGAATTAAGTCCTCTTAAAATTATTTTTACTAAGTAAGACTAGTGAAAAATACTACCTTTATTAAAGGGATAATAAAATATGTGATATTTATTAAATGTTAAGTTAGAGGAACTATTTATGTGATATTAATTAGACCTTAATTGATTTGCTAATATATTGCAAATCACAATATATCTTATTTTTTAATATATTTTTGATAAAAATAACATAATATTTTTTTAAATAAATGTTTTTTATATATACCAATACAAGCCGATTCGTATAAGGAACACCAATCTCGTCTCAGAAACGTTTCGCTTTTTTTGATACGTTTCTGATACTACTTTTATGATTCGTATAAGGAACGCCATTTTCGTCTCAGAAACGTTTCGCTTTTTCTGATATGTTTCTGATACTACTTTTTTGATTCGTATAGGAAACGCTAATACCAGCTCAGAAACGTTTCGCTTTTTCTGATACGTTTCTGAAACTACTTTTTTGATTCGTAAACGACTCAAATTTATGGACTCAAAAACGAAGAATCCAGTTCAATCTACATACGCCGGATGACTCCATTTTACATCGTTTTTGAGACTCATTTGCGAATCAGAAACGAAGTTCGCCATATATAAGTTACATCTTTTCTGAGTCAAAATGGAGTCAGTTTGCATAAAGGGAAGACTCGAAGCGATATTAAACTTCAAAATTAGTACATCGAAATTGAATCGTTTACGAACAAAAATTGATACGTCTGCAACTCAGATTTATATCTCAGAAACGTATCAAAAATGCGAAATGAAATTGAGACAGTATATTCTTCAAAATTGATACGTTTGCGAACTTAATAGTGAAACATCTGCGGCTCATATTTACATCTCAGAAACGTATCAAATAAGCGAATTGAAATTGAGACAGTATATTCTTCAAAATTGATACGTTTGCGAACTTAATAGTGAAACATCTGCGGTTCATATTTACATCTCCAAAAAGTATCAGAAAAGCGAAGTGTAATTGAGACAGAAAATTAGAATTAAATTTCAAACCTAATTTTATTCAAAAAGTGAAAATGAAATAGCAAAGATAGAAAAGATAACTAATCTTTTATTAAAAATGGTAATTAAAATTCAATATTTTTATAAATAAATTTACATATTAATTTATATTACATATCTCATAATTTCATGTTTCTATTATAAAATATGCCTATGCCTAGAAATATATTATAGTTATGTAGCCCTAAAAGATAGGTTTTTAGATGTAGGCTTAAAATTCAATTATTTATTATAAATTTTTAAAATTATACCTACAATAATTACTTTCTAAGAACAATAACAAAACAGGTATACTTAATTTTAAAAATTTACCGTAGGTAAAATTGAAAAAAAAAATTTAAATAAAAAATAATTAAAAAAATTCTATCAGTTATGCCGCTAAAACGATATGAAATGGAGACATTTATGAGATAGAAATTAGTTCGTTTGCGAAATATAAATTTTGGTTTGGTATTTATGAGATAAAAATGAGACATTTATGAGATAGAAATTAGTTCATTTACGAAATATAAATTTGGGTTCGCATTTATGAGATAAAATTAAGACATTTATGAGATAAAAATTAGTTCATTTACGATATATAAATTTTTATTTTAAAATATTCTGTATTTTAAAATATAAATATATTTATATTTGAAATTTAAAATGTAATATAAATTTTTATTTAAAAAAATTCTATCACTTATGCCGCTAAAAACGATATGAAATGGACACTTTTATGAGATAGAAATTAGTTCATTTACGAAATATAAATTTGGGTTCGCATTCATGAGATAAAATGGAGACATTTATGAGGTAGAAATTGGTTCATTTACGATATATAAATTTTTATATTAAAATATTCTGTATTTTAAAATATAAATATATTTATATTTGAAATTTAAAATGTAATATAAACTTTTATTTAAAAAAATTCTATCACTTATGCCGCTAAAAACGATATGAAATGGAGACATTTATGAGATAGAAATTAGTTCATTTACGAAATATAAATTTGGGTTCGCATTTATGAGATAAAATGGAGACATTTATGAGATAGAAATGAGTTCGTTTCCGAAACACAAATTTGGATTCGCTGCTGCGTTACAGAAATGAGATATTTCTGAAACATCTTTTTGATTCAGATTAACGATATAAAATTGACACATATATGAGATTGAAAATAGTTCATTTCTGAGATACAAATTTGGATTCGCTTTTGCGATACCGATATGAGATATTTCTGAAATATCTTTTTGATTCAGATTAAACGAAGCGAAATTGATACTAAAACGAAATACTTTTTAGATATGTCAAGAAAATAGTTGTCTCCATTCTGTCTCAATTTAGAATCAGAAAAACTGAGCTGGGAATTTACATAAAGGGTGGTGTGTATTTTATTTACGCTCAGAACAGTCTGATCAATGTGATTAATCTGAAACTGTTTCTTATTTCTGCTCAGATTAATCTGATCAATCTGATGGCTGTTTCTTATTTCAATTTCAGATTGATTTTTTTGATCGGAGAATTTTTTCAGATTTTTCAGATTTATTATTGTTTTTTTTAATTATTTATATTTTTTGTAAATTAATAATAATAAAATATTATCAAAACACTTTAATGTAAAATATTACAGAAATTGTTATTTAAATTGAAAAATAATTTCGAAAATTTGAGAATTCCAGAGTTGCCGACCAATATTTTAATTTGACCCGGCAACATTGTAGCATTTTTTTATCTGAAAAAAATCTGACTGTTTTTTTCAGATTTAAAAAAATCTTAATCTAGTCGATCTACAGATTTAAATAAGAAACACACCACATATGTTGTAAACACGATACACCCCGAACCCTTTAAGAAAATAAACGAATTCGCTTTTGGCGAAACCAAACGTACCGCTTCTGAACCGCCTTTTCAACAAGACATTCACAAAAAACCAGTTTAGGTTAACCCAACAAAAATTATGTCTTGCATGATAACCCAAGCCATGTCACTAGTATGTCTTGGGTAATTTAAAATGTATTAGAAAGAAAGAGATAGGTATACAATATTTTTCGAAATAAAATATTTCATTCTATGCGATGGTTAGGACCTTAGATAATAGAATATAAGGATGCGCTGTATTAGTAATTTTACACTATAAAATGAATTTTCTATTGAAGTACTTTTTTTGCTCTTTCCCACTTGAAAAAGCCCGCATAGGTTTGTCTCACTCCCTCTAAATATAAATATGGTTGACTAGAAGAGTAGCCGTTAATATAAAATTGATATAAAAAATTGTAAAACATACAGTTGAAATATTTGAAGTAAAAAAAAAATATTATATGGGTAAATTTAATTTTGGTTCTAAATTGATATTTTATTATAAATATAGCTAAAATTATATTGAATTTAAGGACATTATTTTATTTTATTGAAGGCGCCCTTCGTATTTTCCTAAAAATGCTCAATTGTAAAAATTTCATATTGACAAATATATTGGGAATCTTATTTATTTTTAAATTTAGTTATAGCTATTATTCTTGGAATAATATATTTTATAATTACCGCAGGTAAAATATAAATAATGATGAAAACGCTATAATTAATTTTAACTTCAATAAATTCATATAAAAATAAATTAATTTGTTATATGAAACATAGTAATACACATTTCTCTGTCCACAATAAAGATATTGATTTTTCTTTATTAAAAACATTAATTTTCTTGTTATAATAAATAAAAATTAATAAATTTTAATTTTGTGTACATTTTGTAAACATAGTTTGTACCTTATTATTTTATTTTATTTTATAACAGTACAATTTATTTTACTATTTTTGTTGTTAGAACGGCAACTGTAAATTTTTCAAATTTATATAAAAAATAATTTTGTGTTTGAAAAAATTGAAATTTATTAATTAAAAATTTGTGTTTGAAGAGAAATTAAGAGTGATAATTAAAAATTACTAAAGTAATAGAGAAGTGGAATTATTAATCTTAAAATAAATATCAAGCGTAGTGTTTAATTATGTGAATACAAAGCAAATCTTCATTCTACTGGAATATCTCTTTATAGGTGATTTATGATTATAGAAATATATAAATTTAATTTTACCAATTATATTAAACTATATTAAACTATTTCTTGAAACATAAGTTAAAGTTTATTTTAGAAAAGTAAATAATTTTAAAAAATATATTTTATATTTTTTTGTGATGAAAATTTTAACCAATCAGAATTAGGCTAGGGCAGTTTTCAGTGACATGCGTTTTTCGTTTACGAGGGAGTGCGTTATAAATTAGGAGCATAATTTTTATATAATTTTATTGTACAAACCCAAGACACGTCATGCAAGACATACCAAAGACATATGTCAAGCAAGACCCACCCAAGAAATGTCATGCAAGACAAACTCAAGAAATGTCATGCATGACGACTTGTGACGTTTCTATGCCGATGTCAGCAGTCTGTCTTGGATCTGTCTTATGCTAGGTTTTAATGATAACAATTTGCCGCTTGTGCAGGAAAAATAGAACGAGAGAGTATATTGTATTTTTATATGAGAAAAAAGTAGATCGCTGCAGAAGGGAATTTATTTTTTGACAAGGAAATATAAAATGGCTGATTATCTCTGTACAGATCACAGATGGCACTTTTGAATGGCAGTAGAATTTTATTTAAAAAAATAATAAATCATTTCAACTATTATATTTAAAATCAGCAATTAAATATTAATTGCAAATTGTATAATAAAAAATCAATTGTAAATAATTTATATTTACAAAATTTATATTGAATCTCCTATATAAATATTTCAATTTTTTCTGATATAATTATCACACTTTTCTGAATAATATATACATACATATATTAATAAATATTTAAAATTGAATTTGTTGTAATTTAAAAAATTATAAGTAATTTACTCTATTAAATAATTTAATATATGTATTAATAATAATAATAATATAAACATTTAATTTTTATTATTATCAACGAACGTTTATAGTTCGGTGATTATTATTATTAAAATTTATTGATTAATATATTATTGTGATGCATTTGTGTCAATTTCATTCAATCAATTAAAGTTTTAAAAAATATACTAATAATTTGATTACCAATCGTTAATAATATTTTAAAATACGAAATTACTAAATATAAACTCATTATAATAATTGGAAATAATAATTTTAATGGTACAGTCCAAAATTAATTATTTACATTCTTGTACATGAAAAAAACCGGCATAAACAAAGTTAATTAATTTTTTTTTAAATTATTAACATTTCCATTTTTTACATTTTATATATAAATTTAGTTCAAAATATAATTAACATAAAAAAATGTAAACAATAAAAATTTTTAATGGCAATACTGAAATGTCAAATTTCAACAAAACTGTGATACCATATAAGAAGGATTATCTATGGTTTTTAAAAAATATCAAAAATTATCTATTGCAAAATGAAAATTATCCCTTGCAAAAAAATTATCCCTGGTAAAATTTCCCTTGCAAATAAAAATTATCCCTGGTAAATGAAAAATATCCCTTGCAAATGAAAATTTGTTGTTCTCTTCGCACATATTAAATTTCCATAAGAAATAAAACCTTTCGGTCCGTTTTTCATGCACAAGCGGAAAATTTTTATCATTAAAATCCAGCATTAAAGACATGTCTTTGGTGATTCAAGGGTATGTCATTGAACACATATTTGCTGGGTTTTTTATTCAGTGTCAGACAGTAAAGTATTGCCCAACAAACCAATTTTAGAGCGCTCACCAAAAGAGTTATATTATAGCACGGAACTCCGTGCGACAAAAGTGCACGGCACCACTACTAAAGTATTTTATGGGTAACTTTTATAACAGAGTTACACACAAATGCATAAAGCAAAATAAATGAATAAAAATATATTGCACACAAACACAAATGAATACATAAATAAAAATTATTCTTTTGTTTCATTTAATATATGCAGGCATTTATTTTGTGTCTTATTCCTGGAAAAAATTAGGTAAATATTCAGATCATTTAAAACAAAATAACAGATCAGTAATAAATTTTAAAAAATCAAAAACAAAACATAGTGATTTATACAAAAATAAATAGTGTTAGAATTTTTAAACATGGCGAACAGAAATAGTAATAAAAAAATTGAAATAGCAACAGATATTTTATTATCATTTGGAAAAAATTGTACAAGTGGCAATAATAATGCTCCAGTAAATATTATAGCATCTCCAATCGTAGTAGAACAACAAACAGACGTCATTATTGAAAATGTTGGTGGCAGAAGCGATGTGCTTGCGAGTGAGGATGATGAAAGTTACTCCGATTTATCCTCTATTGATTCAGATAAATCTGAAGAACCAATAAATAACCTAGAAAATGATTTAGCTGCTTGGAGTGTACAATACAACACAACAAATGAGGCTATGAATGGTTTGTTGAAGATTCTAAGGAAGTAACATTGGTACATTGTTAACATTGGTACATTCTAACATTGTTTGTGATATTTTAATTTATCTTAATATGAAAAACATTTTTTTTCATACAATTAATTTATTTATTGAACTGATAGTTTGTAATTTTTGTTATAAATATAGTTTATAATTATGCTATAAAAATTTCAATAAAAATATTCTATTTTAATTTTGATTGTTTACTTTTTAAATTGTGCATCCATATAGATTAGTGTACGTAATTCATACTGTGCGGAAGTCACATGGAAATGTGTACTACTTTCCTTTATATTGTCGCACACAATTCCGTGCGGAAGTCACATGGAAATCTGTAATACTTTCCTTTATATTGTCGCACACTTCCGTGCGGAAGTCACATGGAAATCTGTACTACTTTCCTTTATATTGGAGTGTACACAGTTTTCCATGTTATTCCACACTCGCTAATACATTGAAAAGTAAAAGATTGAGTGGCGTGCGATATTTCGGGCCCATTCTCTGTACGTATTCCGTGCACCAATATAACTCTTTTCCGTAAAAAGGTGTACGTATTCCGTGCACCAATATAACTCTTTTCCGTGTGAACTGTGTTTCTTTAACTAAATTTTTTTCAGTCATATTTTGACTTATAATTATTGTTAAAAGTTTTTATTGATTAGTTTTAAATGTATTTTATTAGTTTTTAAATAAAAAATAGTGATTTTCATATATAATATGAATTTTTTTCCCACAAGGACAACCATAATACACGTCTTGCCACACAAACCCAAAACACATCATGCCAGACAGACCCAAGACATGTCATGCAAGACGGACGCAAGACATGTCATGCAAGACAAACCCAAGACATCCCAACAAAAATTCTGTCTGGCATGACAAACCCAAGACATGTCACTAGTATGTCTTGGGTAATTTAAAATGTATTAGAAAGAAAGAGATAGGTATACAACATATTTCAAAATAATATATTTCATTCTATACGATGGTTAAGGTTAGGACTCTGGTGATTATTACAAAAACTAAAAAAAACTTCTATTTTTTGTACATCTTTTTTATTCAGTGTCAGACAGTAATGTATTGTATTTGTCTATTGTAAAATTGTGAATTTCTTTAATTACGTTTTGTTCAGTCATATTTTGACTTATAATTATTGTTAAAAGTTTTTATTGATTTGTTTTAAATAAAAAATAGTGATTTTTATATATAATATGAACTTTTTTCCACAAAGAAAAACGCAAGACAAGTCATGCAAGACAGACCCAAGACATGTCATGCAAGACACACCCAAGACAAGTCATGCATGACGACTTGTGACATTTGTATAGCGATGACAGCAGTCTGTCTTGGGTCTGTCTTAAAGACATGTCTTTTGTGATTCATGGGTATCCCAGCAAACATGTCTTCATTGACATACTCATGAATCACCAAAGACATGTCTTTAAGACAGACCCAAGACAGACTGCTAACATCGCTATACAAATGTCACAAGTTGTCATGCATGACATGTCTGTCATGCAGGTGTGTCTTGCATGACATGAATGGGGATTGTCTTGCATGACGTGTCTTGGATTTGTCTGGCAAGACGTGTATTATGTTTGTCCTTGTGGGAAAAAAAATTCATATTATATATGAAAAACACTATTTTTATTTAAAAATAATAAAATACATTTAAAACTAATCAATAAAAACTTTTAGCAGTAATTATAAGTTATAAGTCAAAATATGACTGAAATGTAATTAAAGAAATTCACAATTTTTTTTCCCGCAAGACAAATACAATACATTACTGTCTGACACTGAATTAAAAAGATATAAAAAAAATAGAATTTTTTTTTGTTTTTGTAATAGTCACCAGAGTCCTAACCATCGCATAGAATGAAATATTTTATTTCCAAAAATATTGTATATATATTTCGTTCTTTCTAATACATTTTAAATTACCCAAGTGTTCATTTACCTTAGAGTATATAGAACAGGAGATGCTATAGTTAAAATAAAGTGAAGTATTTTTTTGTTAGGGGTAAAGAGAAATATTTCATATATTTCTATATAAAATGTGCAAATTTTTAACAATCATTTGCAAATTTTTGACAAGTAATGCTCTAAAAATTGTCAAAAACTTGGTGACATAGCTTGTAGGGGCAAATTTATATTATAGCTTCTCCTGTTGTATATACTCAAAGGCATTTACATTATCTATTTATAGCACTATAATTCTGACGTTCAATATTTTTTCCTTTTCTTTCTTGTGAGTGCGAAAGAGAAAAAATATGACGGGTGAATTACTTCCCGAGCAAGAAAATTTTTTTGCTTTTTTTTTTCTTGCTATAATTTTGACATGGGTGTCAAATCATATGCCAAAACGAAATTTTTGCAGAGCGCATTTAAAAATTTTTTTTGAAGAGCGCACTTAAAAAAAAAATCGAAATATTTATTAAACATTATATCTGTATGTCATTTTATTATATAGGTATATAAAATATATATATATATAAAATATATATGGATACATAAAAATTATATAAAAAAAAAATAAAAATTATATAAAAATATGTATATATTTTTTATATGGATATACATATCCATATATATATATATATATATATATATATATATAAAATATATGGATACATAAAAATTATATAAAAATAATTATTTATTTATATATATATATATATATATATATATATATATATATATATAATTAAAAATATATATTTTATCTATATAAAAAAATATATACATATAGCAAAATGACATACATATATATATATGTTTAATAAATATTTTGATTTTTTTTTAAGAAATAAAAAAATAAATTTTTCAAATAAAATTGAAAATTTATTTTTTTATTTTAGTTAATATCTAAAAAATTTATTAAAAAAAAATTACAATAAATTTACTTTTTAAAATGTTAACTTATAAAATTTAACATTAAAGAAATTTATGTATATACAATGTACCCATAATTTAGAAAATAAAATTGCATTTATTTCGCCTACATATGACCGCTTCCCTTGAAAGTAGCATATGATTATTTTTTTTCGGCTTTTTCTGTTCTCTGTCGTTATATTTTGGTTATATGATTAGGGTCGGGATAGCTGTCAAAATTCTTGCAAGAAAATATGAAAGTAAATGTAAATCAAAAAGAATTTGACGTTTAAGTTTTAGTGCTTAAAATAGTGCTATAAATATATAATCTAAATGCGGTCCAAGACATAGTAGTGACATGTCTTGGGTCTGTCATGCAAGACAGAAGTTTTGTTGGGATGTCATTGGAGACATGTTTGCTGGGATGTCATGCACGACGACTTGTGACATTTGATTGGTGATGTCAGCAGTCTGTCTTGGGTCTGTCTTAAAGACATTGCTTGGGTGTTTCATGGATATGTCATTGAAGACATGTTTGCTGGGAACCCAATGTGCAATTTTTGCCGAATGGTCCCAACATTTCAGAATTCAGAATATAATTGTGAATCTTTTAAGAAATTCATAAGGAATTCATAATGAAATTGCATTGTGAATTCTAATTCTGAATTATTTATGATTTCAGAATGAGTGACGAAGGAATTCAGAATAATTGTCATTCTGAATTCTATTCTGAATTGTATTTTGAATTCTTTATGATTTCAGAATAAGTGACGAAGAAATTCAGAATAATTTTCATTCTGAATTCTATTCTGAATGTTATTTTGAATTCTTTATGAATTCAGTATGATGGACGAACATTCTGAATACATAATAATTATAAGTATGAAATCAGAATGAAATTAGTTCAGAGTTCCTTGTGATTTCATTCTGCCATTAAGATTAAATCTGTTCAGAATTCCTTATGATTTCATTCTGATATTAAGATGAAATTTGTTCGCAATTCCTTATGATTTCATTCTGATATTCAGATGAAATCATAGGGAAATTTAACTGATTACTTCCTGATTTTTTTGTGAGTTCATACTGATCAGGATTATTCTCATGGAGGGGAAATTGTGATTTTCTGAAAAAATTGTAAACCAATCTTTCAGGAAAAGATAATGAATTCAGATCATAAATCAGAATTAATTCCAAATTTCGCTCTGATTTTGGACTGAATTCTTTTGTAATTCATCCTAAAATTCATAAAATTGCACATTGTGAAAATATTTAAGACCGTACATGAGATATCTGCGCGAATTTTTCCGCTGCGATTTCACCACGAATTCCGCGTTGGTTTGTGAAGACCTTAAAACTTAAACATAACGTACCGCTTCTGAACCGCCTTTTCACCAATCCATTAAAAAAAAACAAGTTTAGGTATAGAAGAGTAATAAATTGTGAGTAGTCATTTATAAGAAATAAAATATAGGCACAATTTTAATTTTATTCTAACAATTAGACGTGTTTTTATAAATTACCTTTGATTATCGTTAAGAAATAATAAAAAAATTCGCATGAAAAAAGAGAAAAATTCTAGGGGCCTATCCTTTTAGAAAATGCATAAAAAAATAAAAAAAAAAAGAAACATTATTTTTTTAATATGTATTTTTGTATTAATATTTTTTTTATTAATACATATATCTTAATAAATTTTTTTTAAATTAATATTTTAATTAGTAGTCGTTGTGCTGCTATGTGTTTTTGGCTTTTGTTTAATCTGCCCTTCGTATTATAATTTTTTTTTTTATTTGCCTTCCCATTTCTTCCATTTTTGTCTGTGGAAATTTTACTGGTATTTGCTATTGCATCTAAAAAAGAGTAAAAAATGTTACGAAAATACCTTAAAATAAAAAAATTATACCTTTAAATATTGATATAAGTTGGAACTCCTTTATAGCGATATTATATCAATATAATACGAGGGCTATCCGAAAAGTTCTTAGCCTGACACAGAGAAGGCGTTATAAACGGCAAAAAGATAGGTGTAGTGGAAAGTTCTATCTGTCATAAGAACACATGTTAAATTTAATTTCGATCTGTCATTTCATTCTTTGTTTACAAGCCATTTGAAATTGTCACTGATTTTTTTAGTAATGGAAAAATTGAAATATCGTGCAGTTATTGAATATTTATTTAAGAAAGGTTTAAAAGGAGAGGAAATTCATACTGATATGGTGAATGTGTTAGGTGAAAGTGCCCCTTCGTATGCAACAGTAAAAAAGGTGAAAGTGCTCCTTCGTATGCAACAGTAAAAAATTGGATTGAAAAATTGAAACGTGGTCGTAAAATTGAAGATTTCAATGCTTGTGGACGTTCAAAAACTGCAACAACATCAGAAATCATAAAGTACATGATATAGTTTTATATTATTGTATTCCTTTACTAAAATCTTATTTAAATAGGAAATAATATTTATTTATTTGATGGTTCGCAAAAAGAAAACGAAATAAAACACAATTTACTTTGTTAAGCGATAAATTTATTTATTGTTGCGTCTATAAAACCCAATGTGCAATTTTTGCCGAATGGTCCCAACATTTCAGAATTCAGAATATAATTGTGAATCTTTTAAGAAATTCATAAGGAATTCATAATGAAATTGCATTGTGAATTCTAATTCTGAATTATTTATGATTTCAGAATGAGTGACGAAGGAATTCAGAATAATTGTCATTCTGAATTCTATTCTGAATTGTATTTTGAATTCTTTATGATTTCAGAATAAGTGACGAAGAAATTCAGAATAATTTTCATTCTGAATTCTATTCTGAATGTTATTTTGAATTCTTTATGAATTCAGTATGATGGACGAACATTCTGAATACATAATAATTATAAGTATGAAATCAGAATGAAATTAGTTCAGAATTCCTTGTGATTTCATTCTGCCATTAAGATTAAATCTGTTCAGAATTCCTTATGATTTCATTCTGATATTAAGATGAAATTTGTTCGCAATTCCTTATGATTTCATTCTGATATTCAGATGAAATCATAGGGAAATTTAACTGATTACTTCCTGATTTTTTTGTGAGTTCATACTGATCAGGATTATTCTCATGGAGGGGAAATTGTGATTTTCTGAAAAAATTGTAAACCAATCTTTCAGGAAAAGATAATGAATTCAGATCATAAATCAGAATTAATTCCAAATTTCGCTCTGATTTTGGACTGAATTCTTTTGTAATTCATCCTAAAATTCATAAAATTGCACATTGTGAAAATATTTAAGACCGTACATGAGATATCTGCGCGAATTTTTCCGCTGCGATTTCACCACGAATTCCGCGTTGGTTTGTGAAGACCTTAAAACTTAAACATAACGTACCGCTTCTGAACCGCCTTTTCACCAATCCATTAAAAAAAAACAAGTTTAGGTATAGAAGAGTAATAAATTGTGAGTAGTCATTTATAAGAAATAAAATATAGGCACAATTTTAATTTTATTCTAACAATTAGACGTGTTTTTATAAATTACCTTTGATTATCGTTAAGAAATAATAAAAAAATTCGCATGAAAAAAGAGAAAAATTCTAGGGGCCTATCCTTTTAGAAAATGCATAAAAAAATAAAAAAAAAAAGAAACATTATTTTTTTAATATGTATTTTTGTATTAATATTTTTTTTATTAATACATATATCTTAATAAATTTTTTTTAAATTAATATTTTAATTAGTAGTCGTTGTGCTGCTATGTGTTTTTGGCTTTTGTTTAATCTGCCCTTCGTATTATAATTTTTTTTTTTATTTGCCTTCCCATTTCTTCCATTTTTGTCTGTGGAAATTTTACTGGTATTTGCTATTGCATCTAAAAAAGAGTAAAAAATGTTACGAAAATACCTTAAAATAAAAAAATTATACCTTTAAATATTGATATAAGTTGGAACTCCTTTATAGCGATATTATATCAATATAATACGAGGGCTATCCGAAAAGTTCTTAGCCTGACACAGAGAAGGCGTTATAAACGGCAAAAAGATAGGTGTAGTGGAAAGTTCTATCTGTCATAAGAACACATGTTAAATTTAATTTCGATCTGTCATTTCATTCTTTGTTTACAAGCCATTTGAAATTGTCACTGATTTTTTTAGTAATGGAAAAATTGAAATATCGTGCAGTTATTGAATATTTATTTAAGAAAGGTTTAAAAGGAGAGGAAATTCATACTGATATGGTGAATGTGTTAGGTGAAAGTGCCCCTTCGTATGCAACAGTAAAAAAGGTGAAAGTGCTCCTTCGTATGCAACAGTAAAAAATTGGATTGAAAAATTGAAACGTGGTCGTAAAATTGAAGATTTCAATGCTTGTGGACGTTCAAAAACTGCAACAACATCAGAAATCATAAAGTACATGATATAGTTTTATATTATTGTATTCCTTTACTAAAATCTTATTTAAATAGGAAATAATATTTATTTATTTGATGGTTCGCAAAAAGAAAACGAAATAAAACACAATTTACTTTGTTAAGCGATAAATTTATTTATTGTTGCGTCTATAAAAGTTTCTTAAAAACTGGACTTAAAACTAACTTAGTAAATTTATTATGCATTTTTATAATTGTTAAGATAGCAAAATAAGCATAATTCAAAAATAAAATTCCTATGAATTATGATTATTTTAATTATAAGTGTTGTATGACACTATGCTTGTGAATTATGTTTTTTATTTATTCCCATCAAATAATTCCTTATCTTACTAGGAATTGGGAATTGCATTTTTATTATTAAGCTATCGTCAATAAAATATCTGGTACATAATATAATGTTATATAACATCTCCCCCCTTTAAATATTTTTGGTCCTCCAATAATTGTATTAATTAGAAAATGGGTCAATATTTTCATCATTTTTTTTCTTTTCATTTATATCAATTCTTGTAATTAGTTTAAGATTATTTTTTCTTTTACATAATAAACAAATTGTTACTATTACAATTACAATTACAATAAAAATGATTGTACTTAGAGATATATAGTTTAAAGTACTATTTTTAAATTCAACATATTCAAGAATTTCTCTGTTTTTAATTGTGTTTAATTGTATACTTTCTAAGGTAAAATTTTTTATTAATATTTTATTTGTATTATCGTGTAATAAAGGTATTATAACATTATCTTTATATTTTTCCATTTTATTAATAAATTTAAATTCTGTAATATTAATTTCACAATTACTGAATTTAATAATATTGTTAAAAGAAATTACAATATCATGATCAATACAATTCTGAAATATTTTAGTATTTTGCAAATTTTTTGTTATAATTATATTTTCTTTAACTAGAGTAATAGTTTCTTCATTATTTATTCTAAAATAACAAGTACGGTTATTTTTCAATATATTTCTTATACAATTATCTTTATAATATCTAAGATTTTTTTTCTTTATTACTTGATCACTATATTCAAATATTTCATTATTTTTTATGATTACGTTAGTTATATCTGTATCTAATTCTGCCTTTTTGTAATTTGGGAAAGGTAGGACTAATGCATTAAAATATTTTTCAATCGTAAAATTTGGTAGTGATACTACGAAAATGATAAGGTTATCTTTAAGTATTATGCTATTTTTAATATAAGGCAAAATTTCTGTCGTAATATTGTATGTAGTAATTTCTTCATCCGTAAGGATGTCATGTGATAATATGTCTAATCGACTTAATAAAATTATGTCTTGCAACTTTTCGATATGTCTGTTGACCGTTGTTATGTCAGCATACATTTGTAGAATGAATTTCAAATTATGGTTTGTGGAAATAATTTCAGTTGCTTTCGCTGTAATATTGCTTAAAAATTGATTGAGTTTTCTTTGTTGGGCATTTATATGATTAGTTACGGTGGCAAGTCCTTTAATTAAATTGTTATTAATTATAACCTGTTTGTTACTTTGTTCAGTCAATTGTTTACTGTTCATGTCTAAATTTTGTAAGTGACTATATATTTCGTTTGAATCGTCACTGTCCATGGTTCCTGCAATAAATTTCATTGCACTACCAAGGATATTTAACAGACCGCGACGAATACGACGCTTTTTAAATAAATCTGGTATTAACGTATTTAAATTATGTTTCAGATTTATTAATTCTCTGTGAAGTAATGAATATTCGCTATCGTGATCTCGTAATCCTAATTTATCTAAATTGTATTCTAATGTTTTAACTATTTCTATATATTCCGTTGTATTAACTACATGTAATAATTTAGTATAGTTTTCAATAATTAATTTTTCGTTGAGTCTCATTAACACAAAACCATTTTCATCTTTTACTTGAGTAACATTAATCATTTGCATTAATATAGGTGATATAAAAACCAAGAGTAATTTTAAATCCATTTCCTAGAATTATAAAGATTGATTTTAATTTTGATGCTTATATTTTCTTTTTCTTTGTTTTTTGCAATATTTAGTATATCTTTTATTACTAGTATCTATTACATAGTTTCCTTCTATTTCGAATTTATCTAATTTTTTGTATTTGGGATTACTTTTAGCAACTTTTCTATTTACTACAATATCTTCTTTTAAGATTGGGTTAATGTCTTTTGTTTTATTCAACTTTTCCGTCCGTTTAATTTTTTCATTTTCAAGTTTCTCAGCTAGAGTTAATATTTCTGTTTTATCGTAATTTTTATTAATAATATCTATCGGTTTTAGTTTGGTAGTAGAGTGAATAGTGGTGTTATAAGTTGTCAAAATTTTAAGTATTTTGTCATCTAAGTTCTCTAGATCTAGGTTATTTTCTTTGTCTACTTCTACTATTCTTATATGTTCATTTAAGGTACCGTGCAATCTTTCTACGTCTGAGTTTCCTGTTTTATTTCCTGCTGTTGTTAGGTGAAATTCTATGTCATTTTCTTTCAAAAACTGTTCTATTGCAGTATGTGTAATACCCTTTTCCCTATCTGTAATTAATTTGGTCATTTTTCCTAAATATAATATTCTTTCTTTAATTCCTTTTAGAAGAGAACCCCAAGTTCTATCTTCTAATTTATGTATTGTAGCATGTTTTGAAAATTTATCTAACATAGTGAGATACATAACATTTCTATATGGAAACCAAATATCCATGTGTACAATATTATTATAATATTTTGGAGATTCGGTGTGTTCGTACATGCTTTTAGGTGGATTTCTATCGTGTTTAGTGATATTACAAACATCACAATTATTAATAAATTTATGAATCAATTTTAACAATTTAGGATAATAATAAAAAGATTTTAATTCCGCAAATATTTCGGATATACCTCTGTGGTTAGAATTTAAATGTTTATCTTTTATAATATTTAACATTTCATTTTTGTCTGTTATGTCTGATAATTTATTACAAGATTTTAGAATTTTTAAGTTTTTATTATTAGCAAAGTTTTCTATATAAAGAGTCTGAAATTTTAGGTAAAGTGGGATATCATTACAATATACACACATTAATCCATTAGAGATAATACACCGTTTCATCATATCCAATAAGTTACTATCTTTAGTAACATGGAAACTGTTTTGGCATTTTTTATTAATAATTTTAAATGAATATTTTTCTTTATTAGAAGAATAAAGATATATTTGATTTTTATAAATATTTATTGGTTTTTCAGTAATTTTTATGTGTTGTGAGTCGTCCTCACGTGCACTGTGTATAGTTGCGTTAGTGGACATAACATCATTTTCAATGCCATTAACGTAACTCTGACTGCTATTAATTTCCTCGTTAAAAATATTGAACATCAACATATCAAGTTCATTATTTGCATTGGTACTATTTTCTGTATATGGAAAACGGCTTAATCCGTCCGCGACGTGATTGTCTTTACCTTTTAAATAATTTATACTGAAATTATATTCATTAAGTTGGATTTTCCAACGTTGGAGTTTCATATTTGGTTCTCGTAGACCATTTAGCCAAACGAGAGGTTTATGATCTGTTTGAATTATGAACTCCCTACCATAAAGATATGTATGAAAATATTTTACAGACCAAACGATAGCCAAAAGCTCCTTCTCTATCGTCGAATATCGTTTTTCATGTTCATTAAGGGTACGAGATGCGAAATAGACAGGATGGTTGTTCTGGCTTAACACTGCGCCTATTGCATGGTTTGATGCGTCAGTTGTCAGAGTGAATTTTTTGTTAAAGTCAGGATTTGTAAGAATTGGGTATATTTTGTTAATAAATTCTTTAAGCACATTATTCATTAGACGCTGAAAGGTAGAGGGTGAATTTTTCAGACCGAATGGCATTCGAGTAAACTCATAATGGCCATTGGCTGTTGAAAATGCTGTTTTGCATCTATCTTCTGGGTCCACTTCAACTTGATGAAACCCCTTCGCCAGATCGATAGTGGAAAAATATTGACATTTGCCGAGTTTATCGAACAATTCGTCGATTGTAGGCAAGGGAAATTTATCATCCAACGTATTTTCATTAAGTTTGCGGTAGTCGATTACGATTCTCCATTTTTGTTTTTCCGATTTATCTAATTTTTTGGGTACAACCCAAATTGGAGCATTGTATGGCGATGTACTATTTTTTATAATTCCCTGCTTCAACATTTGTGCTATTTGCCGATCAACTTCAACCCTATGTATTTCAGGGTACCTGTAGCTTTTGGTATATACCGGATTATTATTTTTTGTATTAATCTTATGTTTGATTTCATTCGTAAATGTGAAATCATTATTTTCATTATAAATTAAATCTTTGTAACTACTAAGCAAATGCTTTATACTATTAATATCTTCGGTTTGTAGATGATCCGCGAAATTAATTTCTAATTGTTGGGGAACTAAATTTTCGGTTTCGGTGTTGAGACTTATAGTATCATTAACATACGGGTTATAATAATAGAATTCTTCATAATTATTCAAAAAAATTGGTATTTTTGCATGTTCTGTAATAAGAGAACGATTTTTATAATCTATAATTGAGTTTAAAGATACTAAAATATTGTTTCCGGTAATTCCATCGAAATTATTATGAAATGGGAATTCTAAAAATTCTACATCTCTTTTATTGTTAAAAATATCGAACAATGGAAACCTACAAATAACAGTTTATTGAATAATTCTATTTAATACTTTTAAATTTTGTGGTTTAGTAGTTGTTTTCCATTTTGATTAGCATAAATTTGTATTAATTATGCTGAATTCAGCGCCAGTATCGATTATAAATTTTAATTTCTTTACTTTTGTGTTTATTATTATATAGGGTAGTTGTTTACTACGTCCTGGTGAAAATTTTGATTTTCAGGGATTTTTGAATTAATAGAAATATCCATTGGTTCTATTCCTATGTTATTTTCTTGGGTATTTTGAACGTTAGTATTGGTGTAATTAGTACGTCTACTAGGTGTAAAATGTCTTTGTTGTACATTTGGATTATTTTGAAATTGTCTAAACTGGTCATTTCTATTTGAAGAATAATTTGTTCGTTGTGTTTGTTGGCTTGGTGCCGAATTTCTTTGATTTCTGTTATAGTTTGTATTATTATGGTTGACCCCATCATTTGAATTATTATTATTTCGGTTATAATTATTATTATGATTATTACCATTAGAACTATTATTTCCGTTATAATTATTACTATGATTATGATCATTAGAACCATTATTACCGTTATGATTATGATTATGGTTATAATTATTCCGATGTCTATCACGATTTATATTAGGTTTTTTGTAGGAGTAACTATTTGAGGACATACTTTTAAAATTCAGATAACCATTAGTAGCTATTATTTCATAAGCATCATTTACCCCCGAAATAAACTCAACATACGCAACGGCAACGCGCTACAGCGCGCTGTCAAAAAAAAGTTCAACCCATATAAAATGTATGGGAGTAGTTAAACTCAACGTAAACATTCACAACGCAAACATTCACAACGCAGAAAGTTCGAAAAATTGAAAAATAACGCGTCCAACGCGTCCAACGCTGAACTTTGACAGATAAATTTTTTTCGGTTTGATAAATCATCATGGAGTCGTTCGACGAAAAATTAATAAACTTGGTGAAGGAAAACACAATTTTATATGATAAATCAAGTAGAAGTTATAGAAATATTAAAAAAAAAGCAGAGTTATGGAAAGAAATTGCTGCAGCATTACAAGCAACCGGTAAATATATAATAAAAAAATTATAGTAACAAAAAATACCTATGTAACAAATAAATTAGAATAGAATAGAATTAAACGGCCAAATTAATTTTTATTCCAAAAAATCAGCTGTTTTATGTCATTAACGCAACAACTGAACTTTGAGAGTAATTGCAACGCCGTTGTAAATGTTGCGCTGTAGCGCGTTGCCGTTGCGTATGTTGAGTTTATTTCGGGGGTTAGCGTTTTTGGGTCTCTGTTGATTATGATACCACGAACTGGTTCAGGTAAATTTCCTTTAAATATGTTAAGTACTAAACTACTATTATTATTACATTGATCAGTTGTCAATGTACCAGATAATAGATGTGCGTTATTTAAACGGCACAAAAGATTATTAATTTTGTTATAAAATTCCTCTACTGTAGAGGTACAACGACAAATTGTTATATAGTCTATTAATTTAGAGGATGAAGTTTTTTCGCCATGATTTCTAATTAAAATTTGTTTCAAGTTAACCCAAGTATCTATTCGTCCATTAGCTAGCATACAATTTCGTGCATTACCTACTATTCTATCCTGAATGTAACCTAGTGCAATTTTCTTAGTTTCGATATCTAATGTCTCAATAGTAGGTATTAATGATTCAACTCTGTCAATAAAATAAGGCAGATGATTTTTTTCACCAGTAAATGGAGTGATATTGGTAATACATTTCATTACAATATTAAATTTTCCAGTATTGGTAGTACTAGTATCATTTGGTGTATTTGTCATTTTGTAAAATATAATTTATTAAATATTTATTTATGAAAATATAGTGATCAAATAAATTTTTTTTTTGTTATTTTAATTTAAAAGCTTGAATGTTACTTTTACTTATTATAAACTCTAAATATACAAAGTAATTACTAATAATTATTTCCTTGTAACTAATATATTATTATTTAATTTTTTCCAATATTTTATTTGTAAATTATTTTAATAGTTGGTGTACCTTGGATGTTCTTTATAAATTTAGATGTTCTTGATGAATTTAGATGTTCTTGATGACAAATTAGGATGTTGTTTTGTTTTGTATGTTGAATCTGGATGCTGCTGATGTTGATTGTTGAATTTTACAGTTGACTTTCTTTTATTTTTTTTTTGTTAGACTTGATTTCACTTATTTATTACAGTTTTGAAGCACAATTATTTGCAAATATAATTATTTTAAATCAAAAGTTGATACTCAAAAATTTATATAAAAATGTAGTTATTATTTTAGTATACAATAATTACTTAGTATTATTTTAGTACACTAATATTTGTTTAGTGAGTTATAAGAAATTTACTGCAATCTTTATTTAAATATTTATTATACCACTGCACAAAAGTTTTTTGTTTCTGTTTTATTTTATTTATTTAATTGATGAATTAATTAACTAAATCACAATTTAATATGTTCCTTTTTTTCACGAGTACCGACTGCGCCAGTTTCATATTATTGTATTCCTTTACTAAAATCTTATTTAAATAGGAAATAATATTTATTTATTTGATGGTTCGCAAAAAGAAAACGAAATAAAACACAATTTACTTTGTTAAGCGATAAATTTATTTATTGTTGCGTCTATAAAAGTTTCTTAAAAACTGGACTTAAAACTAACTTAGTAAATTTATTATGCATTTTTATAATTGTTAAGATAGCAAAATAAGCATAATTCAAAAATTAAATTCCTATGAATTATGATTATTTTAATTATAAGTGTTGTATGACACTATGCTTGTGAATTATGTTTTTTATTTATTCCCATCAAATAATTCCTTATCTTTCTAGGAATTGGGAATTGCATTTTTATTATTAAGCTATCGTCAATAAAATATCTGGTACATAATATAATGTTATATAACAATATGGTATTAGATGATCGACGACTGAAAGTGCTTGAAATAGCTGATGCCATAGGCATCTCAAAAGATCGAGTTGGTTATATTTTGCATGAAGAATTACACATGAACAAGTTTTGTGCAAGATGGGTGCCACATTTGTTAACGATCGATCAAAAACCCATTCGAATGAGAACTTCTCAAGCCTGTTTGGATCGTTTTAAACAAAATAAACTGGATTTTAAGCGTTTATTTCTTTCGATAATTATTTTACAATCGAATGTGTGTTATTTGAGGTTATTTGTTATAGTGTTGTTTTCAATTTGATTAAAAAGTGGAATTTTATTTCTTAAAAATTATTGGTATTAAGTATAGTAAAATTAAAAAAGTATAGTAAAATTATTATTAAATTAGTAAATTAAATGTGAAATTATAGTTTTTTAGTTTATTAAATATAATATTAAATAGTATTAGCATATTAGGGGATACTTCCGAATAACGGGCCCGAGCTTTTAAGATGACGTCATTACATAACGGTACTTTATGACGTCAGGGCTCTGAATAAGGACGTCATTTTACCAGCAAACGCCATCTAGTAGCCGAAAAAAGCATTACAAATTGTGAAAGTGAACAATATATATATGTATTACGAAGTAGTCCGTGAAGTGTTATTCATAAAAATATTAATATTAAAGTCCTAGAAAAAAATAAAATTTAAATCCTGATTTTTTGCATTGATATGGTATAAAAATCAAAATCAAAAAAAGGATTAAATATGGTTTAAAAATCAAAATAAAAAAAAGGATTAAAATAATATTTTAAAAATCATTTTTTTTTGCAACTTTTCGGAAAAGGGCAAACCCATTATTAGTTGCAAAACTTTTCGGAAAAGGGAAAACCCATTATTAGTTGCAACTTTTCGGAAAAGGGAAAACCCATTATTTTTTAAGGGTTTAGTGTTTTTTTAAATTATAAATGTTATGGCCAATTTTAAGTTTTTTACGCCATTTACCTTAAATTTTCAATAAATTTGTAATTTATCATGTAGGAACTGTAATTCATACAGATTGTTGGGGAGGATATATAGATTTAAATGAGAATTTCTCAAGCCTGTTTGGATCGTTTTAAACAAAATAAACTGGATTTTAAGCGTTTATTTCTTTCGATAATAATTTTACAATCGAATGTGTGTTATTTGAGGTTATTTGTTATAGTGTTGTTTTCAATTTGATTAAAAAGTGGAATTTTATTTCTTAAAAATTATTGGTATTAAGTATAGTAAAATTAAAAAAAGTATAGTAAAATTATTATTAAATTAGTAAATTAAATGTGAAATTATAGTTTTTTAGTTTATTAAATATAATATTAAATAGTATTAGCATATTAGGGGGATACTTCCGAATAACGGGCCCGAGCTTTTAAGATGACGTCATTACATAACGGTACTTTATGACGTCAGGGCTCTGAATAATGACGTCATTTTACCAGCAAACGCCATCTAGTATCCGAAAAAAGCATTACAAATTTTAAAAAAATCATATTTTTGCCATTTTCTCCTTAACGGTAAATTGTAGGATATTTTTTTAAATTGTAGCTAATGAAATTCCCTATATTCTGAAAAAAAATTTAATTATATTTTTAAGAAGTCGTCTAAAAAATGCAAATTACTAGATATAGGGGTCTGAATATTTTACCGTTATTTTCATAACGGTACGCGTTAAGTGGATTTATTTTTATTTAGTGTAATAGAACAAAGTTTCAGAATTTTTTTTAAATCAACTTGTTCTAACAAAAGTCTTTAAAATCATATTTTAAAAATCAAAATCGAAAAAAGGATTAAATTAATATTTTAAAAATCAATTTTTTTTGCAACTTTTCGGAAAAGGGTAAACCCATTATTAGTTGCAAAACTTTTCGGAAAAGGGAAAACCCATTATTAGTTGCAACTTTTCGGAAAAGGGAAAACCCATTATTTTTTAAGGGTTTAGTGTTTTTTTAAATTATAAATGTTATGGCCAATTTTAAGTTTTTTACGCCACTTACCTTAAATTTTCAATAAATTTGTAATTTATCATGTAGGAACTGAAATTCATACAGATTGTTGGGGAGGATATATAGATTTAAATCTAAATTGGGTTTGTGCATAAAACAGTTTAAATAATATTTAAATTAAAATAATATTTTAAAAATCAATTTTTTTTGCAACTTTTCGGAAAAGGGTAAACCCATTATTAGTTGCAAAACTTTTCGGAAAAGGGAAAACCCATTATTAGTTGCAACTTTTCGGAAAAGGGAAAACCCATTATTTTTTAAGGGTTTAGTGTTTTTTTAAATTATAAATGTTATGGCCAATTTTAAGTTTTTTACGCCACTTACCTTAAATTTTCAATAAATTTGTAATTTATCATGTAGGAACTGAAATTCATACAGATTGTTGGGGAGGATATATAGATTTAAATCTAAATTGGGTTTGTGCATAAAACAGTTTAAATAATATTTAAATTAAAATAATATTTTAAAAATCAATTTTTTTTGCAACTTTTCGGAAAAGGGTAAACCTATTATTAGTTGCAAAACTTTTCGGAAAAGGGAAAACCCATTATTAGTTGCAACTTTTCGGAAAAGGGAAAACCCATTATTTTTTAAGAGTTTAGTGTTTTTTTAAATTATAAATGTTATGGCCAATTTTAAGTTTTTTACGCCATTTACCTTAAATTTTCAATAAATTTGTAATTTATCATGTAGGAACTGAAATTCATACAGATTGTTGGGGAGGTTATATTGATTTAAATCTAATTGGTTATGTGCATAAAACAGTTTAAATAATATTTAAATTAAAATAATATTTTAAAAATCAATTTTTTTTGCAACTTTTCGGAAAAGGGTAAACCCATTATTAGTTGCAAAACTTTTCGGAGAAGGGAAAACCCATTATTAGTTGCAACTTTTCGGAAAAGGGAAAACCCATTATTTTTTAAGGGTTTAGTTTTTTTTAAAATTATAAATGTTATGGCCAATTTTAAGTTTTTTACGCCATTTACCTTAAATTTTCAATTAATTTGTAATTTATCATGTAGGAACTGAAATTCATTGTTGGGGAGGATATATAGATTTAAATCTAATTGGTTATGTGCATAGATCCAGAAACTAATGCACATACTCAAAGTATTGAAAGTTCGTGGATACACTTAAAAACACGTTTATGCCGAGGTGGTATACGGAAATATAATATGGATTTATATTTATGTGAATTCCTTTGGAGGAAAGAAGCAAAAAATAAGAATCTCGATACATTTTCAAAATTAATTTTTGATATTAAAATGTTATATCGAGGTTGAAAAAGAAGAATAAATCATAATAAAAATTTTAAAGTTTTTCTCATGTTTATCCTTTTTCCAGAAGACTTTTTTTATAACAAGTTGACTTAAAAAAAATTCTGAAGCTTTGCTCTACTAAACTAAATAAAAAAAAATCCACTTAACGCTTACCGTTATGAAAATAACGGTAAAATATGCACTACACCTCTATATCTAGTAATTTGCATTTTTAGACGACTTCTTAAAAAAATAATTAAAATTTTTCAGAATATAGGGAATTTCATTAGCTACAATTTAAAAAAAAATTGTGATCCTACAATTTGCCGTTAAGGAGAAAATGGCAAAAATATGAATTTTTTTAAAAATTTGTATTGCATTTTTCGGCAACTAGATGGCGTTTGCGGGTAAAATGACTTCAATATTCGGAGTATTGACGTCATAAAATACCTTTATGTAATGACGTCATCTTAAAGCTCCGTTATTCGTTATTCGGAAGTACAGCCCATATTAGTTGTAAAATATTATTATTTTAGTATTATTATTATTATAGAATTATAGTTTTTTTAGTAATAATAGTATAAATATAATTAGGATTAAAATATAGTATTTTATAATAAATAGTTTATAGTTAGATATATATATATATATTATATAGTCATAATATAGTAAGTAGTTTAAGAATATAAATATTAGGTTACCATTCTTTTTTTCATTTTTTTTTTAAACACATATTCGTTTTTTTCGTATATATACATATTTTTGATGTAAGTTACAAACTATTACATATATTTACATTTCTCATTTTATATTGTACTAAAATTTTTTTTTTATTAGGGCAAGATTAAGTACAATACCGTCACAATTTGATGTGATGGTAGATTTTATGGAGGAGCACCCTGAAATGGCTCAAGGCTATTTAAAATCTGCAGATGCAAAGGTTGTGCATCTGCACGACTATGGGACAGATTGGCAAATTTATCTCTAATTGATTTATCTCTAATTGTTTTTCTCATCAAATATAATTTTCTTCGACTTCAATAATCAGTGTATTTTCTTCATCACTTTCACTAAAATTTACTGCTACACAATCCATTTTAATTTATAATGTAAAATAAAAATAAAAATTTCGGAAACATAAACAAATAAAAATACGAGAAAAATAAATTTTTTTGCTGTCAAAATCTAATATCGCAATGGCAGCACTAATTCCGATCTGAATCTCTTACGCGGTACTAACTGATCCGAAATTCGGATCTGACTAATCCGAAATTCGAATTTCTTAGCCGATAGGCAGCCTGGTTCCTGGTTTGGTGAACAAAAAAATCATTTTTCATCAAGACAATGCTAAATTGAATGAAATAAAGTACGAATTGCTTGATCATCCACCGTTTTCACCAGATTTGGCTCCCAGTGACTATTATCTGTTTCCAGACCTGAAAAATTCCTTGCTGGAAAGCGTTTTACATCAAATGATGAAGCTATTGCAGCTGTAAACGGTTATTTTGCAGAGCTCGAGGAAAATTATTTTAATCAAGGGATACAATTGCTAGAAAAACTTATATTGAAAAATAAACAAAACTTTTAAAATTTAACTGTTGTTTTTCATTGTTAGGCTAAGAACTTTTCGGACAGACCTCGTACTTTATAGCAAAAATATTTTTTCACTTTTATTATTTTACCTATAATTTATTTGTCCACTTTAATTTTATTTAAACTTTTATTATTTTTCTTTACTCAATCTTTTCTCACCAAAGTTTCTAGAACAAATGAATTTAAATTCCTTTGTTCTAAAAATAACTTAAGCGTCTCTGATTTTGTTTGATTTTTCATGCTGAAATTCTTTTAGAAATCCTTTAGAATTCTTAAAAAAATTCTTTAAGAATTTTTAATGTTATTCTGAATTTAAGAAATTGATACGGAATTCTTTGCAATTTTTTAAAGAATTTCTTAAAAATTACTTAACAAAATTCTGAAGTAAATTATATAGATTTTATTAAAGCATTTTTATAAAATATGCCAATGATATAATATAATAATTCTTTAAGAAATTTGAAAGTAATTCATAATGTTAAGGAAATTGATTTTTTTAGTATCCATCTCCCTTTTACGCATGTTTTTTATATTACTTACCAGACCAGCTCTTTAATTTCTCGTGGATAGTTAACTCCTTTTGTGCGCATGGTTATGATCCTAGTATTGTTCCAGGTTGCTTGTTGAAAAACGTTATTCCTGCACACTGGGTAGTCTAGGCGGCGTACTTTACATACACAACACTTCGTTTTTTTTCTAATTTTCTTATTCCAACATTTACGTTTACAGTAGCAGTATATTTTAGTGAAAGTGATGAAGAAACGAAAGCCCCATCATCAATTTATCACGTTCCTCCATCACGTTCCTATTATTAAGTTTCCATGCAGATTCAACTCGAGTTCAATCCGGATTAGTGTGAATGGAAACAGGGATTAAGTTGGGTTTCAGTTGAGTTTTCATTAAATCCATTTCAACTACACGAAACTATAGTCGGATTGGATTGAAATGTTTTATTGTATATGTGATATGTGTATGTATGTGTTGAAAATCGTATAGGCCTAAACGATTATAGGCCTAACCAAAGATACAACGACAAACTACAACGCCTGTCAGAATATACGTAAATCATATCCCGGTGAGAATGTTTATACCAACGTCGGCACGACTTATATACCAACGCGTATGCCTGACACAATATATACTCTCCCATGGCAAACACACAGGCCACTTCCACTGACGTTGGTACTAACGCGTAGGAATCGTGTTGGGTATTGTAGTGTATCTATTTAACGGCAGGTGGCTAAAGGAATGTTCATATTGGATTTTGCTTTTTTTTTCTTGAAAATGAAAAAATTGAAAATATTTTTAATTTTTTTTTATTATTGACATATTAATATTAATTTATTTAATTTTACATTCGATAATATTATTAATATTAATTTATTTAATTTTACATTCGATATTATATCACATAAATATTTTGATAAATCAAATATTTTTACTATACATAATTGCTACATATAATTTTTTCACATCATTTACCACAATTATTCATTATAAACAAAGTTAGTTATATTAATTTGCATACATTCAATAAATGCTTTTCCTAAATTTGATTTCAATTTTACTATGTACTTAAATACCTAGTTTCACTAAATTAAATTGTTACATAACTAATACAATATTTTGGGGGTCGGGTGGGGATTCTACAGGGTAGGCATTTGTATCCTAGGGTATAAATGTTGCAACTGTAGAAGTTCCTAGCCAAGTGCCTGCATTACCTCCTCGTGGTGGCCCCTGGAACTGTGTACATATTAAACATGGACACAGACCGAATATGCAGTGTGCGACCTAATGTCAGTGGTGGTGTGAGCGCCGTGCCGAGGACTGAAAGGCTGGGGGTCAAACCAGTCGCTAACGAGCTCCCTCCGATGCCTAGGCAAGGTCGGTTGTATAAGTGCCTTATCATGGTATGTCGGCTCTGCCATGATGGACTAACATTTCCGTTCATACTCGTGGGACCAAAATATGAAGAAAAATTTAATAAAACAAAAACAAACAAAAACAACAACAAACATCGGCTCATCCTCGGAGGATGAGCTCTTAGCCTCCAGCCAGGAGACTGTTATAGATGGAGCAAGCAGCAGTACCAGTTTCCGTACTCCTGTTAAAGATACCGCAACCAGTACCAGCCATAGTACGCCAATCAATATTAAGTCTGGATGTATTGCAAGTACCAGCCATAGTACTACCTTACATCCAAGTCAAACAAGTACCAAGCCTGGTACTGTGAAAAAACATAGAAGCGCCGGCACTCTTCTCAAGCGTGAGTACTCTAAGGCGAAATTCATTTTGAACAAGATCGCTCGAAATGAAGCTGAAGGGAAAGCGCATGAGAAGGATGTCGAAGACACGGTAAAATATGCCGGGATCGTGCAGAGATTTGAAGCTCAAATCGCAGATCCTGAGGTGCGACCTACCAAGAGAAACAGGTCTCAAGATGAGTCCGGGGTAGGCGCACAAAGAACCAAGGTCGCCAAGACGGAGACCAGCGACAAACCAAAGATGTCTGCGAAGAAGTTAAGTGACATAGTTAGATGTCACTTAAATGTCGCAATCATTGACGAAAAAACCAGCAATTTGAAAGTTTCACCCGAGCTATGGGTGAAAATAGAAGCGGAACTGTCAGCGATAGTCATTAACCATATTCTGTAGAGCACTTCAGGGATTCTCCCATGCTTTGACTCGTCCGAGGTGGTCAGGGGCTACCGGGTAATCAAGTGCGAAGATCAGTTTTCCCTGGATTTCCTAAGGAGCAGTGTCGCTAGAATTAGTGACACCTGGGAGGAGGCCAAGATTGGTCTCGCCAAGCACAAAATTTTCCAAGCGGATAGTGATGAGCTTGACGAGATGGATGAGGCAAGCGACCTGCTCGTGGAGATGTCTCTGGCCAGAGAGACAGGAGCAGAAGCACTAATAGCAGGCGATAAAGGTTGTCCAGGTTATTCTCAAGCACTCGAGATGCGCCTCGGACAACCTGATGATCTTCCTAAGGGAGGAAGACATCGACATTGCCTTAATCCAAGAACCCTGGATTAATTCCTCCAGAATAAGAGGTCTTAATCACAGAGACTATAGCCTATTCTACAAGCCTGTAGATATAGATAAAGGTAAGCCCAGGACGTGTATTTTGGTTAAGAAACATATAAATACACACCTTTGTTCTAATTTTAGTTTTGAGGATATTACCGTGGTAAAGGTGGAACCAAATGACGGCAAGGAGATATACATTAGTTCGGTGTATCTGCCTCATGATGAACCAGCCCCGTCAACTAAACTTGTAGAACTTATCCTAGCCACAAGAAAAAACTTATTAGTTGGATGCGACGCAAATGCCAGACATACCCTGTGGGGTAGCTCTGAAATTAACGAAAGAGGTGAGTCACTTTTTGATTTTATTTTAAATACAAACTTATCCGTATGCAACAGAGGTTGCACACCAACATTCACTTTTCCGAGCTCGGACACATTCCCCGGGTGGGAAGATGTGATCGATATTACCTAAGTTAGCAATAATGAATCCCTGAAAGTAGAGAACTGGAGGGTATCCGAGAAAAAATCATTTTCTGACCATGGCTGGATACTCCTCAGTGTTAATCTTGAGTCAGGAAAACCCAAGCCCCATAGAAACCCCAAAAACACTGATTGGTCTAAGTTTAGATCGATTCTGAAACAAAAGCTCCCAGTCATAGGTAGCGATTTGAGATCCGTTAATGACCTTGAAATAGCCACGGACAAGTTTACGAAGGCCATGGAGGTCTCCCTTAAAGTAGCGTGTCCAATTAAACGTAGTAGAAAGTCGTTCCCACCGTGGTGGGACGACAGCCTTACGCAGCTATGGAAGGTGACTAGGGATGCCTACAATGTCTGCTATAGGCTAGGCACGTGGCAACTCTATAAGGACCGTCTCCGTGAATACAAAAAAGCCATTAGAGACTAAAGACTAGACTAAAAACTGGCAGGAATATTGTGAATCCATAGAGAATACTAGGGACTCTGCCAGACTTAGCAAAATCCTTAGTAAAGAACACTCTAACCCCTCCTTCCTCAAGAGTGAGGACGGAGAATGGACATCCTCAAGCGTGAGTACTCTAAGGCGAAATTCATTTTGAACAAGATCGCTCGAAATGAAGCTGAAGGGAAAGCACATGAGAAGGATGTCGAAGACAAGGTAAAATATGCCGGGATCGTGCAGAGATTTGAAGCTCAAATCGCAGATCCTGAGGTGCGACCTACCAAGAGAAACAGGTCTCAAGATGAGTCCGGGGTAGGCGCACAAAGAACCAAGGTCGCCAAGACGGAGACCAGCGACAAACCAAAGATGTCTGCGAAGAAGTTAAGTGACATAGTTAGATGTCACTTAAATGTCGCAATCATTGACGAAAAAACCAGCAATTTGAAAGTTTCACCCGAGCTATGGGTGAAAATAGAAGCGGAACTGTCAGCGATAGTCATTAACCATATTCTGTAGAGCACTTCAGGGATTCTCCCATGCTTTGACTCGTCCGAGGTGGTCAGGGGCTACCGGGTAATCAAGTGCGAAGATCAGTTTTCCCTGGATTTCCTAAGGAGCAGTGTCGCTAGAATTAGTGACACCTGGGAGGAGGCCAAGATTGGTCTCGCCAAGCACAAAATTTTCCAAGCGGATAGTGATGAGCTTGACGAGATGGATGAGGCAAGCGACCTGCTCGAGGAGATGTCTCTGGCCAGAGAGACAGGAGCAGAAGCACTAATAGCAGGCGATAAAGGTTGTCCAGGTTATTCTCAAGCACTCGAGATGCGCCTCGGACAACCTGATGATCTTCCTAAGGGAGGAAGACATCGACATTGCCTTAATCCAAGAACCCTGGATTAATTCCTCCAGAATAAGAGGTCTTAATCACAGAGACTATAGCCTATTCTACAAGCCTGTAGATATAGATAAAGGTAAGCCCAGGACGTGTATTTTGGTTAAGAAACATATAAATACACACCTTTGTTCTAATTTTAGTTTTGAGGATATTACCGTGGTAAAGGTGGAACAAAATGACGGCAAGGAGATATACATTAGTTCGGTGTATCTGCCTCATGATGAACCAGCCCCGTCAACTAAACTTGTAGAACTTATCCTAGCCACAGGAAAAAACTTATTAGTTGGATGCGACGCAAATGCCAGACATACCCTGTGGGGTAGCTCTGAAATTAACGAAAGAGGTGAGTCACTTTTTGATTTTATTTTAAATACAAACTTATCCGTATGCAACAGAGGTTGCACACCAACATTCACTTTTCCGAGCTCGGACACATTCCCCGGGTGGGAAGATGTGATCGATATTACCTTAGTTAGCAATAATGAATCCCTGAAAGTAGAGAACTGGAGGGTATCCGAGAAAAAATCATTTTCTGACCATGGCTGGATACTCTTCAGTGTTAATCTTGAGTCAGGAAAACCCAAGCCCCATAGAAACCCCAAAAACACTGATTGGTCTAAGTTTAGATCGATTCTGAAACAAAAGCTCCCAGTCATAGGTAGCGATTTGAGATCCGTTAATGACCTTGAAATAGGCACGGACAAGTTTACGAAGGCCATGGAGGTCTCCGTTAAAGTAGCGTGTCCAATTAAACGTAGTAGAAAGTCGTTCCCACCGTGGTGGGACGACAGCCTTACGCAGCTACGGAAGGTGACTAGGGATGCCTACAATGTCTGCTATAGGCTAGGCACGTGGCAACTCTATAAGGACCGTCTCCGTGAATACAAAAAAGCCATTAGAGCTGCCAAGACTAAAAACTGGCAGGAATATTGTGAATCCATAGAGAATACTAGGGACTCTGCCAGACTTAGCAAAATCCTTAGTAAAGAACACTCTAACCCCTCCTTCCTCAAGAGTGAGGACGGAGAATGGACATCCTCATCTGCGGAAACTCTGCAGTTGCTAGTAAACACTCACTTCCCCGGTTGCACTAATAGCGCCGAAGAGGTCACCAGCCCGGGTGACCAAGCTAGCAGCGAGCCTTCAAGAGAGTGGCTCGACTCACTCATAACGAAAGAAAAAATTGCCTGGGCAATAGACGGTTTTTCACCATACAAATCAGCCGGTCCTGACGGTATCTTACCTAAGATGCTCCAGGAATCCAAAGAAATAGCTATCCCGTGGATGATTAAGCTATTTAGATGCAGCCTTGCCCTTGGCCATATTCCTCAAGCGTGGAGGAAGGTAAAGGTTGTTTTTATCCCAAAAGCCGGAAAAAGGGGGCACGATTCGGCTAAAGACTTTAGGCCGATAAGCCTCTCCTCGTTCCTGTTAAAACCATTGAGCGAATACTCGAGTTAGAGTTAAGAAATAACCTAGAAATTACCCCGCTCTGCAAAACTCAGCATGCCTATTGTAAAGGCAAGTCCACTGAAACACTAAGTAAAGTGGTCAGAAATGTTGAGCAGTCCTTACAATACAAAGAATATACACTGGCCACCTTTTTAGACATAGAAGGTGCCTTTAACAATATAACGAATGTAGCTATCCTAGAGTCCCTGAATGATTTAGGAGTTGAATCAGCTCTCAGCAGGTGGATAGCTACTATGCTGAAAACAATGGAAATCCAAGCGGATCTTGGTAACTTCCGAATTACTAGAGGAGTTAGTAGAGGCACACCTCAAGGTGGGGTGTTGTCCCCCCAGTTATGGCTTCTGGTAATGAACAAGATACTGAAAACCCTACAGGAACTAGGAATTACGGCGGTGGCATATGCCGACGACCTAGTAATTCTAGTTTCTGGTAAATATCTCCACATAATGAGTGAAATTATGGGTAAAGCCCTGGATAACGTTAGCAGATGGGCCAAAAGTTGTGGTCTACGTGTTAACCCGGCTAAAACAGAGCTGATGCTCTTCACTACGAAAATCCCGGTCTTTACCTGTCCTAGTTTGGATGGAGTAAGACTGCACCTTACCCAACGGTAAAGTACCTCGGCGTGGTACTTGACTCTAAATTGAGTTGGCAACTCAATATCGAAATTAGGGTCAACAAAGCCTACGTAGCTTTATATTCATGCAAGAAGATGCTTGGAAAAAAATGGGGACTTAAACCGCGTATGGTTCTATGGATATACACCGCAATTGTACGCCCCATTCTTACATATGGCTCGATAGTTTGGTGGAGAAGGAAATACAACTGTACCAAGCTAGGTAGAGTTCAGAGGGGGGCATGCATGTGCGTCACGGGAGCGTTAAGAACAACTCCAGGTAACGCACTGGATGCAATCCTCTGCCTCCTCCCATATCAAACTACTAGCCGCAAATAGCGCGATCAGACTCAAAGAAAATGGGTACTGGCGGGAAAAACCTTACGGGCACAGCAATATTCTTGGCACGATCGACAAGAGGCTGGTCCCAACATCAACGGATTACTCTACCCCTAAATTGGAACTGAACAAGAGGTTCAGTGTCAAAATTCCAACCAGAAGGTAATGGAATCGGGGTAACATACTAAGGGGTTTAGACACGGTACTCTACACAGGTGGTTCAAAGATGGACTGTGGTGTGGGTGCAGGGGTCTTATCCGAAACATGCAACATAGCGGAAAAATTCCGGACAAGTCCAGCGTCTTCCAAGCGGAAATGCTAGCAATCTGGAAAGCATGCCAGCTTGCGAGAGAAGACACCTCTCCCAAATATAACATATCGGTGGCAACAGATAGCCAGGCTGCTATTTTGGCCCTCAACTCCGCTCTAATATCCTCAAAACTACTTAAAAATTGCTCAGACGACCTTGTATCTTTAAGCAACTTAGCGAACGTCACTCTAATCTGGGTTCCAGGTCACAGGAACATACACGGAAATGAAATGGCGGACGAACTAGCAAGGGAAGGCTCAAGCATGGACGCCGCGTTGGCGGAGCATGTGGAGATCCCCATCAATACGGTTAAAAGAGATCTTTACATCCACTTCCTAGCCTTAGCTGAGGCAAGATGGAAGGGGCTTTCAACATGCAGGACAGCCAGAAGTACATGGCCGCCCTACGACCAAAACAAAACAAAAAACCTCCTTCTACTATCCCGCACGGATATGGCCAGAACTATAGCTGTATATACGGGGCACTGGCCAATAGGAGAACATGCTGCCAAGATGGGCATCCCATTCAACCACACATGCCGCAGCTGTAAAGAACCAAGCGAGAAGGAAACAGTGACACACTTCGTGTGCAACTGCCCAGCACTGGCAAGAGCCAGGCATCGCTCACTTGGCAGCTGCAACCTACGCGACCTAAACGATCTAGCGTCGAGGCGCCCCACTAACCTGACATAGTTCTTATACGAGACGAAATGGATCTAAAAACCACCCCCCTAGCAAAACCTTAGCTTAACGTTGACGAGTATAAGTGGTATTAAAACGGCACTATAGTGCTAATTGGAGGATCACCCGAGGAGGGCGATCCTCACCACTTTAACCAACCAACCAATACAATATTTATGTATGTATAAATAAAAAATTTGATTCGCCAACTATCATCAATTTTGCCAGTCCATTTATAAAAAGTTTTTCTGAAAATAATTAATAAATTTGAGATTGAACTTCAACGCATTTTTTTGGCAATATTTATTATACATTCATACATAATTTTTTTTCTTCATGAAATTCCTAAACAATTCATCTGCATTTCCACGGATAATAAGTATTTTAAAATTTAACAATTTTACAATACAATTTTATTGCAAATTAAATATAAAAAGTCAAAAATTTAAAAAAACTCTACAATTACCATATAAAGACACAATATTGTTTTTCTCTGACATTTTTATTTTGTTTGCAGCAATTATCCGCTTGGAGCGTAGACTTTTAATCCAATCCATACGAATCGGGTGAGAATTGGTATCGTGTCAGGCTGACGAGTATCAAGGAAACACTTTGATTATTAAATCAAGGAAACACTTTGATTATCTTCTATCTCACTCGGACATTATATTTTTATATATTGTTATTTCAATACCAACAGAGTACCTACGCGTTGGTATATACGTCAGTTCTCAGTGGGATGCTGGTCCCACAATCATGCAGTTGGCGTTGGCATCGAGTGACGTTGTCGTCGGTTTAGAATGTATTTCTAATTTTGTCATCGCGCAAAAAATATTTTATAAATTTCGGGTGACTTTGCTAAAAAATTAATTTTTTTTATTAATAAAAAAAATTTTGTGGAAAAAATTCAACATTTTGTAGCCGGTCATTGACGCTGTGATTGTGGTAACTTAGGACGAAGTCGCCCAGCGACAATTGTATTTGTATTTGTAGTTTGCCGTTGTATATTTGGTACTGTTTGGGTCTTAAAATATGGTGGCGACAAGAATATTTTGAGTAATGAAGAAATAAATTTATTAAAAAAAAGTATAGAAGTTTTTTTTTTTGATGAGTGTTGAGCTGTGAGAAGTACTAAAACTGGTCCCAAGGGCCAACCATTAATTTTTTTTTGTAGATCTTATCCTATTTTTGCGTATATATTAGTTCACCCACCGGTTTGCTAATGCTAGATTTCATGTTCAATGTGAAAACACTTGGCTTCCAATTGATTAAAATAATTCATATGGTCTTTTGTGTTTGAGCCTTCTTCTGTTAGTTAGGTCAAGTGTGAGCGAACTTGTTTGTATGTTAATGTGGTTGTGCAGTTTGGTATGATGTTTATTAGCGACTTTTTTAATTTCCTCATCAAAGCTGTTTATTTTTAAGTCTCTATGAATGGCTTTGTTACGTACGAACCAAGATGCGTTAACCATGTTACGGACGACTTAATTTTGAAAGCGTTGTATCATAGTAATGTAATTTGGCATGCACAACCCCACAGTTGTATGCCGTACAACCATATTGGTTTTAATATTTGGTTATAAACAAGAATTTTGTTATAGATTGATTTTGATTTTCGGCTAATAAGCCAGTATAATTTGGAGTACATATTTTATATTTAACTCAAATAGTTTTATTTTAATGTGTTCCTTCCATTTAATTTTTGTGTCTACGGTCATGCCTAAATATTTTGCTTTATTTTCATTAGGTACTATGTTACCATTTAAATAAATCGATGGTACTTGGTGTAGCATTCTATTTGTAAAAATTATATGTATTCTCCACTTATTGGTCCATTCTTGAATAATATTGTTTGCACTGTATTTTAGCAACTGCTTCGTTTAGATTTTTGTCTGAAGCTATCAGCGACGTATCAGCTGCGAACGTATATACAATTGTATCCTGCGGAATTGGTAGATCGCTAGAGGATAAGATGTATAATATTGGTCCCAAAATACTTCCCTGAGGAACACCAGTATTTATTTCTTCCAGTTCAGAAAACTCCTCCTCCTTTTTTACTCTAAAAAATATGTTTTACTGATAAGATTGAAGGAACTCAACATGTTGTTTTGGTAAATATTTTTTCACAAGGCCACCCAAGGCCATCATGCCAAACCTTGTCGAACGCCTGGTCTCAGACCCGGGTCAACATAATATGCAGACCATGCAATGCATGGGGGCGCCGATCTAAAGGGCGCCTTTCCTCTTTCGATTTAAATAATTCTTACATTTTTTTTTAAATTGTAAGAATTATTACTTATATAATTGATATTTAATTCTACGTTCTCTATTGATATTTATCAATCATATTAGTAATAATTCTTACAATTTTTTACAAGTAAAATAGTAAAATCCGTGAAGGCAAACATTTTTTAAATTTTTAGTAATAAAAATTGTGAAGAAAGTGTATGACGGTACTTATCTTGAGGAAATTAAATTTCGTACCAGGATCACCACACCATATTTCACACAATAAAAATGAAACCATCAAAACCATGATATTTTAATCGAGAAAATTCCCGACAGGATTATTTAAGCTACAAACTTAATTTTCTTATTAGTAAAAAAATTGTAAGAGTTATCACTAATATAATTGATAAATATCAATAGATATTTAATTCTACGTTCTATGTAGATTTAATTCAAACACAAAGGACGCAAAAAAAAAATTTGCATAGGGTGCATCGAACCATAGAGCCGGTGCTGCCTGGGCTACATTTAGAAATATAGAAGATCTAAACCTTTTTCTTCTATAGTATTTGTAATGCGGTGAACCTGTTCTATGGTTAAGTGTAGTCTTTCTCGGAAACCAAACTGGTAAGATGCTATTAAGTTTTTTTATCTAAAATTGATTTTAATCTCTTTAGATACAATTTCTCCATCACTTTTGAAATAACCGGAAGTAGAGAGATCGGACGATAGGATTTAGCGTCATTTGGTGGTTTACCAGGTTTCGGAATTATGATTACTTCAGCGAATTTCCATATGCTTCGAACATAATCTCATCCTTAAACCTGCATTGATTAATAACGTTAGCATAGATATCCCTTTCTTTGTAGTTGCTCGAGGATTTCGGTTGTTATGAGGTCGTAGCCAGGAGCTTTTATTTGTGACACCGTGTATTTTTTTTATTATTTATTTGCTAAAAAGAAATTGAAAATGATCAAAATAAAGAAATTAAAAAAAATTACCTTATGTAGTTGTTTACGTCTGCGTCCATCTTGATGTTAGTTTTGTATGCCGACTTGTCATATCTCAGATGTCAGTCAGTAGACAGGGGCGGAGGTTAATTTAGAGGTGGGTAGCCATGTTAGTATTAATTCGAAATTCCCGTAAGAGCTGCGGTCTCTTGATTTTCGGATCAAAACAATAGACAACCTTTGTTGCCCTTGTGGGCCATGTTTTGATTCTGGAAGTCAAGAGATCACGCGATCGAAGAAACAATAGAGTTCGAAATAAAGAATTTTTAAAAATTGTATTTTTTTTTTATGTTTTACTGATAAGATTGAAGGAATTCAACATGTTGTTTTGGTAAATATTTTTTCACAAGGCCATCCAAGGCCATCATGCCAAACCTTGTCGAACGCCTGGTCTCAGAACCGGCTCAACATAATATGCAGACCATGCAAGGTTAATAAAACCAAAATTTTTTTTTGTTTTGAGAAGTTGTTAAAATAAAGAAATTGTTTTTTTTAAACTTACGGCCAGAGAAAAAATAAATATAATTGAATTATAAAATAAGTTATATAATTATACATTCGTTAGACTATATTAAAGAAAAAAAACCTCTTTTGTTTAAAAAAAAAATTATTATAATAGAAAAGTAGTGAAAAGAAAATTGTGGTAGTACCTTTAATAGAAGAAAAAAATTTAGAAAAAAAAGAGAAAAAAAAGTAATTTAAATAATCAAAAATTTTTATAATAATAAAAAAATCCACCGCGTCCGGCACCGGAGTATCCAAAATAGCCTAATTACCTCACCGTCAGAGTAAGTTTCGTTCTGGAACGGTGCACACCAGAACAACCATTTAGTGTGGCACCATACTAAATATAAGAAAATAAAAAAATCGGATCAACAAGAAACAAAAAACCAAGAACCCATCAACATTTCTTCGTGCAACCAAAAGACAAGTTAAAGGTCCGATTCCGAATACCCAGCACCGAATTCTAAGATTCCGTGTAGCGTCGATATATCAAAAATTGTATTCCTAATAATAATTGTGGTGGTTTTTTTGTTGTTGTTTGGTAAATCGTTTTGTTGATTTAAGTGTAGGTACCTATGGAAGCTGGTTCCCGTCCAGACCTTAGATAATAGAATATAAGGATGCGCTGTATTATAAATTTTAGTGAAGTACTTTTGCATACATAGAAATTTGACTGCTTATGTAGTGGTTTGCGTAGAATAATTGCAGAAAGGGGAGTTATAAAGGGGGACAAGTGGCTGGAATATATTTTAAAAAATATCAGTATTAGTATTTTTAATAAAACTGTATATTATTAATCACAATGTGATTTTTATTTAAAAAATATTTCATAAACATGAACTTTAATATCTATTTATTCAATTCTTTGAATACAACAATTTTTGTTAAAAAAATTTCTATATTGGCTCCCAATATCTCCTTAATTTATTTCTTTACTATTTTCCCACGCATAATTTTGCTATTTTCTTTTTGGAAATGTTAAAATAAACAATAAAATTATATAAAATTATGCTCATAATTTATAACGCACTCCCTCATAAAAGAAAAACGCATATCACTGAAAACTTCCCCAGCATAATTCCGATTGGTAAAAATTTTCATCACAAAAAAATATAAAATATATTTTTTTATATTATTAACTTTTCGAAAATAAACTTTAACTTATGTTTCAAGAAATAGTTTAATATGGTTTTTACCAATTAAATTTATATATTTCTATAATCATAAATCACAAAAAAGTAAAATAAAATTTTTGTTTTTCATATAATATTTTTCAAAAAATTATCTAATTTATATAATTATCAATTTTAAAATCATTAAAACATATAATATATCATTACATGATCTACTAAAATAATTTAATAATCATCATTAAATGAGAAAAAAATATATATTATAAGTACGAGACTATTTACATGTATTTAAAATGTATTATCGATTTAGGTTATTTTTTTTTTTCATAAATTTGTTTTAAGCCAATTATGTATGTACATTCAAAATAAATAAAATAAAACAAAATTTAAAAAAAAATAAAAAAAAAAATAATCATAAATCACATATAAGAAGATATTCCAGTAGAATGAAGATTTGCTTTGTATTCACATAATTAAACACTACGCTTGATATTTATTGTAAGATTAACAATTCCACTTCTCTATTAATTTATTAATTTTTAATTATCACTCGATCTTATTTTCTCTTCGCAAATTTTTTCAAACACAAAATTATTATTCATATAAATTTGAAAAATTTAAACAGTTGCCGTTCTAACAAAAAATAAATAAAATAAATTGTTCTGTTATAAAATGAAATAAAATAATAAGGTACTAGTTGGGTTACAAAATGTACACAAAATTTTAATTTATTAATTTTTAATTATTATAACAAGAAAATTAATGTTTTTAATAAAGAAAAATCAATATCAACCTTTATTGTGGCCAGAGAAATGCGTATTCCTGTTTCATATAACAAATTCATTTATTTTTATATAAATTTTTTGAAGGTAAAATTAATTATACCGTTTTCATTATTATTTATATTTTACCTGCGGTAATTGTAAAATATAAATAATATTCCTAGAATAAAATATATAACTAAATTTAAAAATAAATAAGATTCCCAATATATGTACATATTTGTCAATATAAAATTTTCACAATTGAACATTTTTAGGAAAATACGAAGCGCGCCTTTAATAAAATAACATAGTGTCCTTAAATTCAATATAATTTTAGCTATATTTATAATAAAATAGCAATTTAGAACCAAAATTAAATTTACCCATATAATATTTTTTTTTTACTCCAAATATTTCAACTGTACCTTTTACGTTTTTTTATATTAATTTTATATTAACGGGTACTCTTCTAGTCAACCATATTTATATTTAGAGGGAGTGCGGGCTTTTTCAAGTGGGAAAGAGCAAAAAATCGGAAATAGTTCCTAAGAATAAATGATAAATAATTAAAATTTTTTGATATTATATTGGTAAAGTAGATTATTTTTGTTTTTTAATTATTGATTAGTTTTGTTAATTAATTAATCATTAGCTATTGCTAGAAAGTAGAGTTTTTTTGTTTTTTTTGTTAATTAATTATTTATTTTTGTAAAATTTTCTGATGTTTTTTTTGCGTACACCAAATCTTGCCAATTCGTACATTATCGCCACCACATATAATTAAATTGCAATATTAAATATTATTAAAAATTATTATAATTATAAAACAAATAAATATTGTGTTTAATTTTTATTAGAATTTAATTGAATTAATTTCGTTTTAAAAATAATTAAAAAGAAAAAAAAAGGGATTAGTTATTTGCTTTTGTGGACATCGTTGGTTTTTTTTTACTATTTTTGGTTGCGTTGTGTTGAATATGTTCTGCTAAGGAAGCGGTAACTCCATAGGATGGATCGCAATGGATTTCTTGTCCTTCTATCTCCTCATTCCCTAAACGATGGTGCTTAGCAGAACATTTTTTTTGTGAAAATGTTTATAAGTGGAGGCATAATCGTATTGTTGTATTGATTGCCGTTTGGTTCACTGGTCGACTCACGCCCCATAGACTGAGAATAGCTAGCAAAACTTAGAAGGAAATCCCAGTGATCCAAGGAGTTCTAGACATAAAAATTTTGGTCTAGTGTTTTGTTGTGATGCGCTATTGGTCACCCTAGACCTGGCGCCCACTTTTCTGGAACTCCGAAGTTACCTCCTCCGACTTATCTTAAAGATAACAGGTGGTAATTTTTTTTTCTCGAAAATTGTATCATATTGTTACAATTGGCGGCCAAATATACATGGGAATGTTGTGTGAGGAAAAATTTTTTTTCTGATGACAAAACTTTGGATAGGCGGGTGGTCACCCGAATGCTAAAATATATTTTTTTTAATTTGAAAATTTTTGTTCTCCACAACATTATAAAATATTTTTGTATTCTCCATCTGAAGTTGCTAAAGTCGGATGGAGGGGCGATCAATATAGCAACGTATTCCCCTTCCGTGGGAGTATTCGTCCTTTCCTATGAGGAAGATCGGAGGTTGTCCCAATTCAAATCTTTGTACTGGTAGTTAGATAAGGGTTTTGGTTGTCCATAACCTGTCCTACCAGTGTCCTTTGTTTTATTTATTAGACATTGCGATAAGGTGGTCCTTGTCGTATCCTCCCCAAAGTGTCCATCCGCTAGTTAGACCACCCGCTTTTAGTAGTCTAAAAGGGGGTCCTAGCATGTGTGTGATTTTGTGTTCAACGTAAGTTGAAATTTATGTGAATTGGGACAGCCAAAGATTCTTTTTGTAGTGTTGGAGGAATATTTCTCATTGAGTTTCCTTTCTCCCTAACCATATTCCTACCTTACCCTTTCCCTTTCCTGTTCATTTTAAAGAGAAATCCAGAGTGTATCCATTCTGGGGTGTAAAAAATTACATAATTAAATTAAATAATTTTGGAGTTGGATTTTTGGTTTTTATTTTATTAGAATTATTTGAATTTATGATTTTTTTGTTGCGATATTTTTTTGGTTTTTTTTTCGTTTTTTATTTGAAAATATTTTTTTTTGCTGTTGGTTCCTTGGTCGAGCGAGCGCTGACGGAGGGAGATTTTTTTTGGAAAAAATAAGGAAGAGAAGAAAAGGGGAAAATAAGATAAAATCTAGTGGTGGTTTTATTTATTTTTTTTTGTCTCTTTATTTATTTATTTATACAATAATTGTTTGCTATTATATACAATAATTGTTAGTTTATACTTATTTTTACAATATTCGTTATTTATTACAGTTTTGGTTTTTTTTAGTTATGTTAGTTACATTAGGTGTATGGTTAATTTTTTTTTCTCATTTACAATTATTGTTATTTATTTAAATAAATTTTTTTTGGTTAGTCGTATGTAGTGTTAGTCAATTTACAATTAGTGTTAGTCAATTTACAATTATTAATTTTACAATATTTATAATACTGAGTTGTTTTTTAAATTAATTGATCATTTACTTAATTGTTATTTATTAATGTATTTTTTTTTAGTATTAGGTCTATTCGTTAGCTTGATACAAGTTACTTGGATCAATATGTGTCAATTTGATTGTGTTCGTTTGCGTTAGGTTAGGTTAGGTCCAGTATACTCTATGTTCGTTAGCTTTTTTGAACTTGATCCGATCTACTTGGAGTTGCTTTTTTCTAACCTTCCAAAATAGATAGAGTCGAATAGGTTAGTATATTTAATATGTCATTCATACGAAAAATTTAAAATTATATCAAAGCCGCTTTGATTTAAATTTTGATTTAATTATGTTTATGTTTGGCAGCAAAATGTAAAAAATTCCAACTGATTTGATCTGAGCAAGCGAACAGAATTTGGGTTTGAGTCACAAATGAACCTAAAGTGATCTGTGACGTCAGTTATTCTAACTCAACCTAACACAACCTAACCTAACCTACTCGGGTTATGTGACCTGAGCAAGCTAACGAACAGACCTAGTATTAGTATATATATTAGAAATTTTTTTTCATTGCTTTATTTATTAAGTTATTTGGAAAAAAAATTAATGGTATAGTTATTATAATTAGAAATTGTACGCTAGATTTTTCTACATATTTCATTATTTATTAATATTTATATTTAATTATTTATTTATTTGGGTGAATTTTTTTCCTTCCTTTGGATTTCCTTAAGAATTATTTTGTTAGTGAGTTAGTGTAGTTTAATTAATAGTTGTAGTTACATTAGTTGTTAAATTATTATAAATTTGTTTTTTGTTAATTTTATATAGCCATTTTCCTGCATAAAAATATCACGGTTTAAGGTGCCGGTAGGTATACGCCATAAATTGTGTACTGGTGATATACTAAAAATAAATAGACAAAAGTATTATAATTATTCTTGATTGAAAAAAAAATAAAATTGTTATACCTGCACCAAAAATGGATCTAGCCAGATTTTTTCAAACACAAAATTATTATTCATATAAATATACATGGGAATGTTGTGTGAGGAAAAATTTTTTTTCTGATGACAAAACTTTGGATAGGCGGGTGGTCACCCGAATGCTAAAATATATTTTTTTTAATTTGAAAATTTTTGTTCTCCACAACATTATAAAATATTTTTGTATTCTCCATCTGAAGTTGCTAAAGTCGGATGGAGGGGCGATCAATATAGCAACGTATTCCCCTTCCGTGGGAGTATTCGTCCTTTCCTATGAGGAAGATCGGAGGTTGTCCCAATTCAAATCTTTGTACTGGTAGTTAGATAAGGGTTTTGGTTGTCCATAACCTGTCCTACCAGTGTCCTTTGTTTTATTTATTAGACATTGCGATAAGGTGGTCCTTGTCGTATCCTCCCCAAAGTGTCCATCCGCTAGTTAGACCACCCGCTTTTAGTAGTCTAAAAGGGGGTCCTAGCATGTGTGTGATTTTGTGTTCAACGTAAGTTGAAATTTATGTGAATTGGGACAGCCAAAGATTCTTTTTGTAGTGTTGGAGGAATATTTCTCATTGAGTTTCCTTTCTCCCTAACCATATTCCTACCTTACCCTTTCCCTTTCCTGTTCATTTTAAAGAGAAATCCAGAGTGTATCCATTCTGGGGTGTAAAAAATTACATAATTAAATTAAATAATTTTGGAGTTGGATTTTTGGTTTTTATTTTATTAGAATTATTTGAATTTATGATTTTTTTGTTGCGATATTTTTTTGGTTTTTTTTTCGTTTTTTATTTGAAAATATTTTTTTTTGCTGTTGGTTCCTTGGTCGAGCGAGCGCTGACGGAGGGAGATTTTTTTTGGAAAAAATAAGGAAGAGAAGAAAAGGGGAAAATAAGATAAAATCTAGTGGTGGTTTTATTTATTTTTTTTTGTCTCTTTATTTATTTATTTATACAATAATTGTTTGCTATTATATACAATAATTGTTAGTTTATACTTATTTTTACAATATTCGTTATTTATTACAGTTTTGGTTTTTTTTAGTTATGTTAGTTACATTAGGTGTATGGTTAATTTTTTTTTCTCATTTACAATTATTGTTATTTATTTAAATAAATTTTTTTTGGTTAGTCGTATGTAGTGTTAGTCAATTTACAATTAGTGTTAGTCAATTTACAATTATTAATTTTACAATATTTATAATACTGAGTTGTTTTTTAAATTAATTGATCATTTACTTAATTGTTATTTATTAATGTATTTTTTTTTAGTATTAGGTCTATTCGTTAGCTTGATACAAGTTACTTGGATCAATATGTGTCAATTTGATTGTGTTCGTTTGCGTTAGGTTAGGTTAGGTCCAGTATACTCTATGTTCGTTAGCTTTTTTGAACTTGATCCGATCTACTTGGAGTTGCTTTTTTCTAACCTTCCAAAATAGATAGAGTCGAATAGGTTAGTATATTTAATATGTCATTCATACGAAAAATTTAAAATTATATCAAAGCCGCTTTGATTTAAATTTTGATTTAATTATGTTTATGTTTGGCAGCAAAATGTAAAAAATTCCAACTGATTTGATCTGAGCAAGCGAACAGAATTTGGGTTTGAGTCACAAATGAACCTAAAGTGATCTGTGACGTCAGTTATTCTAACTCAACCTAACACAACCTAACCTAACCTACTCGGGTTATGTGACCTGAGCAAGCTAACGAACAGACCTAGTATTAGTATATATATTAGAAATTTTTTTTCATTGCTTTATTTATTAAGTTATTTGGAAAAAAAATTAATGGTATAGTTATTATAATTAGAAATTGTACGCTAGATTTTTCTACATATTTCATTATTTATTAATATTTATATTTAATTATTTATTTATTTGGGTGAATTTTTTTCCTTCCTTTGGATTTCCTTAAGAATTATTTTGTTAGTGAGTTAGTGTAGTTTAATTAATAGTTGTAGTTACATTAGTTGTTAAATTATTATAAATTTGTTTTTTTGTTAATTTTATATAGCCATTTTCCTGCATAAAAATATCACGGTTTAAGGTGCCGGTAGGTATACGCCATAAATTGTGTACTGGTGATATACTAAAAATAAATAGACAAAAGTATTATAATTATTCTTGATTGAAAAAAAAATAAAATTGTTATACCTGCACCAAAAATGGATCTAGCCAGGTTAGATCCCGACGAGGTCCAATATGAGTTAGAGCTGCGTGGGTTGAGTAAGTACTCTCAGTTGTGCATCGCTTTAGAGCGCGAGCAACGAATAGGTCCCCGGTCCCCGAAAAGCAAGCATTCCAGATTCCGCCACCGAACTTGCACTTTGCGAAAGCAAAGCAGCTGCCTGTCACTCGCTGGTCAGTGATGCTGATGGTATTCCCAGGCAACCCAGTTCAATCACACGCAAATTTCCGCCATGTCCATTCTGCTCGAAGAACAGCGGCAACAAATCGCCGATCTCCAAGCGCTGGTAGCTCGACAACATCTTTCGGAACCAGCTGCAGCGCCCCGGTTTGTTGCTCCTGTTCCTAGCTATCCACCGTCTGTAATGCCACCTGAGCCGGGGCAGGCCAGTGAGGGAACCATCAAATGTTGCTACTTTTGCACTCGACGATAGCGACGATGGACCTGACGACCGCTACCCTGAACATTTTAGGCGTCGTAATCCAGTTTCTATGTCTATGATCTTCCGAATCGAAACTTTGGCCAAGGGAGATGGATATCCGTTGGAAGGTTTGGTGTTGTCGATCAATCAACTCCTTCAGGGCCGTGCCGAGACCTGGTACTGGCAATAAATTCGGAGGCATTCGACCACGTTATGGTCGAATCTGAAAGCGGCCATGAAAATTTAATTCGACGATGGGGAAGATGATGGTGACGTCAAACGGTTGATGGAAGCCAGGAAGCAACGTTCTCGGGAAAAATTTTCTGAATTCTTCGTCTGATGCACGAAATTTCCGACGATGACTTTCTGAACAGGCTCTTATACAACCTATACCCGGGTTACAAGAAAGCTTTGATTTAGGAGAATATTGTAACCCTTAATCAGTTGGATAGAGTTTGTAAGAGACTGGAAAGGAAGTGGAGGGAAATTGGTGAGTCAGCCGAAGACCAAGTTCGTCCCCGAAGAATGTATGTCCATGAGTTGTCGTACCTGCCGGCAAAAATACATATGTCATTTGTTTTAATTCCGATGATTTGGGACATCTATTTAGAGATTATCCCCATCCATTAAAGGTATTTTGCTAACGTTGTGGTGTGGTTATACTTACTTCAATAAACATCCAAGGTGTTATCTCGGCAACCTTCAGGGAAACGCCAAAGCGTGTATGGGAAACTGGAGGCAACCAAGCTACCGCCCTCGTCCGAATCCTCCAGCGTAGAGACTGGTGATAAATGTAAGTTAGGTGTAGCTTCTAAAAATCCTTCTATAAGTAGCATATATGAATTAGGTTTAGTTAAAATTAAAAATAACATTAGATCAAAAAATATTTTAGTAAGAGGGAGCAAATCCGAAAAACATTGAAAGCTACGTACCTCAGGCCGGATGGAGACAATCGACCTTTCATGAAGATACAAATTGCAAATAAAAACCATTATAGATATCTATGTTTGTAGAACATATAGGAGCACAATTGATATCTATGTTTGTAGAACATATAGGAGTTTCGAAATATTTTACAATGTTAGCTATAAAATATCCATTTACAAATACTTCGCAATTGTTTTTAAAAATTGAATTTATTTTAAAAACACTTTTATTAATAAGACAATAATTATCTGGACATATAGAAGAGTATCTCTATCTATAGTTTTTAAATAGCATTTCTCTGTATGTTGTTTCGGTTAGTTGATATTCAAGAGTTTTGAATGGCATTTGTTCAATCTTTTCATGTAAACAACATGATTTTAGTTCTTGTAATCTGTTGCTTAGCTGTTGCAGAGGTTGGTTTTTTTTCTTAATTTTTTTTTAAGGTATTGCATGTTGTTTTCGAATTTGAAGGCGCTGTTCGTATCCAGATTTCCAAATAATTCTACGTCTGCAGCCAAATGAGTTAAATTATGTACATTATAAGAAACCGTACCATCTCCGTATAAACTAGAAAATTTTTCAACATAACATTTCAGCATAGAGGAAGCCCATTCATTGTTACGCTTAAACTCATCTGGACTGCACAATATTCTTATAGCACAAAAAAATAACAAAAAATGTTCATAATATATATTTGGCAGGATTCCTTTCAAAACTACAATTCCGGTGTAGCGAAGAAATAGTCGCAGTTCTGTCGCTTTCCATCTATCTCTTTCCTTCTTAATTGATCTAGGTTTTCTTGCAAATTCTTTGGGAATGTACATACGAATAAGTTCAAATCGTTTGTTCAAATTTTCTAATTGAAATTTTGATAATGAAAATGGTTCTTTTCTGCAATATACCCAGTATTTCAATATTTGCCGCACAACTCCCAACAGTACACAGTGCATGTAGTCTACTGGGAATTCGGAAACGCATTGCAATTGAATTCTTTCTAACATTATTGGAAGTAATTTTTTATGATGCTCTGGTTGTTCTCGTTGAAGAAAGACCTCATCAGTTCTTAGTGGTGCTGTTAAATCCCCAAATGTGACACGACCTTTAATTTTAAAATTATGTCAAGCTCATCAACAAATTTTTCTAGAAAAATACCAGCACAAAATGGTTTACTGTAACCATGAAAAGCTCCAATCAAAAAAACATTTTGAAAACCATAAATATTGCACAAAATTGGCCATATTTGGCTATTAGAATTTTTTGATAAAGGTAGGCCATCTATTCCTATGTCAAGTTCTAATACCGTTAAATAATTTAATGCTTTATTATGAGACAAAAAATCAAGCAAACATAGTTCAAGTCCAATGTGGCAATATGATCCAGTTCCCAATGGAATAACATTTGTTTTTTGTGGAGTTTTTTTCTAAGTTCTCACATTTTTTGGTAGAGAAGGATGAAAATTTCTTAATATTATTAATAATGCATTTGGTGCTGCATTATTTATATTATAATGTACAGCCCACTCTGCTAATTTGCTTTTCAAATACGGTGAAGAGTCTAAAGATGAATTAAAATCATATTCTGGATTATCTAAAGAAGCACAAGTGGAATGAGAATCACATTCTGCGTTATCTAAATATACATCAGCAGAAGCAGAACACGAATACAATTCATTTTCAGAATTCTCAATCTCAACATTTTCCATGAAATTTTCATCAATATTGATATCTAAAGGTAGTGGGGCTGTATGCCCAAAAGCCATTAAATTTTCTACCTCTGTTTTAACATTTCTTTGAACCTTTCTGTTTGACATATTTCTACTGATATTAATTTATTTAATTACATTACGATTACCAAAAAAAAAATAATTATTAAAATACTTACCAAAATTATTTTTATAATTATAGTTTTATTCTTAACTGCACAATTTAATTTTGTACCTCTGGTGCACAATTATCGTTTTTCAAATTTTAGTGAAATGGTGAAATCATGAAAAATAAACACACGCGTGTCAAAACAAGTCTATATGCGAATGTATAGGTTTCCGCGGTTTCCTAAATGTGCGAGCAGTAAAAAGTAGTGGAAATCTACTACTTTTTGAAGTTTAAATTCCACTAGTGGAAAATATATTTGTTGGGGTGGAGAAATCGATGAGATGACCGTCCAGTTGAAAGATATCGATATTGTCGACGCCAAGGATCCGGCATTTCAAGACCCTCCTGAGTATCAACGCCACGTGAACATTTTCGCCAATAATCATGGTAAATTCCCAGACATGAGAATCGTGCATGGGGTCATTTTCAACGGCAACATTTTCGAGAACATTAACTTACCGATGTTCCCGTTTGGAAATTGTGGGTACCTCCTACGTTAAGAGCCGGCGTGATTCAACACTTCCATGATGATCCTATGTCAGCACACTCGGGGGTGGACAAAATTGTGGAGAAAATTCAACGAATGTATTTTTGGCCAAGAATGCGAAATGAAATAAAAACTTATATTTCTTTGTGCGAGGCTTGTAAAGAAGCAAGAAAAGCTTCTATCTGTATTCTGTTTAAGACAGCCTCTGGTTGTTGAAAGTTCTCCGGTCCGTCCGTGGCCATATATTAATATTGATCTTCTTGGTCCATATCCTAGATCTAAAAGAGGAAATACATTTATATTAATAGTACTTGACCAATTCTCTAAATTTGTTTTGCTCAAACCTTTGCGTCAGGCAACAACAGGTCAGATTATTAAATTCCTGGAATCCGAAGTCTTCCATATTTTCGGTATTCCAGAAGTGTTATTGTCTGACAATGGGGTGCAATTCACTGCAAAGGAATTTGAGAAATTAAAATTTACAATATTAACCACAAATTTACCGCTCCGTACCTTCCTCAGGCCAATGCGTCGGAAAGAGTCAATCGGAACATCGCCACTGCTATCCGAATGTATATAGGTAAAACCAACCATAAAGAATGAAAAACCAACCATAAAGAACGACAAACTGAGTCACATTGCGTGCGCTCTGCGGGATGTCGTCCATGACGCCACTTGGTTTTCTCTATTCTACCTTACATTCGGATATCATATGATGACCGACGGTACTTCTTACGAGTTGCTTCGGAAATTAAATGCGCTGAATGAGAATATCATCATTGACCAGGAGCATGATGCTGTGGTCAGGAATCTGGAAAACGCACAAAAAAGGCACGAACCAAATTAATAAAAATTTTAAATGATGTGCATGATGCTGTGGTCAGGAATCTGGAAAATGCACAAAAAAGGCACGAACGAATTTAATAAAAAATTTAAAAAGTACTTACCTGGGCAAGTTATTTATCGCCGAACCCACGTATTAAGCGATTTCCAGAAAAATATAACCGCGAAATTTGATAACCCCGGGACAAAATGTACAATTGTCGCCGAAAAAGGACAAGTGTGCTACGTGCTAGAAGATTGCGATACCTTGAAACACCACGTTGTCCACGCCGAAGATTTAAAAACCTGAAAAGAGAAAAAAAAAATTTTAAGATGACATTGGTCATGGAAAAAAAAACAAGAAAAATTTTTGTTTCAAAAATGTAAATTATAGCCCGGCTAGCTTAGTCAGTAGAGCATGAGACTGTTCAGGGTGTGGGACAGCCCCACGTTGACTCAGAGAAAAAAAAATATACCAGCTGCGATATTTTCAGATAAGTGTTATTTATTTACTTCTTCGTTAGATTTCTTTTTCATTTACAAGTATTTGTTATTATTTAGTTATTTATAATATCATTATTTCGTTAGTTAATTTTTGGTATTTATTATTATGAAATAGTGAGTAGTTTATTTACACTTAGATGTTAAGTGTAGTAATAGTATTAGTATTAGTTAATTTATACTTATATGTAAGTAGGTTAGTTTCGTTATTTATTAATTAGGTATTAGTTATAATAAAAAAATAGTACATGGCTACCAACCTTAACCCCGCAGAGAGTTAGAATAAGTTATATAGATAGAAATAAAACATTGTTTTTAGGTATTATTAGTTAGTATTAGTAAATTTATTATTATAAGCTAGTTATAAGTTTAGTTAAAACAATTTTTTGTTAGTTATTTGAGTATTATGTAATGAGTATTTATTTATTATTTGGGTTAGCAGTATTTATTAGTAGTTAAATTTATTAGTCTAAGTTAAATTATTATTAGTAAATTTTTTTTGTGTTAGATTCGTAGGTTATGGGTTTATGTATTTATTTATTTATGATGTAGGAAAAATTTTTAGTTAGTATTATTTATTTAGGTAAATTTATAATTATTATAGCTTATTTATTATTTATATTATTTATAGTTAGTATTTATTATAGATTAGTAGTTAAAATTAGTTATTTAAGTGTTATTATTATTAGTGTTAAATAGTTATATGTTAGTTATATATTTTTTCAGACATCTGGGGTGTCGGTGTTTTGCAGGCCTATCTGGAACGCTAAGCTCCACATAGGTCTGTTTTATGACACCGTGTATTTGTTTTATTATATATTTGTTAAAAAGAAATTGAAAATTATCAAAATAAAGAAATTAAAACAAATTACCTTATGTAGTTGTTTTTTACGTCTGCGTCCATCTTGATGTTAGTTTTGTATATCTCAGATGTCAGTCAGTAGACAAGCGCGGAGGTTAATTTAGAGGTGGGTAGCTATGTTAGTATTAATTCGAAATTCCCGCAGCGCTGCGGTCTCTTGATTTTCGGATCAAAACAATAGACAACCTTTGTTGCCCTTGTGAGCCATGTTTTGATTCCGAAATTCAAGAGATCACGCGATCGAGGAAACAATAGAGTTCGAAATAAGGAATTTTGAAAAATTTTATTCTTTTTTTCGGGGAGTTGAAAAAGAGCATTGAAGTCGGACGGTCGCCGGTCGTTGGAAAGAAAAAAAAGGTTAATAAAACCAACCAAATTTTTTGTTTTGAGAAGTTGTTAAAATAATTTGGATAGAAAACAAATTGTTTTTTTTTAAACTTACGGCCAGAGAAAAAATAAATATAATTAAATTATAAAATAAGTTATATAATTATACATTCGTTAGACTATATTAAAGAAAAAAAAACTCTTTTGTTTAAGAAAAAATTATTATAATAGAAAAGTAGTGAAAAGAAAATTGTGGCAGTACCTTTAATAAAAGAAGAAAATTTAGAAAAATAAAAGAGAAAAAAAATGTAATTTAAATAATCAAAAATTTTTATAATAATAAAAAAAAGCTGCCAAGTTGGAAGAGTGCTTCATATCCCCTTTTAGATCAACCTAGGCTTTAATACAAACAAAGAATTAACTAAAAGTTATAATATTTTATAAAACTACGTGTGTTTCACAATTTAAAAGTAAATATATTTTATGTTCTTATATAAAACTTATGATGTTATTTATATAAAATTTATACGAATGGTAAAAATGATCAAATTCTTATCTATATCGAATGGTTGAATTTATGATATAAGACAATATATATATATATATATATATATATTGCTTCATATATTGTAAATATATGAAGCTTTGTGGTGCGGTCTAAATTTCGAAAATTTTTTTTTCGAGATTTTGATTTTTCTGGACGTTTTAGATGTCAGGGATTCAGAATCAGCAAAAAACATCCGTGACCGCCAAAAATTTTACCCCTTTCCCTTTTATTATGTGTGAGGGGGTAATTTTATGAAAGAGGCTGCAGCACCTCAGCGGGGGACTGGATTGAAAAAATGAGAAATTATTTTCTTAAAAATACTATCTTACAACTTGTGCCAAAAATTTATTTCCCTACCTGCAACCCCCTCTAAGCTACATCACTTAGAATTGTTACATTTCAAAATTTATTATATAGTTTATGAAAATTAAATATTTTCCCTTTTCATATGGGTGAGGGGGTATATCTATTAAACAGGCTGCTATACCTCGGCGGGGGACTGGATTGAAAAAATGAGAAATTGTTTTCTCAAAAATACACACCTACACCTTCTATACAAAATTGAGACACGTACCTTCAACCCTCTTCATTTTACAGGGGCAAAAAGTTCGAAATTTATAGAATAAAAACATATGTATATTACATTTCGAGTATTTAGTATAAATATGGTATTACAAATTCGAGTACTTATTTATAAAAACTTGATTGTAATTTTAAATTGTACAACTTTGGGAGTTTTGTAAAAATCTTAATTTTTATTTAAATCTTCGTTTTCACTAAATCCTAGGTGGATCAAAAGGGTATATGAAGCACTCTTCCAACTTGGCAGCTTTTTTTTTCGTAGGTAGGTGGGGAAATCTTTTAAAGAAGGGTCCGCTATAACTATATTTCAAAGCTAATATCTAATCTAAGACCTTTGCGAAAAATTTGAATTTCATGAACCACGTAATATATATAAAATTAAAAGTAATAATTTTTTCAAAACTACCAATGTTGTACAATTTGAAATTATTACTAAGTTTCAATAAATAAATACTCGTAATTGTATATCCAATATAATATTAATTTTTAAAATGTCGAAATTTTTACCCCTGTAAAATGAAGAGGGTTGAAGGTACAGGTCTCGTTTTTATGTACAAGGTGTAGAATAGTATTATGAAGAAACCAATTTTTAATTTTTTTGATATAGTCTCCCGCATAGGGGATATTGCTTATTTCATTAATACACCCCCTCCTCTACTTTAATGAGATGGTGGTTTATAATTTTAAGTGATTTCGCAAGGTTTGAAATTATGGTACCTGGCATAGAAGTAAGAAAGTCGTACATAAACTCTGGACCACTTTATAGCCATTTTGAATTTCAAAAATTTAACTATGAAAATATCGAAATTAAAATACAACTAACATAAAGAGGGTTGACGGGGTGGGACTGATTTTTTTATACAAGGTGTAACATTTCATTGTTAAAAAAGTATTTTTTCATTTTTTTAAATTAGCCCCCCGCGGAAGGCATGGAGCTTGTTTTCTAAATATACCCCCTCCACCACCAAAAAAGAGCAGCATGTTAAAATTTGGAGTGATTTGGATTACCACGAACCTATTGCACCCAATTTTTAAATTTCAAGTTTATATCTAAACTGTGGCTTATTTTATAGTCATTTTAAGTTCCAAAAATTAAATTTTCATAAACTATATAATAAATTTTGAAATGTTGCATTTCTAAGCGATGAAGAATAGAGTGTGTTGCAGGTACGGAAACAAATTTTTCGCATAAGGTCTAAAATAGTATTTAAAAAAACTTATTTCTTATTTTTTCAATCCAGTTCCCCGAGGAGGTGTTGCATCTTGTTTTATAAATATACCCCCTCGCCCGTATAAAAAGGGAAAGGGGTGAAAATTTTGAATGATTTCGAAAGATACTAACCTATTATATCTAACTTATAAGATAATAGGGCGTATATTAAATGTTTCATATGCTATGATCATTTTAAATACTAAAAATACAATTTTAATAGCCCCATAAAAATTCTTTTACTAGTAAAATGAAGGGGGGTACAGGTATGAGGCTGATTTTTATGTAGAAGGTGTATAATAGTATAATGAAGAAACCTATTTCTCACTTCTTTAATAAACTTCCACGCTGAGGGGTTGTAACTTGTTTCATATATAAGCCCCTCACCCACATAAAAAATATATAAGCCCCTCACCCACATAAATTAATTTTTTTTATATGGAATAGAAAGGTACTAACTTGTTATACCTATTTTAAAAGTTATAATGTTTTACGTGAAATCGTACTGGTTTTATGTGCATATCAATTTTCAAAAATTCAATTATAATATTACCATTAAATAAGGGGGCGGGGACCCAGGGCTCTAAATTTTTCTTATGTTCTTTGTATGGTATCTATTCATGAAACTGTGAAACAGGGTAAAGATCCGACTATATTAAGGTGTGTTTTTTGACATGCACAAAATTGTGCATTTTTATCGCTCCATGAAGGGGGTTTGCAGGTATATTATTCGGAAAAGGATACCATAAGCGTAAAATTCCATCCTTAGTTTACCTTTCTGTAAATTTTTGATTCAATTGAATGTGTTTTAGTACTATTTCTAAGCGATTCAAAAAGACAATTTTTGTTTTGCGTACGGCGTACGGCGGACACGAAATTTTTTTTTGCTGATTCTGATTCTCTGACATCTAAAACGTAAGAAAAAATTCAAAATCTCGAAAAAAAATTTTTCGAAATTTGCTCTGCACCACAAAGCTTCATATTATATTTAATATGAAGCAAAATCCACCGCGTCCGGCACCGGAGTATCCAAAATAGCCTAATTACCTCACCGTCAGAGTGAGTTTCGTTCTGGAACGGTGCACACCAGAACAACCATTTAGTGTGGCACCATACTAAATTTAAAAAAAGAAAAAAATCTGATCAAGAAGAAACAAAAAACCAAGAATCCATCAACATTTCTTCATGCAACCAAAAGACAAGTTAAAGGTCCGATTCCGAATACCCAGCACCGAATTCGGAAGCATTTTTGTTGTGACCCAGCGGTACTAAGATTCCGTGTAGCGTCAATATATCAAAAATTGTATTCCTAATAATAATTTTGGTGGGTTTTTTTGTTGTTTGGTAAATCGTTTTGTTGATTTAAGTGTAGGTACCTATGGAAGCTGGTTCCCGTCTAGACATGTCCGGAGCAGGAAGCGGCAGACCAGGTATGTTGTAGAATTTTTATTTAAATTATTATTTTAATGTAACGCGTCAATTAAATTATTAATCGGAAATAATTCGTAGGATGTTAAATAATTAAAATTTTTTGTTATTATATTGGTAAAGTAGTATTTTTTTGTTTTTTAATTATTTATTAGTTTTGTTAATTAATTAATCATTAGCTATTGCTAGAAAGTAGAGTTTTTGTGTTTTTTGTGTTAATTAATTATTTATTTTTGTAAAATTTCCTGATGTTTTTTTTTGCGTACACCAAATCTTGCCGATTCGTACATTATCGCCACCACATATAATTAAATTGCAATATTGAATATTATTAAAAATTATTATAATTATAAAACAAATAAATGTTGTGTTTCATTTTTTATAGAATTTAAGTGAATCAATTTCGTTTTAAAAAAAATTAAAAAGAAAAAAAAGGGATTAGTTATTTGCTTTTGTGGACATCGTTGGGTTTTTTTTTATTATTTTTGGTTGCGTTGTGTTGAATATGTTCTGCTAAGGAAGTAACTCCCTAGGATGGATCGCAATGGATTTCTTGTCCTTCTCTCTCCTCATTCCCTAAATCCTAAATGATGGTGATTTTTTTTTGTGAAAATGTTTATAAGTGGAGGCATCATAGTATTGTTTTATTGATTGCCGTTTGGATCACTGGTCGACTCACGCCCCATAGACTGACAATAGCTGGCAAAACTTAGGAGAAAATCCCATTGATCCAAGGAGTTCTAGACATAAAAATTTTGGTCTCGTGTTTTGTTGTGATGCGCTGTTGGTCACCCTAGACCTGGCGCCCACTTTTCTGGAACTCCGAAGTTACCTCCTCCGACTTATCCTAAAGATAATTATATATACAGGTGGTAATTTTTTTTTTCTCGAAAATTGTATCAGCCTGTTACATTTTTTAGCATTACTTTTGATTGTTTCTACGACTTCTCTCGTCGAAACTTGGTTGATGCATTGATTAACTACATTAACGTTTTCATCAGGTTTGGGATCTTGCTACATTTTTTGCTACATTTGGCTTCAAGTTATCTGCTAAATGATCTGCAAATACTTCAGCTTTTTGGAGATTAGTTTTCGCCCAGTTTCCATTTCTTCTCTTAATTTGTGGATCATGTCATGAGTAATCGATGTTTTAATCTTCCTTGTTGCCTTCCATAAAGAATAATATGTCTTGGCATCTGCAGTATGGTTCTCCAAGTAACTGGCCATAACTGATGCTTTAATATTTTGGATCTCCCTTTTCAGCTGTTGAGTTTTATTGTTCAGGATGGTTTTATCCGCTGGATCTCATGTTGACTACCAACTCCTTCTGGCTCTTCTCTTTTATGTTACCAGCTCTTTAATTTATCGTGGATAGTTAACTCCTTTTGTGCGCATTGTTAAGATCCTAGTGTTGTTCCGGGCTGCTTATTGAATAACGTTGGTAAATTTTTGTGCTGCATCCTCTAACTGCTGTTCATTTTTAAGCATTATTTTTAGATCTATGGAGCTTTTTACTTTTCCAATATGTGGATCCGTTAGTTCAAACAGGACGTTCGACTTTCTTGATTATATTTCTGCTGAGAGTTAGAATAACTGCCGAATGGTCAGAATTCAGATCAAAGTTTTCCTCAAGAGCTATATTGTGACCCGTGTTTTTTTTTATGATATTCCTAAAAATAAATTAAGATTTATTAAAATAAAGAAATATAAAAAATTACCTTTTTGTTGTGTTTCCATTTGTGTCCATCTTGATGTTATTTATTCCTTAGGGCTTAGATAATAGAATATAAGGATGCGCTGTGTTATAAATTTAGTGAAGTACTTTTGCATACATAGAAATTTGATTGCTTATGTAGTGGTTTGCTCATAGAATTAGAATAATTTAAAAAATGGGAGTTTTAAAGGAGGTTTTTTATTTAAAAAATATTTCATAAACATGAACTTAAATATCTATTTAACAATTCAATTTCTATATTGGCTTCCCAATATCTCTTAGGAAATATGAAAATAAGCAATAAAATTATATAAAAATTATGCTCATAATTTTTAACGAACTCCCTCATAAAAGTAAAATGCACATCTCACAAAAACTGCCCCAGCTAATTCTGATTGGTTAAATTTTTCATCACAAAAAAATAAAAAATATTATTTTTTTAAATTATTAACTTTTCCAAACTAAACTTTAATTTATGTTTCAAGAAATAGTTTAATATTGTTTTTACCAATAAAAACTTAACTATAGTAAGAAAAATTAAATTTATATATTTTTATAATCATAAATCACCTATAAAAAGATATTCCAGTAGAATGTAGATTTACTTTGTATTCACATAATTAAACACTACGCTTGATATTTATTGTAAGATTAACAATTCCACTTCTCTATTAATTTATTAATTTTTAATTATCACTCGATCTTATTTTCTCTTCGCAAATTTTTTCAAACACAAAATTATTATTCATATAAATTTGAAAAATTTAAACAGTTGCCGTTCTAACAAAAAATAAATAAAATAAATTGTTCTGTTATAAAATGAAATAAAATAATAAGGTACTAGTTGGGTTACAAAATGTACACAAAATTTTAATTTATTAATTTTTAATTATTATAACAAGAAAATTAATGTTTTTAATAAAGAAAAATCAATATCAACCTTTATTGTGGACAGAGAAATGCGTATTCCTGTTTCATATAACAAATTAATTTATTTTTATATAAATTTTTTGAAGGTAAAATTAATTATACCGTTTTCATTATTATTTATATTTTACCTGCGGTAATTGTAAAATATAAATAATATTCCTAGAATAAAATATATAACTAAATTTAAAAATAAATAAGATTCCCAATATATGTACATATTTGTCAATATAAAATTTTCACAATTGAACATTTTTAGGGAAATACGAAGCGCGCCTTTAATAAAATAAAATAGTATAATTTTAATAAAATAGTATAATTTCAATATAATTTTAGCTATATTTATAATAAAATATCAATTTAATATCAACCAAATTTATATTTTGTAAAAACGATCTCAGTGCTATTAAATTAAAATTGCAATATACAATTATGTATGTATATTTACAAAAAAAAATAATTGAGAAAAAAATAAAACCCGAAGTTTTCCGGCCCCGCGGCTTCCAAAATTAAATTCGGGAAAAAAATTTAAATAATCGCTAAAGGAGAGAATAAAAAAAATATCGTAAAAAAAAACGAAACCCAAGATCTTAACAATAATAAGAAAAAAAGTAATAATAGTGTAGTGAAGGGCAGAAAACTACGAGCATTGTACTACACTGAACCGGCCCCGATCCAGAAAAAAAAGAAATTTGGCTATAGAATTCATTTAAGTAGAAACCCCAGAAGCCAGAAACTCTGATCACATTTTTTGTCACACTTTTGTGGCCATTTCGCAACAAAAAATTGGGAATTTTTGTCCCACTAATTTTTCAAACTCCCAGTAGGCAGAAATTTTCTTAGCATTTTTTTGTGGAATTTTTGTGACATTTTTGTTAAAAATTTGTAAACAAGCATAACGTGCTCATGTAACCAAGAAATGTCGACATTGAAATTATTACAATATTGTGACAAAATTGTTCACATTAAATTGACACTAATTTGTTGATGTGTTGTGGAATCATTTTGTGAAATTATTGTCACATTACTTCGTCATTTTAAGGTCATATATTGTTTAAAAACGGGAAAAAACGCAATAGGGGTGTTTCTTTTTTAGTTCAGAGTTGGGCTCTGAATAAAGTCTGAGTAAAATGCGTTCGTTCTGAGCAGAGCAAAAAAATTTGAGCTCTGATTTAAAGCTTGAGCTACAATGTGCCGATCAGTTCGGTACCGATCAGTTCAGTAATTTCCAAGTCGATTCGTTAAGTGGGCTACATAGCTTCCGACACCAACCGATTAAATTTGTCAATTTGAAGTTTTGTATGTAGTGTCAAAAAAAAAAAAATTGGTGACGTTTTGTGTCGAAAAAAAATTATTTTTATAAAAATGGATAATTTAATGTTTGTTAAATAATTCAGGATATAATTTAATATCCTCAATAAACTTTTCTTCATCCATAATGTTGAAAATATTGGCGGCGATTAACCTAACCTAAATTATATTGACTGACATATCATTTCTCATGAAGTTAGCTTCAGTAGGTTCCGTGAAAGTTTAATCGTTCCGAAATCTTTCCATTTGTTCTGTTCCGAATCGATCAGTTCCAACCTATTGTGTTCAGCCAATCAATTTTCCATACAAAATATATGAAGACGTCAAATTTGGAAATTACTGAACTGATCGGTACCGAACTAATCGGCACATTGTAGCCCAAGCTTAATAATGAAACGTAACTGAGTTATAATGTTTTAACATGTGTTTTTTGTTAAGTTGTAATTTTTTTACATTTCACTCCAAGCTCATAGTGCTCGGTCATATTATTCTGAGCTCGTATGGCACGCTCTAAGAAAGTTTCGAGCACAAAAAGAAACACTAATTTTTAGCTCTGAGAACTCTGAGTTAAAAAAGAAATACAAATTTTTTTTTGACAACTTAGGCTCGGCTCTGAACTAAAAAAGAAAAACCCCTAATGTAAACATTGTAAACATATTTAGACAATTTGTTCACATCGCGATTCGGTGTATCCACGTTATACGGTTTCTTTTCTGGAAATTTCGAAAATCAGGTAAATTGATTTAAATATTTGAGAAAAACTATTAAGAATAGAATTTAAAACAAAAGTTAATAATAGAGTTTAATTAAAATAAATAAATTAAGTTGTGTATTTTTTTCATATTAAATTTTCAGGAAAAAATTTACCAAATTTACGAAATGTAACTTTATCAAAAAAGAGTTAAAAAAAATTGAAAACCTAAACAGAAATTCAATACCTGAGAATGTTACGCAGCCTGGTTTACTGTGAGCATAAAATGGACTGGGAATCGCAAATGGACTGGGAAATTTAAATTTGAATTAATGTATATAATATTATGTATATATATGGAATTAATATATTGAATTAATATGTAATATACATTTATAAACTAATGTATATATGTATATATATATTGAATTAATATATTATACATACATATATATAACTAATAACCTAATTAAGATATTATTTAAAAAAAAAAATTTCAAACTATTGTCACAGTTGGCTACTTGGGTGCATGACTAAACGTGCAAACCGTAAGAGTTAGTAATATGTAATTAGTTTTCATTGAAAGTGAATGTGCGAGTTATCTACCCTAGCAACGTTATGTTAAATGAAATCATTTCTGCTAACTCGACTTCCGTTCTCACGTAAAATTCATTTTTTAATCACTATGAAATCCTAAACTCTAAATTAAATAAATTAATTAAAATAAATTCTTAAACGAAATCCTAAACTCTAAATTAAATAAATTTATTAAAATAAATTTATTAAATATCATATTACATAAAATACCTGAAAAATTAAAATAATTATTTTTTTCGCGTGAGAATATTTATTTGTTGACAATTGCATTTTTTTTTGGAACTGTTTGATTTCTGAAATTTAAATAAATTATAATTCATAATTAGATTTTAATCTTACTTGTATCACCGAGAAATTAAGTTGTGTTTTGTTATATAAAAATTTAATTATATATTTTTTTCCGAAAATAAAGTTTTGTGTTTTAATTATTTTTTTTAACTCAAAATAAGGAAATAAATAAATTTGGCGCAGTCGGTAGGATTGCCAAGCTAGTTAAATAATTAATCGCAAAATAAATTATTAATTAATGTTCGAAACTTAATAAAAATAAAAATTTTAAAATTTTATAAAAAAAAAAGTTATCAAGAACACTAATAACTCAATTACGCAATAACACATCTAAGTTTTATAATACTATAACGAAAAACTTAATTATATAATAAAATAAAACATATGTGAATAAAATTGTGATGTAAATAGTTATTTTGTGAATTAGTTGGAGAACTGACGAAAGTTTAAAAAAAAAAAGAAACACCAATCTGTCAACTAGTTTTCTTTTAAGAATTTATTGGCAAATCTTATGAAACCATATACAAAACCTTCAGAAGTGAATCGAAAAGTTAGACTCGAACCAATTGTAGAAGAAGACTACAATAATATTCTTGCTGAAATTCAATTAAATATTAATAACGAAATAATGGCAGTAAATAGTTTTTCACCAAAAGATTTAATCACCGAAGCAAGAGCTATTCCAGTATTCAGAGGGTATAATACCTTTGAATTATCACATTTTATACAAGAAGTAGAAGCAATTACTGGATTGGCACAAGATCAAGGGCTGAAATCGTATCTTTTAAATATTTTTCTTACCAAAATACAAGGACCAGCAGCAACATCAATAAGGAGATTATCAAGTGCAACGTGGGAAGATGTCAAAAACCAGTTGAAGAAATCTTTCGGAATTCAAGAATCATATCTTAAACTAAAAGAGAAAGCTGATGCAGTTCGATTTTTGAATGTAAGTCAATTTTATAATGAATTATCTAATATATTAGACAAGTTAAATTTAAAATATAGATTAGATACAGAATCTCCAATAGAATTTAACCCTAGTAATAATGAAACAAGTATTTTGGAAAAGTTTTTAAATAAATTACCTCGTACCGATTCAATGTATTTAAGAATAAAAAATGTTAATTCTCTGGAAGAAGCTTTTTTCGAATTATTACAAACTGGGATTTCCAAAGACTCCCCAATGCAATTAAAAAATTATGATAAAGTTAATCATAATAAAACAAATCAAAATTATCATCGCGGAAATTTTAATAATAAAAATAGTAATAATAATAATTTTAATTCGAATGAAAATAATTCCAATAATAGATCTGGAAATTTTAATAATCGATATAGTAATAATTTTAACAATCGTTATAACAACAATGGTAATAATAATTCTTATAGATTTAATAATAGGCCAAGTGGTAATTTTAGAAATAGATATCAAAACTCTGGATTTTCTGGTACTAATAATAATCGATCAGTCGAACCAATGGAAGTTGATTTAAATAACGTTGAGGAAAATTTTCGGCTAGAGCCTCAAAAAATATGTTACCGATAGTAGAATTTAATATTAATAACACGAAATTTGATTGTCTAATCGACACCGGTTCTACGACTTCTATAATAAATGACACTTTATTTCCCCACATAAAACGTACAAAATTAAACAAACCCATAGAATTAGTTACTTTATTTGGCACAAATAGAATCGCTTATGAATTAATAACCGACGTCCCAAAGGAATTTAATCATGACGCAGAAATAGCTTGGCAAGTAATTAGGTTTAATAAAAATAATTTTGATGCTATATTAGGACAAAATGTTTTAAAAGCAGTAGGTGCAAAGATAGATTTAGAGAATGAATCAATAGAAATTATTGGTAAAATAACAAAATTTAAAAACTCGTGTCCTTTTACTGAAATTCATCAATTAAACGCCATTGACTTAAACTCGAAAACAATTTTTGATTATATCAAAACTGATCATCTCAATAAAGAAGAATGTCAAATTTTGAAGAAAATTGTCTACGATAACAAAGATTTATTTTATCAAGAAGGACAACAATTGACTAACGTAGAAACAATTAAGCATCAAATTATTACAACTTATAGTCAGCCAACCTATTCAAAAATTTACAGATTTCCAAAAATACATGAGAAAGAGGTAGAAACACAAGTTTCAGAAATGTTGGATCAAGGTATCATAAAACCTAGTAATTCTCCGTACAATTCACCTATTTGGGTTGTCCCTAAAAAGATAGATCAATCGGGTAAAAAGAAATGGAGAATTGTGGTCGATTACAGAAAGCTCAACGAGATTACTGTCGACGACAAATTCCCCATACCAAACATAGAATCTCTCTTCGACAAATTAGGCAGAGCTCAATATTTTACGACTATAGATTTAGCTAAAGGATTTCATCAGATCCTTGTAGATGAAAAGGATCAAGCAAAAACTGCTTTTTCCACACCCCAAGGTCATTATGAATATGTGAGGATGCCATTCGGGTTAAAGAATGCTTCGGCGACCTTTCAACGGATGATGAATCATGTTTTACGTGAATTTATTAATGTATGTTGTGTTGTATATCTCGATGATATACTAATCTTCAGTACTTCACTTCAAGAACATTTAAATGCTATTTCTAAAATCTTTCAAAAATTACGCGAATTTAATTTAAAAATACAAATTGACAAATGTCTATTCTTTTCAAAAGAATCTGAATATCTTGGTCATCTATTAACAGATAATATCAAGGCAAACCCAAACAAAATCGAAGCTATTAAAAATTTGAAAATTCCTACGTCACGCAAATCGATAAAAAGTTTTCTCGGAGTAACGGGTTACTACCGAAAATTTATTAAGGACTATGCTAAAATAGCACAACCTCTTACCCAATGTCTGAAAAAGAATAATAAAATTGATGCAAATAATGTTAAATATATTGAAGCGTTTGAAAAACTCAAAGAAATAATTACAAAAGATCCGATATTAAAATATCCCAATTTTAAGCAAAAATTCACCTTGACAACTGATGCTAGTCAGTATGCCATTGGAGCCGTTCTATCACAAAATGGCCATCCCGAACACGAAATAAAATATTAAACGAACACGAAATAAAATATAGTACAATCGAAAAGGAGTTATTAGCCATCGTATGGTCTACAAAATATTTTAGACCATATCTTTTTGGAGTTAAATTTATAGTTAAAACAGACCACAAGCCTTTAGTTTGGTTAAATTCACTAAAAGAACCAAATTCTAAACTCCAAAGATGGAGAATTAAGTTGAATGAATTTGATTTTGATGTAGAATATCTAAAAGGTAAAGATAATAAAGTTGCTGATTTTTTAAGTAGAGTAGATGTAGACAAGAACGCAATTAATGTTTTAGATGTAGAAAATAATAATTCTGAAAATGGAAGTGATATGGCTACAATTCATAGTGGCATCGAAAATTTGGGTGACCATATTCCTATTGTAGAAAATATCGTCAATAAATATCTCAATCAGATCCATTTAGTAAAAAACAAATCAGTTGAGTTGATCACGAAATACAAGAAATATAGAAAATTATATATATATATATTATAATCTATATTTTCTATATAAGAAATATAGAAAATATAGATTATAATATATATATAATGAAGATCTAAAGAATGAAAATTATTTAAATGATATTTTGCGAAGATTTATTAAAAAAGGTATAACAGCAATTTATTGTGAATTAAACGATAGCGAATTTGTAATTTTACAAAATAAATTAATTTCCTTGTTCAGTAACGATCGTAAAATCAAGTTTATTAAATGTTCTAAAATAGCAATAGATATCGAGAATGAGGAAGAATTATTGAAATTAATTAAAGAGTTTCATAAACAAACTAATCATAGAGGAATCTTAGAAAATTTTAATGAGATAAAGGAATTATACTATTTTCCGAATTTGAAAGATTTTTTTTATAAATATATAAACAATTGTGACATATGTAATTTAGCCAAATACGATAGAAATCCTATCCAATATAAATTCCAAATATCAGATACTCCCAGTGAAATGAACGAAATCGTTCATGCCGACATTTTTTACCTAAAAAAAGAAATATTCTTAACAACAATAGATAAATTTAGTAAACATTTGTCTATATTAAAACTCAATGATAGGAATAGTGTAACAATAGTTCAAGCGTTAAAACTTAGAAATTCTCTATTTGGTAAACCAAAAAAATTCATATTTGACAACGAATTTGATAGTTTGAATTTAAAAGATTTTTGTAGAATAGAAAATATTGAAGTTCATTTTACTTCACCTCGAAATCATACAGGTAATTCAGATATAGAAAGAGTTCATGGTACAATAAATGAGCATATTAGAATATTTAATATTACAGAATCTAAGTTAGATACAGAAACTAAAATACTTAAAGCCGCAGAAGCTTATAATAATACAATTAACTCAACAACAGATGTTAGGCCAATTGATTTTGTTAATGGTAAAATTTTAGATTTTGAAACTATAAGTAATAAAATTAAAGAAAGAAAAGAAAAAAATATAGCGAAATTAAATAAAAATAGGAAAGATTTTGAAATTCCCAATAATAAAGAGATTCTCGTAGAAAATCCTGCAGCTGTAAGACATAAAGAACAGCCAAAATATAAAAAAATTCCGTACTCTAAAATTAACAATAAATTAATAGATAATAAAAACAAAAATATTCATCCCTTTAGAATTAAAAGAAATTTTAAAAAACATATTTCAGATAATATTGATAATAATAACTTCAATTCTAATAAATCCGTGCCAAGCACTAATTAATGTAGAAAAACTAGAAACCGAAGCTGGATATACTGTCATTCAACAAGAAAATATTGAGATAATAGAGAGGTATGATAAAATAATTCATATAATAAATTTAAATGAAATTGAATATACAATTAATATGATAGAATCACAAATAAATAAAACTTTTAATTTACCGGCAGATGAAAATAATATTAATACCCTATTTAATCAAATCAATAAAATGAAACATACATTTAAAACTTTGATTCCCTTTAGACACAAAAGAGCTTTAGTTAATTTCGGTGGCTCGATGTTAAAATGGATCTTCGGTACAATGGACGAAGATGATAGGATAGAATTAGAGAATCATTTAAAACTAATAGACGAAAATAATCATAATATTATATCTAACTCTAACAATCAAATAAAAATCAATAATATTATTAATACAAATATAAAAAATTTACAGATTAATTTAAATAAAAGTAGAATAGCTTTGAGTAATCTTTTAAATGAAGTCGCTATAAGTAATAGAAATTTTATAAAACAATTTCATTTTTTGCAAATATTATCAAATATAAATCTTCTTAATGAAGAAATTGAAAAGATACAAGAAAACGTAATCTTTTCTAAACATCAAATAATGAGTAGGTCTATTCTTACGCCAGAGGAAATAGATTTTTACAATATAGATATTTTTAAAATTCAGGAATTAAAAAGCTCTCTAGCAAATTATAATAATAACCTAGTATTCATTTTGGAAATTCCAGCAATGTGTAAAGAAAAAGCTATTCGAAAAAAGCTTTTTCCCATTCCAAATTCAAAATTGGAAGAAGTCAATATAAACATTTCTGATATCATTACATTTGAAAATAGATCATATTATCTTGGTAAAGAAAAGTATAAAAATAAATTGAAACCAATCACAGAATGTCTTTCAAATTTACTAAATAACTCTTATAATAATTGTTCAAAAAATATTGAAAATAATTTTAAATTGATTGAAATAGATATAGGAATAATTTTAGTAAAAAATGCAAAAAACTTTAAGCTAATTAGTAATTGTAATAATGTTGAATATATGTTAAATAAAAATTACATAATATTTTTTAATAATTGTACTATTGAAATAAATAATATAAAATTTTCAAATAAACAAAAGGAATTTAAACAAGATATTATACTACCAAATTACACTATAATGAAAAAAATAAATAATACAATAAATTTAGAAATGTTACATATTAAACAAACAAAAAATAATAAAGAAATACAATATATGATCTATGAAAAGAAAAGAAAAACAATTGTAATTTACTCTAATACAACATTTATAACTATTTTTGTAATAATATTTGTAATAATTTTTGTATATCTAAGATTTAGAAAAAGAAATCACACAGTTTCAGTTAATAAAAATATAGAAAATAATATTCAAAATATTGTCCAGGAGAACAATAATCTTAAGGATGGGGGAGTTATCTACCCTAGCAACGAAATGTTAAATGAAATCATTTCTGCTAACTCGACTTCCGTTCTCACGTAAAATTCATTTTTTAATCACTATGAAATCCTAAACTCTAAATTAAATAAATTAATTAAAATAAATTCTTAAACGAAATCCTAAACTCTAAATTAAATAAATTTATTAAATATCATATTACATAAAATACCTGAAAAATTAAAATAATTATTTTTTCGCGTGAGAATATTTATTTGTCGACAATTGCATTTTTTTTGGAACTGTTTGATTTCTGAAATTTAAATAAATTATAATTCATAATTAGATTTTAGTCTTACTTGTATCACCGAGAAATTAAGTTGTGTTTTGTTATATAAAAATTTAATTATATATTTTTTCCGAAAATAAAGTTTTGTGTTTTAATTATTTTTTTTAACTCAAAATAAGGAAATAAATAAATTTTGCGCAGTTTATTTATATAATAACTAAAATTCATTGATTTCTTTGTTTTATGTAAGTAGTTTTATTTTGTATATACTTTTTAAGTAATTTTAAAAAATATATACCTATTATATCAAAATAATTTTATGTATTGTTATTAATTAATATAATTTTATATATTTAGTTAGGTATTTATGAAATCGTTTTTTTTTAAATTATATATTGAAAATGAAAAGAAAATATTAATTATCTACGATTATATTGATATTACTATAATTTCTCAGACTTCTTATTTTTATGCGCTTAAAAAGCATTAAAACTTTATATGCAAAGAAGCGAAGAAAGGAACCAGAAAACAAAGAAAAAATCAAACAGAAAGCATATAGCTAATTTAATTTTAGTAACTGAATTTAAATTTTATAGTAGTAATTTAGAATAAGTAAAATGAATTAATTTTTTGAATGTAAATAGTTAAAAAATAATGTAAATAGTTATTAATAATAATAATATAAGATAACATTAAGTACAATGAATTTACATTTATTTATGTATGTACAAGTTAAGGGTTCTACCAACCCTCAACAACATTACAACCTAAAAACCATATAAAATATTTTTCATTATAAAATAGAATAACATTTTAAAATATCAAATATTGTACTTACCAGATTTTCTCATTAGATTAAATTATTTTAACGGAAATCAGTTTTGATTTCACAAGAATTATTTTTCATTTTTAAAATAATAAATATTTAAAATAATCATTGTAAAAAATAATTCAAGTAAAATTTTGCTAACACAACATTTATATTGAAGCTTGTGTTAGAAATAAATATATAAGAAACATGATCCCTTTTAATAAGAATTAAAATATTTTAATTCAGATAAAAAAAAGAATTCAGATAAGAATTCTAATTCAAATATAAAAATTCTCACACAGCATTTTTATTAGAAGCTTGTGTAAAAGAAGGAATCATGATTCTTTTATAAAAATCTAAAAAAGTTCAGTTTAGGAATAAAACTCAAATAGTTCGGTCGAAAAATTATTTTGTAAAACTTAAAACTTAAAAAGTAAATTTAAATTTTCTTTAATAATAAAAATTATTATTTGATACAGTAAAATTTAAATATTGTAAAAAATAAATTTTATATAAAAATTAGAAGAAGAATTTAAATACTTATTTTTTTTTGTTAATTAAAAAATTAATTTTAATTTATTAATTTAAATTAAAAAATTAAATTCTAAATAATTTTGAAATTGAACATTTATAAAAAATAAAAATTTTTTTCGAGTGTAACAAGTCACAAAAATCAACTATTGCTAGTGATACTGCTAGTAACCACTCGAATATAAAATTTAATAAAATTATTAATAAAATTAATAATAACAAAAAGTGAAAATTTAAATCATCAAAGAATGACATCAATATTGGGAATCATCATATTAGGGTGAGTCAAAAAGTTATGTTTATTTTTAATCAGTTTATGTAAGAAATTCCTATCTTTAAATTCCAATGCCTATTGATAAAAACAAATTCTCGAACATTTTGAACCAGTATAGTAAAAATAAGAAATCGCGAGAGACTTTCGAAAATTTAGATAACTGTGATTTAGAATTCGAGCAAAAATTAAGTGAATTAAAAAATAAGGAAATTGAAACTCAAGCTGATTTACTTCAATTAAACAAAATGAATTTAAATTTTCCAACAAACAAATTGTTAGCACAACAATTAAATACCGGTCATAATGATCAAACCCCTATTTTACCAAGCCAATCTAGTGTAAACCATAATTTACAAAGCGACAACAATGTAAATGTTAATCAGGCTATAAATAATCTAAGGATTCCTGACGCGATAAAAGATTTACCTAACTTCGATGGTAACCCAAGACTTTTATTTGATTTTATAGAAAATGTTGAAGAAATATTAGTAACATTAAATGTAATCTCGGGAACTCCTCACGCTAGAATAATATTAAGGGCAATCAGAAATAAAATAGTTGGGGAAGCTAATGAAGTACTAAATATGTATGGCACAAATCTAGTATGGGATAGTATAAAAGAAAATTTAATTACTCATTATTCTGATAAACGGAATGAGACTAGCCTTATTAGAGATATTCATTTATTGAAATATGTTGAAATATTTTATTCAAGAGTGATAGAAATCCTCGCAACTATGAATAATAATATTAAGATCAATGAAGTAGATGAAAATGTTATTATGTCAAAATGTAGTCTTTATAAATAAATGAGTACTAATATATTTTTATCTGGTCTGAATGAACCATTAGGGTCAATAATTAGAGCCACGAGACCAAATTCATTGACTCAAGCGTTCAAGTTCTGCCTAGAAGAACAAAATAATAAATATTATAAAACAAATTTTAAAAAATATTCTAACAACAATATATCAGTTGTAAGGAATAAAAATTATCAAATGAGATCAATTGCAAATAATTCAAATTTTAATACAAATCATTAAAATTTTAATGCAAATCATTCAAATTTTATTGCAAATACTTCAAATTTTAATACAAAAAATTTAAATAATATTCCAAATAAGCCTCAATTCCAAAAACCAACTTCAGGTATTAGTAGAGCTGTACCAATGGATACATCTAGCGGATATATAACTCGAAAATCCACAAATTTCAATAGCAATCAAAGTAGAAAAAACTTTTCTAATAATAATAATAGTAATTCTAGAAAGGTAAATCCCACTTTTTATGCCGAAGAATTATTTAATATCGAACAGGATTAAGTCGATAAACCTGTTGAAAAATATACTGGCACTAAAAAGAAAAATAAAAATTTTCGGGAAAAAGCCTCGGAATAACTTGTGTAGAATTGAATAATTTTTCAAATAATCACCTACCTTATATTATCGTAAAATCAATTATAGGAAAACCTCTAAAATTTTTAGTAGATACAGGCAGTAATAGGTCATTTATAAATCCTGGTATAATAAATCCTGAAAAAGAAAAAAATATTAAAACTATTGAAATTAAAAGCTTAAATAATAAGCAACAAACTAATAAATTAATTACCTTAGACGGATTGTCAGAACTTAATACTAAATTAAAATTAAACTTCCTGGTATTCAAATTCCATGATTATTTTGACGGTCTGCTGGGTCTGGAAATATTGAAAAAACTAAAAATAAATATAAATCTTAAAGATTCACAATTAGAATCAAAAAATGTTAAAATCAAATTACACTTTGAACCAAACTTTTCGGTAAAATATAATATTCCGTCAAAAAGTAAATTCATTGCTAAATTACCAGTTAGTATTGAAAACGGAGATATAGTAGTAGAAAAAATAAAAGTAAATAAAAACTTAGAAATTTTGGATGGTATAGCAAAAGCCGACAAATGGTATTCGTTATTAGAAGTTGTAATGTATTCTGATAATGACCAAGAGCTTACTATGAATCATCCAATTCAAGTAAAAAACGTAGACAGTGAAGAATTTTGTGAAATTCATAATTATAATTTCTGTTCAAATAATGAACAAAATTTCAATAAGAGTATTCCGAATTCATTAAGAACGAATCATCTTAATAAAGAGGAAAAATCAAAAAATTTCAAAATATTTAAAAATTATAAAGATATCTTTTATCAAGATGGTAAAAAATTAAGTTTTTCAAATGTTATTATAAACATAGAATTAAAACTAAAGATGATAGTCCTATTTATACTAAATCCTATAAGTATCCTGAAATTCACAAAAATGAAGTGAAAAAACAAATTCAGGAATACTTGGATCAGGGCATCATACGTCATAGTTTTTCTCCATGGTCTTCTCCTATCTGGATCGTACCTAAAAAATTGGACGCCAGTGGAAACCAGAAATGGCGACTCGTCACTGACTATAGAAAGTTAAACGAGAAAACTATTGACGACAAATATCCAATCCCTAATATTAACGAAATATTAGACAAACTTGGTAAAAGTATGTATTATTCAACACTTGATTTAGCTTCGGGCTTTAACCAAATTGAAGTCCATCCTAATGATATCGAAAAAACAGCGTTCACTGTAGATCATGGTCATTATGAGTTCATGCGCATGCCTTTTGGCTTAAAAAACGCACCATCTACCTTTCAAAAAGTAATGGATAATGTTTTAAAAGAACTTATTGGTGATATCTGTCTAGTTTACATGGATGATATAATTATATTTTCGACTTCATTAGAACAACATTTGTTGCATTTAGGTAAAATTTTTGAAAGACTTAGATCTGCAAATTTAAAGTTGAATTTGGATAAATCCGAATTCCTTCGTAAAGAAGTTTCCTTTCTGGGTCATGTCATTACACCAGAAGGAGTAAAACCAAATCCAGACAAAATTTCTGCTGTAAAAAATTTTCCGATTCCAAAAACTCCAAAACAAATCAAATCGTTTTTAGGACTTCTTGGGTATTATAGAAAATTTGTCAAAGATTTTGCCAAAGTGACAAAACCTATGACAGAATGTCTTAGAAAAGGAAATAAAATAATATTAAATGATAATTACATACGTTGTTTTGAAAATTGTAAAACTTTGTTATGTAATGAACCAATTTTACAGTATCCAGACTTCTCAAAACCGTTTGTTGTTACAACGGATGCGAGTAATGTTGCTCTGGGAGCCATTTCATCACAAGGTCCTATAGGAAGCGATAAACCGATTTATTTTGCTAGTAGAACACTTTCAAAGTCAGAACAAAATTATAGTACTACTGAAAAGGAATTACTTGCAATTGTTTATGCAACTAAGTATTTTAGACCTTATATTTTTGGAAGAAAATTCCAGATCGTAACAGATCATAGACCATTAACATGGTTATTTTCTTTAAAAGAACCTAGTTCAAAACTAGTCCGTTGGCGACTTCGGTTAGAAGAATTTAATTATGATGTTGTATATAAAAAAGGCACTCTGAATACAAATGCAGATGCACTTTCAAGAGCTGAAATCAATATTAGTGAAAATTTCGATAATTGTTCATTAGAAACAATACATTCAGCACGAGAAAATTACGAAGAAGGTATATATATTTCAGAAAGACCTTTAAACGAATTTTCGCGTCAATTGATTATCGAAAAAAGTAATAATATTAATAAATCTCAACCTAAATTAAAAATTGTTTTTAAAACAAAGAAAATATTCACTTTTAAAATTAATAGTGATATTGTAGAAGATGAAATCTTCGAAATTATAAGAGATTATACTCAAGTTAAGAAATTCACTGCAATATTCACTACAGATGATATTTTTAGAAAAATTCAAGACGTTTACTCCAAATATTTCGTAAACGCAAAAATTAAATTAATTAGATGTGTCGATAATTTAGAAAATATATCTGAAAGCGATCAACAAAAAGAGTTGATTCGTGATTATCACACAAAATCTAATCATAGGGGAGTAAATGAAACATTTATGAAACTTAAACGAAAATATTATTTCCCCAGAATGAAAAATTTAATTTTAAAAATCCTAAATAATTGTGAAGTTTGTACGAGTTGTAAATATGATAGGTTAACTAGGCCATTAAAATTCGAAATAAGTGAAAGTCCGAAACAACCTTTAGATATACTTTATGTTGACATATATGCAGTCAATAAAGAAAAAATTCTAACAATTTTAGACAAATTTAAATATTTGCAGCAGCCTATATATTAAATAATACGAATAGTGCTAATCTTATCGAAGTTTTCAAACATTATTTCTCACATCATGGTACTCCTAAGAAAATTATTTCTGATAATGGGTTAGAGTTCAAATCATCTCTTTTCACAGATTTCCTAAAATTATATAATATACAACAACATTTTTCTTGTGCGAAAAATTCTACCGGGAATTCACCTGTAGAACGTTTTCACTCTACTTTCACAGAAATCATTTGGATTATATTTAATAAAAATAAAACAAAACCAATGTCTGAAATTATTAATGAATCCCTAATTACATATAACAATTCTATACATTCTAGTATAAAAATGACGCCATTTGAAGCTATTACAGGTCATTATTACAAAAATAATCCATTTCCAAATTCGGAAAATAGTAAACATGAATATTTAAATGAACATGTAAAAAATTACGATTTATTAAAAAATATTATCTATAATAATAACGAAAAAATTAAAAATGCGACTATTCAAAAACGTAATGAAAATAGGGTAAATCCTACAAAAATAGCTGAGGGAAAAATTGTATATGAAAAAGATAAAAATAGGAATAAATTATTTAAAAATTCTTACCTTATAAAAACTTAAAAGATGAAAAAATTAAAATTTTTACTAAAGATAGGGCAATTCATAAACAAAATATTAAAAAATATCGTACATTTCAGGACCCTCCACACGGTTCTTTGTCAATGGATGAAAATTCAGCCGATTAGTAATAGTGAAGGTCTAATCGCAATAGAAAATGGTCCAGCTAGAATTTATGATGGTTATAATAAAATAATGCATATAATTAATATAACAAGTTATGAAGAAAACATTAGCCTCATAAAAAATAACATTGATAGAATAAATTTAAACTTGAAAGAAAATAAGCATATGAAATTTACTCTTATAAATAAATTTAAAAAACTTGTCTCAATATTATCGGTCATTAAACCAAAAATTAGATCAAAAAGGGGCGCGATTAATCTTTTGGGCTCTTTTATTAAAGCAATTACAGGAAACCTAGATGATCAAGACTTGGTAAAAATTAATGATCATTTCGAAAAATTAAAAACAAATCAAATTAATATAAATAATCAAAATAACAATCAAATTAAGTTAAATGAAAAAATGATTCAAAGGTTTAAAAATATTACAGATCATATTAATGATCAACAAATGTTAATAGAAAATCATATTAATAAGTTTGAGAAAAAAATTGATAATGAAGTACGTCAGCTTGGGCATAGTATTGTATTAGAACAATATTTTTTTCAAATTATATTTGATATCGATTTCTTACAAAATCATTTAATGGAAATCACAGAAGCTATGACATTTGCTAAATTAAATATATTATCTAAACATATTCTTAGCTCAGAAGAACTAGAATATGTTCATAAAATTTTCAAAGAGAGCAAAATAAATTTTAAAGTCTGAAGAAAATATTTATGAACTTCTTGGACTTCATGTTTTATATATTGATAATAATATTGTTTTTATTATCACGGTTCCAAAATTTATTCCTGAAAGTTTTATATATCATAAAATTATTAAAATTCCTATAAATAATACCTTACTAATTAACAATCCATTTTCTTACATATTGCTGAGTGAACATGAACATCAATTTTTTGATGAACGTTGTACAAAAATCAACGAAAAATATTTTTGTAAAATTGGGAATTTGCAAAATAACGTTCATGAAAAATGCATCACCAAAATGATAATGCATCAAAAAGCTAAATGTAATTTAATAGAAATTGATGAGCAAAATTACATTAAACAGCTGGAAAATGGTAATCTATTAATTGTTGGTGAAAATGAAATCAAACTTAAAACAGATTGTTCGGAAAAAGAAATAAATATAAAAATGGCATTGATTAAATTTGCAAATTGCTTCATTGAAATCAACCATATAAAATATATGAACAACGAGATATCATTTTGGGACAACACAAGAATTTTGTCAGCAACACTTGATGATGTTGTAGTACAAAATATTACAAAAAAGTTGACAATGAAAAAATTAGAAAACATTTCGCTGGAAAATATAGAACAAATAAACATGGTTCAAAGCAACAATCAAATAATGACGTATACCGTATCAAGTACAACAGTCATCATCGCAATCACAATCATCGTAATCATTATATTTTTAGCGAGAAAATATAAGAATAAAAATCATAATCAGTACTCACAACAAATTGTAATTCATCAACCAGAAACCAATGCCGTAGTGAAATCACCATCCAACGCATCTCTTTGGCCGTCGATTTCATCTAAGGGGGGAGAAGTTAAGGGTTCTACCAACCCTCAACAACATTACAACCTAAAAACCATATAAAATATTTTTCATTATAAAATAGAATAACATTTTAAAATATCAAATATTGTACTTACCAGATTTTCTCATTAGATTAAATTATTTTAACGGCAATCAGTTTTGATTTCACAAGAATTATTTTTCATTTTTAAAATAATAAATATTTAAAATAATCATTGTAAAAAATAATTCAAGTAAAATTTTGCTAACACAACATTTATATTGAAGCTTGTGTTAGAAATAAATAAAGAAACATGATCCCTTTTAATAAGAATTAAAATATTTTAATTCAGATAAAAAAAAGAATTCAGATAAGAATTCTAATTCAAATATAAAAATTCTCACACAGCATTTTTATTAGAAGCTTGTGTAAAAGAAGGAATCATGATTCTTTTATAAAAATCTAAAAAAGTTCAGTTTAGGAATAAAACTCAAATAGTTCGGTCGAAAAATGATTTTGTAAAACTTAAAACTTAAAAAGTAAATTTAAATTTTCTTTAATAATAAAAATTATTATTTGATACAGTAAAATTTAAATATTGTAAAAAATAAATTTTATATAAAAATTAGAAGAAGAATTTAAATACTTATTTTTTTTTGTTAATTAAAAAATTAATTTTCCCGAAATTGGTAAAATTAATGTTACGTTTGGAATGACACGTAACTTTGAATTTATCAAACTTGGAAGAATTAATGTTACGTTTGGCACGACACGTAACTTACATACATATATATAAAAGAAAAAAGAACTAAATTAAAGAAATAAAAAATAAATACATACTGAAACATCCACAAAATTTTATTAATTTAGAATATAATACATAATACAAAAATATTCAAAAAATTATTGTTCACATTAATGTCACAACATTTCTTACATTAATGTGACTTAAAATTCGCACACAATTATGACAAATATTTTCACATAAATGTGACAAATTCAACCACAAAAATGTGACAAATTTAACAACATTCTTGTCACATTTTGTTCAAGAAAAATGTGACCGCAGATGTGACAATAGCCGTCAACTAGACTCACATATTCACTACATTTTTTTTTTGTTTGTTGGTTGTTTTTTTGTAATTTTGAAAGGAAAAACCATATTAGAATTTGTAGGTCCAGGTTGCTGGTTCCCGTCCTGACATGTCCGAAGCAGGAAGTGAAAATTTGTCATTTAAATTATTATTTATTAGTGGTGTAATATTTTTTTTTGATTAGTTGCTTTTGCTCAGTTTTTATGTTAAATTATTCTTTTTGTAAAGTAGAGCCAAATTCCATATTTTTTTTTTGTTATTTAATTATTTATTTATTTATAATCGTTTTTATTATGTAGATGTAGACAATAAAGTACAATAATTTTTTTTATATAATTTAATGCGTACACTAATACTTAATAGTAGTTTTTTATAAATATATTTTGTTTTTTAATTTCCTTTAAATTAAGCCATAAACAAACGTTAACAGTCGTTTAAAAAAAAATATTTATTGTTAAAAAATTTTTAACAATAATTAAAAAAATTATATTTTTTTACAAAAAAAATTTAAAATAGAAATTATTTAGAAAAAAGAAGATATTCAATTCAATTCAATTTATTTATTGCCATAAAAATATTTACAATATAGTTTTAATAAAATGTTTTAACATGTAGAGTTTTAGGAGATCCTTTTCAACTACAATAGCTTAAATTTTAGAGTAATTTTTTAGTTAAATTTTTATATACATATTTTCAAGGAAAAGGCATAAAAAACCTTGATTTGATTATTTATTTTATATATTTTTTTACATTTTGTATACTTTTATTTTTTTTTTCTCTTAACTATGAAACTACGAACTAAACTTAAACCTAGACAACAAAAATAGAATTTAAATAGGCAAAAATGTACAAATAGTTAAGCATATAAACTTCGAACTAAAGGATTATCGAATTCCTTGGCTTTTAGTTCGAATATAATAATGTCACTGTCAATTTTATTTTTTAAGAAGTTGCAGTTTGAAATTTTATGTAATTTACTTGTGGAGTAATAAAACGGAAGATTGTGAAATAACTTTAAAACTTGATTTTGTTTGATTTGCAATCTTTTAATATGTGTGATTGCGCATTTTCCCCATATCTCACTTCCATACATCAAAATTCTTTGAAATATTTGCTTGAAAATAATCATTTTGTTCTCTATACTTAATTTGGATTTACGATGGATTAAAGAATATAATATTATTATTATTTTATTAATTTTTTCAATAGTTTTATCAATGTGAGTACGATATAATAATTTCTTATCTATATGAATACCAAGATATTTAATAGAATTTTCCCAAGTTATACTGTTACCATCAAAAGACAATTTTCTGTTCGGAATAAGTGAAAGTTTTCGATTTCTAGTAAAATATATTGCCTGAGTTTTTTGGCAATTTATATAATTTTCCATTTATAATAGTAATTCTTAATATCATTAAAAGCCTGTTCAAGATTAAATAAAATATCTCCTGGATATTTTGCAGCCGATAGTATTGCTGTATCATCTGCATACAGTCCGACTTCACAATTATTAAGTTTAGGGAAATCAGAAAAATAAATATTGTAAAGTATAGGAGATAAAACAGATCCTTCCGGAGTACCAGCAACTATATCAAATATCTGAGAATTTGTATTAGATACCTTAACGCAAAACTTTCTAGAGGAAAGAAATGTTTTGATTAATTTAATTATATAAGTAGGAAAATTAAAAGTTTTCAATTTATGTACTAGACCATCGTGCCAAACAGAGTTGAAAGCAGCTTCGACATCAAGAGTAATCATACCGATGGACTTTCGATGTTTGAAATTGTCGATGACAATTTTATTAATTCGAGCTACTTGATGACTAGTGCTATAGTAAGGACGAAAGCCAAATTGCTCTGAAGGAAGAATGTTAAAGTGAAGATTCTTTTTTTAATACAATTTTCAAAAATTTTGCTTAATGAACTCAATAGGCTTATAGGTCTGTAGCTAGTTATATCAGACTTGTTTTTATTTGGTTTGGGAATTGCAATTATAGAAGCTATTTTCCAATTGTCAAGAAAATAACCTATTTTCAAGCACGCATTAAAAATTTTGCATAAATAGACAAGCGATTTTTTGTCTAGATTTTTTAGTAGAATATTTTTGATTTTATCTATTCCAGCTGATTTTCTGTTTTTACATTGACCTATATAAAATTTTATTTCTTTAGTTGTAATATATTTAACAGCAGTAATCATAGAACTATTAACTTGGTCAACTGAATTGGTTACTAAATTAAGGGTATTTTGGTCATTATAATTTAAAGTTAGTTTATGTTTCTTTGTAAAATAATTACCAAGTGCCTGGACTTTTTCATAATTTGTGCAATATAATTTTGTTTGATCTTTAAGAGTGGGAATACCATGATTTTTATTTTTAAGTGCTTTAGTGACATTCCAAAGAGTTGAATTATTTTTACTTAAGAGGCTGATATTATTTGCAAATCTATCATTATATATTTTATTGATTTGTTCTTTAATTAAACTATTGAGGAAACTCACTCTAGCTTTATAAATAGGGTGTATATACCTGTTCCACATCCGCCTGCATGTATTTCGAAGCGAAATTAATTCAATAATATCATCAGATAATACAATTGGCCTATAGCCACTTTTTACAGCTCTCTTTGGAATTGATTCTTCAGCTGACTTGATTAAAATTTCGGAAAAATTGAGAATGTGACTATTTATGACGGTGCTAGTTGGATTTTGGTCTAAATTTTGTAATTCATTTAATTGAATTTTACCCGACAGTTGCTTCTTAAATTTACACCAGTTTGCCCGCTTATAATTTAATGAAAAAGATGGAGGAGTAGAAATTGGGCTACTATTAATTTTAAAAAATACTGGAAGATGGTCAGAGTTTAGTTTATTTAGAGTAATTGGCGAAACAATGTATGTAGAGTAATTAGTCAGAATTAAGTCGATAGTAGACGGATTTCCGTTATTTCTATTAGGGTAATACGTAGGTGTCGCTGTATGTATTAGAGAGAAGTTACTATTGATCAATTTATTGTCTAATAATCTACCCCAGACATTATTTTTGGTGCAATTCCAGTTTCTATGACGGCAATTAAAATCACCCAATATTATAAAATTACCTGGAATGTTGTTAAAAATTCCTAAATCATGTTTAAAGTCTTTTTCTACTGATTGCGATGTATTACCACCTCTAAAATATGTAGCAATTATTATTAGGTCTTCGTCTTGGTTATTTGCAGTGATTTTAATTGCCACAGTTTCAAAACATTTCGTGTCTAGAGTAGGAAGCAGAGTATGTATTAAATATTTTTTAATTAGTAAAGCTACTCCACCTCCTCTATTACGTAATTCATTGTCACGATCTTTTCTGTAAATTATAGTCAGGGTTACTAAAATTATGTTCGTTTTTCAACCATGTTTCTGTTAAAACTACTATTTGTACATTTTGCTCTTTAATTACGTGAAAAAGTTCTAATTGTTTATGTTTTAAAGTAATGCTCTGAGCATTCCAAAAAATTACATTTAAATGACTATTATTTACCATCATTATACAAATATTTTAAAGTGAGACGGGTGATGGCATTAAATTGATCTGATTTATTTTTACATTCTTTTAATTGAGATAGTAGTTCAGTAAAAATATTATTGATCTCTTCATAAGAGAAAAGATCATTGATTACATTTTTTTGAATTGTTAGTCAGAATACTAGCGTATGATTCCTTACCTACTGCGCTCGGAGAGTTCGTTGATAACTTTGTGGGTATTGTCGAGGCGAATATGACCGATTATTATGTCTTTGTGCTGTAAATTTTTGTCTCTCATGAAGCTTTTGTCTAAGTTCAATAAAATCTTTCCGTGCCGGGCATTCCGGAGAACTTGATTTATGTGAGCGGCCACAATTAGCACACTTGAGCTGCTGCATTTCTACGCTAAGAAGTTGTTGAGAAAAATCTGCAGTGCGATGGTTACATGCACAGATACTACATTTTGTATCTAGGTGACATTTATTTGCCATACATTTATTTGTCCATACGTTTGACATTTAAAACATCTGATCACTCCACGAGATTTGTTTCTATAATAACTCCATTTAACTATAGTATAATTTATTGCTTTTGCTTTTGATGTTAAATCAATTAATTTTACAGAGTTTTTCTTAAAGTAAACGATGAAGGTTTTTTTATTTTGATATCTCATTGTTTTTAATGCCATATCTTTCACATCCAGACAATTATCAAATTCAAGACGAATAAGCTCACTTTTAATTAGCTGACAATCAACGTTATTATCTAAGCCGTGCAAGACATACTTAAAGGGAATTTCAGTAGGCAATTCGTGGCTGAAAAATTTCCACTTTTTTGATGTATCCGATATGTTGTTATTTTCTTCAACAAGGGCAGAAAATATGCTATTATAAACCTCTAAGGAAGTACAAATGACTTTTGTGCCAATATTGCAATTTTTCAAATAGTAATCCTAATCGTGCAAATTAAGTGATTTAAATTGAGCTTGTATTTCTTGATTATTCTTCATGCAAATATTTATGGTTGGGAAACGTACCTTTTGAACAGGGTTGTTTTCTTTTAGAGTAGTTGGTTCATGATCTCTATCTTGAGAGTCCATTAGTTGGCTTAAAGGAGCAAATCTATTTTCATTTGCCATAGCTAATGGTAACATATGAGCCGATTTAATTTTAATTTTAAATTTTAATATGCTTTTGTTTGGAATTTTCATCGTCCGACGACGAATGAAGTTCATAGGAGTATCTTTTTATTTTGATAGTATTAAAATTTATTTTATTATTTTGATAGTAATAAAAATTATTATCAATTTATTTATTGATTTTATTTTAAATTATTTTTAAAAATTTAATTTACACGATCTGCCAATTAAAAGTTCGGCCAACATGAATTAATAATTTTGTTTTTTTGAAATATTGTTTTGTTGAAAATAATTTTGTTTTTTTGAAATATTGTTTTGTTGAAATATTGTTTTGTTTTTGCTGCTCGTTGAGTTTTTTTGTTATTAGCTGGTGAAAATGACTGACTGAATTGCCAATAAGTGTTTTCTTCTATTCATTTCGCGGAAGGAATAGAAGGAATAAAATATTGGTGACGTCACGCCAGAATATTCCAAACGCACTCGATTAAAAGAACGAAAAAGGAATAAATGGAATATTTTTTGTCATATGTAAAATTAAATTTTTGTTTACACACTTAGATATGCTTGGATTATTTAAATTATTATAGTTTTAAAATATATTTCTTATTATTATAGTACTGTTAAAATTATAAAAAAATTGTTTTTCAATTTTTTGAGGTTAGAATAAAGAATATTCCTTTTATTCTACCTTTCTACTTAGTAAAAATTGTATTCGGAATATTCCGAATGAATAAAAGAACACGGAATGGAATGAGTAGAATAAATAGAATTAATAAAAGAACGTTTTTTGACATTTTAGGCGCGAAAACATTCAATAATTCCTCAGGATGGATTGCCATGGATTTTTTGTTCTTTTCTCATTTCATTCCCTAAACCAGGCATGTGCAACTCCATTGCGTGCAGGAGCTACTGAAGAAATTTCGTACCTTGGCAAAAGCCACATATAAAAAAACTAATGAATAAAATAATAATGGTTTTTTGGTTTTGATTTAATTCAGAATGTGTACTAGTTAAGTAACATAAAAATCGCAACATAAAACGTAACAAAATATAAAATAAATCAACAAAAAATATAAAAATAAATAAAAACTATTAAATTAATGAGAAATTTGAGTGTTTGTGCTTTGGCTCAATTTATTTAAATCAGGTGCAATTTTTGTTGTTGAAATGCTGAGTTGGTGTTCCAAGTTTATATCAAGGTTTGCGTTCTGTATTTGCTCTTGCAATATTTAATTTTTGAAAAAAAACTTTCGCAAAGATAGGTATTTATAAATGCAGTGATTACTCTGCTTGCATCTAATCGTAGTTGGGGAAACTTTAACTGAGAAATCATGGCCAGCTATGATTTTTTACAACTTTAAAATGTCAGTTACTGTCATTTTCAAATTTGACAACTTACCTAGTAATAAAAAACGAGTGCTACCCAGTAACAAATTATTAGCTTTTTCTTATTTCAGAATTTGTATGTTTTTCACTAGTTCAGAATTTGTATGTTTTTTACTACTTCAGAATTTGTAAACATGTTCTCGTAAGAATTATACATACAGAATTTTGTACACTTGTCACATAAGAATTAATAAAATATTTTTTTTTAAAAATTAAAGCAAAACAAAAGTTATTTTTTACAAAAAAAAGCTACATATTACGTAAATCAAACCATTGATGTGAGCCGCTGAAACAAATCAAATGAGCCGCATGCGATTGTGGTTTATTTTAAAGATTTTTTTTTTAAATTTTTTATTATTGAAAGCGTCATCGTATTGATAGCCGTTTGGATCCCTGGTTAACTCACGCCCCATAGGCTGAGCATAGCTGGCAAAAATAGGAGGAAACCCATGTGATCCAAGGAGTTCTAGTAACAGAAATTTTGATCTAGCTTTTTTTGTGATGCGCTGTTGGTCACCCTAGACCTGGCGCCAATACAAATGATATCTTTTTTAAATAAAATTTAAAATTTGAAATACTATACTTATTATTAAAAAAACAATTTTTTACTCGTATTCAAATTGTTTTACTCGAGTATTACCCAGCTCTGCTTATTGCTAACATCTCCGCAGGTAGTCGAAGCAATGGAGGCCCTCCCTTCTTTCTCATCCGTTACGGAAAAAATTTCTCAGCCCGAACAGAAACTTCCAACTGACATCAATAACCAGGGACAATATGAACCAGTTATTGATGAAACAGAAGAAGCCCTCCGAAAGCTTCAGCTAAGGAAGAATTATGAGTACTTTTCTGGTGCATCTAAAAGGCGCATTAATGCTCTGGTGAACAAGAAAGGTATGTCAGTAGAAGAGGCCAGATCAGCCGAACGGACTAGGCTCTTAACCTGACTAGGTAAGGTCGAGGTTGGTAAAAGAAGTAAATCAGATGGCAGCACACCTGAACTACCCACCAAGTCTGCTAAGATTAATAAACCTAGTAGAAAGCCGGATAAGGATCAGACTCCTAGGATCAATCCCCAACCGAGCACTTCTAAGATTGCTACTAGGTTACTACTACAACCTACAAAACTAGCTTACTGGACGAAAAGAGCAATAACATGTGACACCCGAGATATCTGAAAAATATAATTATTAATATTAGTATAAAATAAAATCTAAATAATTTACTTACATCGGCGTAAACCATTCTGCCATGTTGTTTGTTATTGTTATAGTTATAAATGTCAGTCAGATAAAAAAATATATGTCGTGAAGTTGGTTACATGTGTAAAGTCTTGGTATATTAACAACCAGAGGTCGTGTTGGTGGTGGTGAATTAGTATAAATTTTCGAAAATGAGAAAAAATACAAAGAATGTTCTTGATTTGACCCTTGGGTCAAATAAAGGGCATGATTGGAAAATTTTTGAAAAAAAGCAAAAAAAAAAATCGAGGAGTCGGATGATAGTCGTGACGCTGGATACCGGCTTATAGTAGAATTTTTTTTGTCAGTTTTTTTTGGTAAATCGTTTTTTTTTTTTGTAATTTTGAATTTTTTTTTTGTCAGTTTTTTTTAAGAAAAAAAAAAAATCAAATTATCTTTGAAAAAAAAAATTAATTATAGTGGAAATTTTGAACAAAAAGGATTTGAAATTGATCTCGGTGTACGAGAAAAAAAAAATTATTCCGAAGCCGAAAAAAAAAATGTCTATAAGTAATTAGCCGGGGAAAATAATAATAAAAAAACTCATAGTCAAAATTAGTGTCCAGCGTGCGCGTCCGTTTTTTTTGTGTTCCTGTGTTCCTGTGCTGTCACTGGTTGCTGTGTCCTGGTCAGTGGTCCTGTAGAGTCGTCATCTTGGTGTAGTCATCGTGGGAAGCAGAGCAGTCATCGTGCAGTGTGGGGAATTGGGTTGTTGTTTTTTTTGGGTTTTCGTAATTTTGTTTTTTTTTGTAAAGTAGTTTTTTTTTATTTGTAATTTGGTTTGATTTATATAGATAGTAACGTAAATTCAATTCCGGTCCATAGTATAAAAAAAAAAATTAATAGGAAGAAAATTTCAATGAAGAAAAAGAAAATAAAAAAGAAATAAAATAAAATTGTACCTTCCCATAAAAAGAAAATTTTTAGAATATAGGTGCAGCTGGATCCGGACATGTCGGGAGCAGCCTCAGCCAAGTATTTTAATTTAATAAAATAAAAGAAAAGGTATGTGGAAAAATTATGTTTCTTTCTATTCTTTTTTTTTAAAGTATAAAAGAGTTATACATTTAACAGGAAAAGAAAAAAAGTAAAGATTAGATTTAATTTCCTTTTTTTTTTATTAGTTTTTCTTCATTAAATAAATTATTTTTTTTTATACGGTATACATAAAATTCAATTACAATTATTATTTTTTTTTTGAAATATATATATGAAACAATTTTTATTGAAAAAAAAACAAACGACATTTCTGTTCTTATTTATTATATCTATATATATATATTTGTGTGGTGTATTATATAGGCCCGTCGGTACATCGTTGGGAGTGCTGAGTCCCTGTTGGTTTTTTTTGTTGTTGTGTTTTTTTGTTGTTGTTGGAATGTTTTTTCCCTTGTGTATTTTCCTGAATTTTTGTATACTCAACATGGCAGAATAAGTCGGTGCAGATGAGTGATCCGGAGTAGCGGAATTCCTTCTAGTTGTCCTTTTCCTTGTTACTTTTCCATGTTCTTCTTCGGTCCATCATTGATTATGACGTAATCAATGTGTTGGATTGAAGAGAACATTTGTTGGTGGTATGATGGTTAGTAGGATCATTGGTCGACCCACGCCCCACAGACTGTGCTGAGCCGGCAACAAGGAGGAAATCCCAATGATCGTGGGAGCTGGAAGTAAAGAAAAGGGAATTAGTTTTTTTTTGTTTATAAAAGAAAAATTAATTCTTGGTCTTGCTTTCCATAGTGACTGTGGCTAGGTCACTCAGACCTGGCGCCCAACACTTTCAGCTCCCGAACCCTTCCCCTCCGAACAAATCCAAAAAATTTGGATTACGTTATAGTTGGCGCCCAAACCTGGTATGGCAAAAGAACTTAGAAAAATTCTAGTGACGTTTGGTCACCCGAAATTTTTGTAATGAAAATTTTTTTTTGTATCATCAACTTCATCAGAATTGGTTGGGTTCTGAGGATGAGTTCGGATGGAGTTGGTGTGGCCATTGTATCACCAACTAAATTCGTCCCCTTTTGCCTTGGATGACTTCCAACCAGTTCACATAAAACCGAGAATTTAGTAGTATTGTTGTGTTAATTATTTTTTTTTTTTTGTACAGCTGATAGTTAGAGCGTGACAAGGTTGTCCATGTTTTTGTCCTATCAGTCTGGTATAGCGGGGTAAGTAAGAGAGCTGGAGTTAGATAAAAATTGAGGTTGTCCTCGATTTGTCCTCCAGATATCTGTTATTTATTTTTTTCGTTATTTATTTTGACCAAAAATAGCGGATAGTTAGAATATGACCCAGTTGTAGGGATATATTCCTATCAACGTTGTTTTTGTTGTCTTTTATGTGACAAAATTGTTGTCTATTTATTTAAATTTTATCGGTATGTGAACTGGAAGGAATATATTTTAAGGCGGAAGATTCCTTTCCCGCATCCTTCACTCATCCTATTAGTCCTGTTCCTTGGTTTTATCTGCTCCTCCCATTCCTGTAATTTCTGCTACAATGGGTCACTCGACGCTCGTTGTATCCTCATCAATTTTTTTTCCTCATAGAAAAACAATAGTAATATTATTTGTAATAATATTAAAATAAAAAAAAAAGGAAAAACAAGAATCACTTCCGAGGAAAATTTTTCTGCGAACCTACAATAAAAAACAAAAAAAAAACACAAATACACAAAATTGGGTTTTTGATTTAAAACAACATTTATGGTGGGTTTTAATGATAAAAATTTGCCGCTTTATATGAGAAAAAAGTAGATAGCTGCAGAAGGGAATTTATTTTTTGACAAGGGAATATAAAATGGCTGATTATCTCTGTACAGATCACATATGGCACTGTTGAATGGCAGTAGAATTTTATTTAAAAAAATAATAAATCATTTCAACTATTATATTTAAAATCAGCAATTAAATATTAATTGCAAATTGTATGATTAAAAATCAATTGTAAAAAATTTATATTTATAAAATTTATATTGAATCTCTCATATAAATATTTCAATTTTTTCTGATATAATTATCACACTTTTCTGAATAATATATATATTAATAAATATTTAAAATTGAATTTGTTGTAATTTAAAAAATGTTAAGTAATTTACTCTATTAAATAATTTAATATATTAATAATAATAATAATATAAAAATTTAATTTTTATTATTATCAACGAACGTTTATAGTTCGGTGATTATTATTATTAAAATTTATTGATTAATATATTATTGTGATGCAATTGTGTCAATTTCATTCAATCAATTAAAGTTTTAAAAATATACGTATTATATTTTTTGCAAAAACCTGGAAATAATTTCATTACCAATCGTTAATAATATTTTAAAATACGAAATTACTAAATATAAACTCATTATAATAATTGGAAATAATAATTTTAATGGTACAGTCCAAAATTAATTATTTACATCCTTGTACATGAAAAAAACCGGCATAAACAAAGTTAATTAATTTTTTTTTAAATTATTAACATATCCATTTTTACATTTTATATATAAATTTAGTTCAAAATATAATTAACATAAAAAAATGTAAATAATAAAAATTTTTAATGGCAATACTGAAATGTCAAATTTCAACAAAACTGTGATACCATATAAGAAGGATTATCTATGGTTTTTAAAAAATATATAGAAAATTATCCCTTGCAAAAAAATTATCCCTGGTAAAATTTCCTTGCATATAAAAATTATCCCTGGTAAATGAAAAATATCCCTTGCAAATGAGAATTTTTTGTTCTTGTCGCACATATTAAATTTCCATAAGAAATAAAACCTTTCGGTCAGATTTTCCTGCACAAGCGGCAAATTTTTATCATTAAAACCCAGCATTATTTATTAAATTTATTAAAATATTTATAAAATTTATGATTTTCTGTGACAGCTGTTTATTACTAACTGGGGCTGTTTATTACTAACTTTTTTTTCACAGCTGTTTATTACTAACAGCTGTGAAAAAAAAAATAATAAAGGTACTAGAGCAATTAAAAATATTGTAGTACCAAATTGCGGTAATAGAATTATTATAAAATTATAAAAAAATTAAGGTGTTTTCAATACTCCGGGGTCGTCAGAGCGGAATAAGAATTTTTGCTAGGAAGTAGTTAATATTAAATAGTTAGATTTTTTTTTATTATTATTTATTGGTGGGAGTTAGACTTATTATTAGGGTAGGTTTATTAGGTATTGGGCAGTGGTAATAGTTTATTTATATTTTTTTTTATTGTTATTTATTAAAGTAGTATTAAAAGTAGTTTTTTTTGTAAAATTTGTTTTTTATTTATTTTCTAATTTAAAATTTTTACAATAATTGTTATTTATTTATTTGAATTAGTTTATGTATTATTAGTTAGTACAGTTCGGTTTGGTTACGTTAGTATTGGTTATTATTAGTGGGTAGTTACAATCAGTGTTATTATATTTCCAGTTTTGTTATTTATATTTACAGATTTTTTTTTGTTATTTATCTTTACAAATTTTTGTGGTATTTATATTTACAATTTTTGTTATTGATATTTACAAACTTCTCTGTTATTTATATTTACAAAGGTGCTGTTTTTTTTTAGAAATGATTGTTATTTATTTATTTATTTATTTTTATTTTTTATAAGGTGAAGTCGGGTTTATATATTTCTTATTTTTTTTATTTATTCTAGGTTTAATTTTACAATAGTATTAGTAAGTTGATATAAACATTTTTTTTGGAATTATTTATTAAATTTATAATCAATTATTTATTATTATTATTATTTAGTAGCTATAGTATATTAGTTTAGTATTATTAGTATTTCATTAGAAAAAAAAAATAAAAATAAATAAATATCATGGATAGTTTCCGGCATGAAATAGATCCAGTTCTGCTGGACGAGGATGAACTAAGCTACGAACTAAAAATCCGAAATCTCTATGTCCCCTCTGAAATGGAAGCAGATAAATATTCTCATTTGAGTTTGGCTCTGGATTTGGAGAATAAACAAAAGCGACGTTTACCTGTAGCAGTAATTCCAGATCCAGAGGCTGAACTGAATATCTGCGAAGCGAAGATCGAAGCTGTACGAGCGTTGATTATCAACGGCATTCGAGATGGTAATTCCAACGCTCTAGATATCGCCACCACAAAAAGCTTCCACGTATGGGATCGCTTAAACCGAAGAGTGTTCAACCGAGTTCCTCCGGGTCGGTTAGGAAGGGAATTTACGAACTGAAAGAAAATTTAGAAAAGTTGCGCCAATACAAACAAAACCAAAATACAACTAAGTTACCTGCAACTCATGAATCCCAATTAGAAGCGATCGACGAGGATGATGAGTTGGTCCGTCCATTAGCTGCCCCGCTCACCATAATTGGACATCCAATTCTAGGGGCTACCGGAACGACACCGAAGGTGACCCCAATCAGCGGAGCGAAGGGCTGACGTATTCTCGGATCTGCAAGCAGAAGGGGTGCGGCCGTTGGATACTCCACAGGTTTCGGGTCCCAAAAGTCTGCCATCGTCAACATTGCCAGCGAGCAATTTAGCCTGGAGCTATCAAGCGTCACCACGTGCAAACCCGGACAACTATCGATTTCCGTCTACACGAATCGCGCTACTCCATGCGGATGTTCGACGAGCTAATACTAATTCTGGTCGTAATAACTATAATCGAAACAACAATCGTCAAAAATTTTCATCAAATATGGATTACTCACTCCCGAAACAATCCTCGCAGAATTATGAACGTCAGCGGATCCAGGAACTGGAAAAAGCATGAGCAGTACAGCAACAACAGATGCAGGAAATGCGAGACCAATTTCAGCGGTTGAGTATGAACTACGCAGAGCACCAGCGACAGTCAAACCTTATTCCAACCATCCGAAAATGTCCGTCCTAATTTATTGAATAGCACTGAAAATAAAAATAATAATTTAACTATATGCTATAATTGTGATGACATAGGTCACACCTTCCGTGATTGTCCTTGTCCATTAAAATTTTTTTGTTATAAGTGTGGAATGAAAAACACTTATGTTAATAAATGCCCCAAGTGTAGGCCAGTTACAGTCCAGGGAAACGGTTACGCGGGAATGGGAACCTGGAGGAATCCAAACTCCCGTTTCCGTTGACCTCCGTGGTCCAGAAGGACCCTAGGTTTAAATTAGATGTAAGTTCCAAAGTACCTCCTAAAAATAAATTAAATAAATTAGATGGGTTACAAAATTTGGATAAGTTAGAGAAGTCTAAAAAAATTAAGGCAGTTAGAGTTAGGACACAAAAACATTTTGGATTTAGGAAGCAGATCCAGAGAGCGTTAAAAGCAACTTATATAAGACCTGAGGGGGATAATCGTCCCTTTATGAAGATAAAAATTGGCAACAAAAATCATTTCGCGCTGTTAGATAGCGGTGCCAATATAAGTTGCTTGGGACGGGATGGGGAAGAATTGCTGCAACAGTTGGGGGTATCCTTCACACCCTTAACTGCTAGTATTGCCACAGCAGATGGTACTAAACAAAAAGTCCTCGGATTTGTTTATTTGGACATTGAATTTAACAATATTAAAAAAACTATCAAATTCTTCCTCATTCCTTCCATAAAACGTTCCATTATTTTAGGGATCGATTTTTGGGATGCTTTCAACGCCATACCTTTTAGAAATTTAGAAGTAAGTGAATTAGTAGAAAATACCTTAATGCATACCTTAAACGAAGAGCACCGACAACGGTTGCTGGAAACCATCGAATTGTTTCCCTCCTATAGTGTGGTCGGCCTGGGGAAAACCAGTGTCCTAAAGCATGAAATAGATGTAGGAGATGCTAAACCGTCCGTAGTCCGTCCGTATCCATTGTCAGTGCCCATGCAAAAGCTGTTAGACGCTGAAATAAAAAAAATGTTAGAAGAAGATATTATAGAGGAGAGTAGAAGTGGATGGGCATCGCCTTTGGCTATGGTTAAAAAGCCGAACGGCACCGTTAGACTATGCCTCGATGCTCGAAAAGTTAACGCCGTAACCAAGAGTGATGCTTATCCACTTCCTCATATTAACTCCATCTTTAGTAGAGTGAAAAAAACTAAATATATTACCAGCTTAGATTTAAAAATGGCTTTTTGGCAAGTAGAACTAGACGAAAAATCTCGCGATAAAACAGCATTCATCGTTCCTGGGCGGGGGCTGTTTCAATTTAAAAGAATGCCTTTTGGTTTGTCCAACTCCCCGAAAACACTATGCAAGCTCATGGATAAGGTGATCCCTTACGAGCTTCATGAGGACGTCTTCGTTTACCTGGATGATCTTTTGATCCTCTCGGAAGACTTTGACGTCCACATGTCGCTCTTGAGTAGAGTAGCTAAGTGTTTTAGGGAAGCTGGACTTACTATTAATATAGAGAAAAGTCGCTTCTGCCAAAAGGAGACCAAATACCTCGGACACATTATTAATGGAGACGGCATCAAAACAGATCCAGCTAAAATCGACGCCATCAACGATTTTCCACGTCCGAAAACCGTCCGTCAAATCCGAAGATTTCTTGGCATGACCGGTTGGTATAACCGGTTCATTAAAAATTATGCCGATCTTGCAGCTCCCATCACCGATTTATTGAACAAAAACTCTCCAGATAAGTGGAATATTGAATACTACCTGATCCTTATACATCAACTACCAGTCCGATGCTTGAAGATTTATTTAGATGACTTCAGGAAATATATTTGTCCTTTATGATTAAAAAATTAAACGTGTATCCGATTCAATGATTTTTATTAGAATGACAGAATGACAAATGACAATGAATATGAATATAAAATGACAAGTGTAAGATAACAAAATGTCTATTCTTAAATTACATAATTAGTGTTGCCATAAAATATTTATTTATTGCTGGACTTTTAACGAATGTTGCATTACATACAACACCCCTTCTCAACATGGAGTTAAATAGTTTTAAATTAGATTGATTGCTCTAGTATGTTTTGCTAATTTTGGTCCATCCAATGGTTTGGTCAGCATATCTGCTATCATATCGTTGGTCGGACAGTAAACAGCTGATATCTCTTTTGCGTTTATGCGTTCGTGTACGAATTTATATTTTATGTCAATATGTTTGACGCGTTGGTGACAAGCCTGATCGTTTAGTAACTTTATGCATCCTTGATTATCTTCGAATATTTTTATAGGTGTTTTTAAATTTTGATCAAAATCCTTGATTATACGTATTATCCAGATAAGATCACGGACTGCTTCAGCGAATGCTATGTACTCCGCTTCTGTTGATGATAAAGAAATTGATGCTTGTTTTCTACTTTCCCATCCGATTAGTGCTCCATTATATATGAAACAATATCCAGTGTTTGATTTTCTGTCTTCTTTATCTCCGGCCCAATCGGCATCTACATAGCCATAAAGATTTTCGTCATTGCCCATTTTTAATTTCTTTGATTTAGTGAATTTTAGGTATCTGAAGACTCGTTTAACTTCATTCCAGTCGCATTGTCTGGGATCACTTACACGCCTTGCTAATATCGATGTCGCTACGGAAATATCTGGTCTGGTGTTAGTTGATAGGTAAAGGAATGAACCAATTGCGCTGCGGTATATTTCATTTAATTCAACTGGCTCTTGACTCATTGTTTGGCTTAAGTAACCAACATTCATTGGTGTAGCTGATTCTTTGGCTTTTTCTAAATTGTATTCATTTAATTTATTTAATATATATTTTTCTTGATTCAGATAGAAAATACGATTTCCATCTCTGGTAAATTGTATACCTAAGTAATACTGTAGTTTACCCAAATTTTTTATTTTAAATTCTTTTTTCATTAATTTTTCAAATTCATCTATAAGTTCTGGATTTGTTGATGCTACAACTATGTCATCAACATGATTAGAAATGTAGATATGATCATTACCAATTTTTCTTTTATATAGACATAAATCATTATTACATTGATCATATCTATTTATATTCATAATGTAATTAAATTTTGTATTCCATTCTCTCGTTCCCTGTTTCAAACCATATAAATTTTTAACTAATTTACCTGGTTATTATCGCCTGTAGAAAATCCTTTCGGTTGCTTCATATAGACTTCATGCGACAAGTCACCATTTAGATATGCGGTTTGTACGTCAAAATGTTTTACATCTTTTACATCATCTTTTTATGACCTGCTATTGTGAGTAGAATCTTTAATGTTGTTGGGTTTGCTACAGGAGCAAAAACTTCTTCATAGTCACGTCCGAATTTTTGGGCAAAACCTTGTGCTACTAGCCGAGCTTTAAATTTTACTATGTTTCCATTTTGGTCCATTTTTGTTTTATATATCCACTTGCAGCCTATAGCATTTATATTTGGGGGTAATTTGGTTATCTGGCAGGTTCCATAATTTTTAAGTGAATTAATTTCTTCTTTCATCGCTTCTTGCCAATTTTCTGCATTTGGTCCACTAATAGCTTCCTCGTACGTTTTTGGATCTTGGATTTTTTCTTCTGTCACCTTATTTATTTCTGTAATTAAACGTTTTGCTGGTTTACCTTTGTTTTTTCGGCTGGACCATCTCACAGCATTTCTTTCGTCATATAGTTCCCCTTCTGGACCTGTTAGTGTATTTTCTTGTTGAATTTCATCTTCTTCATTTATTAAATTTTCTTGTTGACGTATATTTTGTTGAATTCAATTTTCTTCAAGTATATTTTCATTTTGTTGTATTAAATTTTCTTCACGTATATTTTTATTTTGTTGTATCAAATTTTCTTCACGTATATTTTTATTTTGTTGTATTAAATTTTCTTGTTCTTCTTCTTCTGTATTCGTATCTGTTATTTCAGTTTCTTGTTGTACTCTTGTGTTTGCTTGAGTTTTATTTTCCTTTTGTTTGATGAAATTTACATCTCTACTAATTTTGATTTTTTGTGTATTAACGTCCAGGAGACGATAACCTTTTGTACCGGTTTCGTAGCCTACGAATATTAATTTTTTTTTATGTGACATCTAACTTTTTGTGTTCGTCTTTTAATATGTGGACATATGCTTTTGCTGGTAGGTGATTGATTATATGATTTGCAGAGCTGGCTGCTTCACCCCAATATTGTTTGTTAATTCCAGAGCTATTTAACATACAGCGTACCATTTCTATTAAAGTCCTGTTTTTTCTTTCGGCTACTCCATTTTGTTGTGGTGTTTTCGGTACTGTAAATTGTGTCATAATTCCATTGTTTTTAAGATAACTACGTAGTTCGATTTTCATATATTCACCTCCTCTGTCGGATCTAATTATTTTTGGTACTTTACCGAATTGGGTTTTCATCATTTCTACAAATTCGATCATTTTTTCTTTCACATCAGATTTTTGCTTTACTAAATATATATAGCAATATCTAGAAAAATCGTCTATTAAAGTTAAAATATATTTATTACCTCTAGGCGTTGCAACTTGTAGTGGACCGCAAACGTCAGTATGTATTAAATCTAATTTTGCATTTGTTTTTGTGAATGATTGTTGTGGAAAAAGATCTCTAGTTTTTTTGTTTTCCAAACATATTTCACAAACATCTGTGTGGTTACACTTTGCTATATTTAAATCGACAGCTAATTCTTTCATTCTTTTTATGTCAAATAAATTACGATGTCCGAGAATTTTATGCCATTCATGTATGCATTTTGAATTTTTATTATGAATTACATTAAAAATTTGATGATTTGTTTTGTATATATCATTGTTTGCTTTTGCAATGATTAAGTTTTTACCATCTTTATTTATGTAGCACTTTTCGTTTTTAAATGTAACATTAAAACCGCTTTTTGTTAATTTACTAACTGATAATAGATTACATGTTAATTCCGGTACAAATTGTACTTCCTTTATAATAAATTTATTTAATACTGTTTTGAATTCAATTATACCTGTACCTTTTATTAATAAATTTCTGCCATCTGCTACTTGTACAGAATCTTTACTCGGTTTATTCAAAATTTTAAATAACGATTTGTCATTGCACATATGTGATGATGCTCCAGAATCTACACACCATTCTGACATATTGTGTTGTTGATTTTTGTTGGGAACTGTTAAACACATATAGGTATCGTTTTCGTTTTTGTTTTCCACTAAATTCACTTTATTTTATGTTCTATTCTCATTTTCCTTTTTCTTTTTCCAACTTATATATTTTCTGCAGTCACTTTTCATATGTCCTCTTTTTTTGCAGAAAAAACAACTCACTTTGTTTTTATCAAATTTATCATTTTCTTTTATAGTTTTAAAAACTTTTTCTCCATTTTCAATTACTTCATTAATTTCTTGCCTTCTTTTGTATTCTTCTAGCAATTTATTTTTCACCATGCTTTTGGTTAGGTCTGCTTCGGCACGTGATTCGAGTGCGGTGATTAAAATACCATAACTTTCGGATAAACTTGATAGATAGAGAGCAACTGCAAGAGCATCAGCTAACGTTTCTCCTAATGTAGCCAACTGGTCCATGCACTCATCCATTGCATTTAAGTGTAATATCATATTTCCCCCTTCTGGTAGAATCATTCTACATAACCTTCTCAAAAGTCTAACTTTATTCTACAGCATTGATTTTTGATGGTATTTTTGAAGTGATTGCCACATGGCTTTTGCTGTCACTTTATTTTTTACGTGTATTATTTGATTGTCTTCAATAAAAAGACCTATATGCGCACGTGCTTTTCCATCTTTCCGATTCCAGGCAGCAAGTTGTGTTGCATCTACCGGTGCTTCCTCATCAATCACTGTCCATAAATCTTCTTTTATTAGTAGTAACTCCATTTTATATTTCCAAATTTGGTAGTTATCATCATTTAACTTGGATATTTGTAGTTTTGCTGTGTCAGGCATATTCATGTATATTTTATATGTTCCTTATTTATTTTTACCTCAAAATATTTATTTAGTGGGATGGCAATCCTGGGCCCATAACCTATTGAATACTACCTGATCCTTATACATCAACTACCAGTCCGATGCTTGAAGATTTATTTAGATGACTTCAGGAAATATCTTTGTCCTTTATGATTAAAAAATTAAACGTGTATCCGATTCAATGATTTTTATTAGAATGACAGAATGACAAATGACAATGAATATGAATATAAAATGACAAGTGTAAGATAACAAAATGTCTATTCTTAAATTACATAATTAGTGTTGCCATAAAATATTTATTTATTGCTGGACTTTTAACGAATGTTGCATTACATCCAACATGGAACGAGTCCGCCGAAACAGCTTTCATTGCTTTAAAACGAGCTCTCACGGAAGCACCGGTCTTGGTGAATCCCGATTTTAACCGTGTGTTTTCGGTTCAATGTGATGCGTCGAAGACGGGAGTCGGGGGCGTTCTATTTCAGTTAGATGACGACGGACATGAACACCCAATCGCGTTCATATCGCAGAAATTGAACAACGCCCAGAAGAACTACAGCGTAACTGAATTAGAATGTCTTGCGGCTGTCGTGAGCATCCAGAAATTCCGACCATACATTGAAGGGACCAAGTTCAACGTTATCACCGATCACGCTATTCTTAAATGGCTGATGGGCCAGAAAGATTTGTCCGGCAGACTAGCGCGATGGAGTCTGAAACTGCAAGGTTACTATGTTACCATTGAACATCGGAAAGGCAGTGAAAATATTGTGGCTGATGCTCTGTCTAGAGGGGAATTAGACGAGCTCAATTTGGAACTTCGACAGCACAATATTCTCGGTGGTAACGATGAATCGTTCCAGGAGCCGGAATATCTGGAAAAATTATAACTCGTGGAGAACAATTGCGATAAATTTCCGGATCTAAAAACAGATGGAAAATTCCTGTATAAACGCTGTAATTTACGTGAAAATCAGCTGCTCACAGATATTCCGGTGTGGAAAGTGTGGGTTCCAGAATCGCTGTGCTCTCAAGTTATCCGGCATTTCCATGACGATCCGTTAGACGCGCATTCAGGAGTGAGTAAAACGTTAGAAAAAATTCAACGGTATTATTATTGGCCTAGAATGGGAAACGATATCCGTACCTACATTTCCCATTGTGATTCGTGTAAGGAATGCAAAGCGCCGAACACCAGCTTACGTCCTCCGATGGTGATACGTTCGCCGCCTGTGCGACCCTGGCAATACATCAACATCGACTTGTTCGGACCGTATCCACGATCGAAACAAGGGAATACGTCTATCTTAATCGTTTTAGATCAGTTCAGCAAATTCGTGCTGTTGAAGCCGTTGCGACAATCCAAGACTGGTCCGATTATCAAATTCCTGGAATCCGAAATTTTCCATTTGTTTGGAATTCCAGAGGTATTGCTGTCGGACAACGGTGTGCAGTTTACATCTAAAGAATTTCAAAAGTTAATGGACGATTACAATATAAATCATAAATTTACTGCATCTTATCATCCTCAAGCGAATGCGTCCGAACGAGTGAACCGTAACATAATTACTGCCATCCGAGCGTACATCAAAAATGATAATCACAAAGAGTGGGATAAAAATCTTAGTAAGATAGCGTGTGCACTTCGCAACGTAGTACACGACGCTACCGGATTTTCACCGTACTATCTGACCTTCGGATACCACATGATGAGAGACGGTTCCTCGTACGATCTGCTCCGGAAACTCTCTTCACTACAAGATGATTTGGTTGTTGAACATAATCATCAGAAAAGTGGTGTGCAAGCGGCTGTTATAAATAATTTAAAGAAAGCACAAAATTTGTATAAAAATCGCTATAATTTAAGAACAAGAAAAAAATCTTACTTACCAGGGGATATAGTTTTCCGTCGAAATCACGGTTTAAGTGATCAACAAAAATATATTTCAGCAAAATTCCTTAAGCCGTGGTTGAAATGCACCGTCGTAGCGAACAAGGGTCGAGTGTGCTACGAAGTTGAGGATTTCGTTACAAAGAAAATATATATCGCACAGGCCAAAAATTTGAAAAGTTGATGCCCGGCTAACTCAGTCGGTGGAGCATGAGACTGCTCAGGGAGTGGGACAGCCCCACGTTGGCCTAAAAAGAGAAATCGCATTAACATCTGTGATATTTTTTTTTTGTGTTATTTATTTTTTTTTCTTCGACAAAATTTTTTTTATGTAGTATTTATTATTATTATTTTTGTTTAGTCTAATTAGTTATTTACAATTAAGTGTATTAGGTTTAGTTAGTATTAGTATATTTTTTTTTGTTAAATTATTTTACACTTAGTGTTATTTATATTATTATTGGTTAGTTGTCTATTATTTACATTTTTTGTGGTAACACTTTAGGTATTAGTTTTTTTCTGGTTATCCACTTAATTGTTAAATTATTTCACTTGTTAGGTAGAATTATTTATTTAATTTATTAGTTGTAGGGTTTATTATTTATTGGGAATTATTATTTTATTATCGCGGGAAGGGACAAAACGAAAGAAAAAAATAAAAAAAACACACCAACACACAATAATATTGTTTACCTTTTTGGTTTGTTATCCATTGTGTAAACCGACATCATTGAAGGGTGTTTTTCAGACTTGTTCTTTGGTAAACTACTGAACAAGCCAGTTTTGTGACACCCGAGATATCTGAAAAATATAATTATTAATATTAGTATAAAATAAAATCTAAATAATTTACTTACATCGGCGTAAACCATTCTGCCATGTTGTTTGTTATTGTTATAGTTATAAATGTCAGTCAGATAAAAAAATATATGTCGTGAAATTGGTTACATGTTGTAAAGTCTTGGTATATTAACAACCAGAGGTCGTGTTGGTGGTGGTGAATTAGTATAAAAATTTTCGAAAATGAGAAAAAATACAAAGAATGTTCTTGATTTGACCCTTGGGTCAAATAAAGGGCATGATTGGAAAATTTTTGAAAAAAAGCAAAAAAAAAATCGAGGAGTCGGATGATAGTCGTGACGCTTATAGTAGAATTTTTTTTTGTCAGTTTTTTTTGGTAAATCGTTTTTTTTTTGTAATTTTGAATTTTTTTTTTGCCAATTTTTTTTAAGAAAAAAAAAATCAAATTATCTTTGAAAAAAAAATTAATTATAGTGGAAATTTTGAAAAAAAAACAAACTTTTATAAGAAAAAAAAAAGGATTTGAAATTGATCTCGGTGTACGAGAAAAAAAAAATTATTCCGAAGACGAAAAAGAGCGCGTCCGTTTTTTTTTGTGTTAATTGTGTTCCTGCGTTCCTGTGCTGTCACTGGTTGCTGTGTCCTGGTCAGTGGTCCTGTAGAGTCTTCATCTTGGTGTAGTCATCTAGGGAAGCAGAGCAGTCATCGTGCAGTGTAGGGAATTGGGTTGTTGTTTTTTTTGGGTTTTCGTAATTTTTTTTTTTTTTTTAAAGTAGTTTTTTTTTATTTGTAATTTGGTTTGATTTATATAGATAGTAACGTAAATTCAATTCCGGTCTATAGTATAAAAAAAAAATTAATAGGAAGAAAATTTCAATGAAGAAAAAGAAAATAAAAAAGAAATAAAATAAAATTGTACCTTCCCATAAAAAGAAAATTTTTAGAATATAGGTGCAGCTGGATCCGGACATGTCGGGAGCAGCCTCAGCCAAGTATTTTAATTTAATAAAATAAAAGAAAAGGTATGTGGAAAAATTATTTTTCTTTCTATTCTTTTTTTTGAAAGTATAAAAGAGTTATACATTTAACAGGAAAAGAAAAAAAGTAAAGATTAGATTTAATTTCCTTTTTTTTTATTAGTTTTTCTTCATTAAATAAATTATTTTTTTTTATATACATAAAATTCAATTACAATTATTATTTTTTTTTTGAAATATATATATGAAATAATTTTTATTGAAAAAAAAAAACAAACGACATTTGTGTTCTTATTTATTATATCTATATATATATTTTTGTGTGGTGTATTATATAGGCCCGTCGGTACATCGTTGGGAGTGCTGAGTCCCTGTTGGTTTTTTTGTTGTTTTTGGAATGTTTTTTCCCTTGTGTATTTTCCTGAATTTTTGTATACTCAACATGGCAGAATAAGTCGGTGCAGATGAGTGATCCGGAGTAGCGGAATTCCTTCTAGTTGTCCTTTTCCTTGTTACTTTTCCATGTTCTTCTTCGGTCCATCATTGATTATGACGTAATCAATGTGTTGGATTGAAGAGAACATTTGTTGGTGGTATGATGGTTAGTAGGATCATTGGTCGACCCACGCCCCACAGACTGTGCTGAGCCGGCAACAAGGAGGAAATCCCAATGATCCTGGGAGCTGGAAGTAAAGAAAAGGGAATTAGTTTTTTTTTGTTTATAAAAGAAAAATTAATTCTTGGTCTAGCTTTCCATAGTGACTGTGGCTAGGTCACTCAGACCTGGCGCCCAACACTTTCAGCTCCCGAACCCTTCTCCTCCGAACTTATCTTCAGATAACGAATCAATTAATTTTGATTCTGTTACAAACACCAGCTGTATTCCAGTCACATCTACCTCACCTTTCAGCGCAGTAGTTTCTAAGCACGGAAATGTTAACCGCTGAGCAATTAGAAAATCTGAAAGTAGTTCTGTTGGACGAAATCGATAATATAGAAGATGGTGGGCCACATCCGCAATTCTCTGCGCAGTCCAACAAAGCAGAAGGCTGGCTTCAGATTTTCTGTAATAACGCTGAGACTAGAGATTGGCTTGTCTCGATTGAATCTGCTTTTAATCCATGGGAGGGTAGTGCTTTGAAAATCATGGATGGTGACAAAATGCCCAAAACCATGATCTGCAAAGCATTAGTACCCTTATCCCGGACAGGAATCATGTCCAGGGACAAATTCTTGCTGAGACTTACAAATACAGAATGTCGATCTTGATACAAAATTATGGTGAATTATGAAAGCCATATCTGAAAGCAATGGTGGGCAAACCTTTGTGTTCACTGTGGATGGAGGGTCGGAGGCGATATTTGAAATGCTCAATTATGGACCGTTTCTCAACTTCGCTCCAATCAACATCAGGCCAGTCAGCGGCAAGTGTAAAAATCCACCTGCAGATTCGGAAAGGAGTCACAATGCCCAACCTGTGACTGTAAGTTTAGATAAGCCGCGTATAACCAAATCGACTCGCGGACCTGCCATAAAGCAGTCGATCAAACCAGCAAGAAGGTACGCTGTCAGGGCTTCCAAACCAACACGTCCGGCTAGAAGTAGTGCCCCAGGTGGTGGTACTAGAAAAGAGTAAGTCATGGGACTCTGCAGGTGTATTCAGACAAATCGACAACATGCCAAGGCTGCCTCGGCAGTTTTGGATAGTAGATTCAACCGGGATCATCTGGAGATAGCTCTTATTCAGGATCCTTATGTATATAAGGACCAAATAAGAGGACAACCCAAAGGTGAGTTACTGTACAATTCCTCTGACCCTGGAACCTTCCACGGCCGGAATTATATTAAAAAAAGGTTGTAATTACTTTCCCATTCCCATTTCAGGCTAGAGCTGCCACTTAGTGATGGGGTAAGATAGAGATCGTTGTCTTCTCAGCTTACCTTCCTGGAGAAGAATCAGATCCAATCTCTGATGACTTGAGGGACCTAGTTCTGTAAGTCAAATAATAAGAAACTCCTATTGGGTGGTGATGCTATTGCTCACCACTCTATCTGGGGTAGCTCAAACATTAACAACAGAGGTTTGTCTTTAGTAAATTATATGTTTAGTAACACCCTAGAACTGAAAAAAAAGCCGACATTTATAAACAAAATTAGGCAGGAAGTCCTAGATATCAATATTAGTTCTTCTTGTATTAGTAGTAAAATAACTGACTGGCATGTTTCGAGAGAAACCTCATTGTCAGACCATCTATATATCAGATTTAACATACAATCTGGCACCTCCCCATCTGAAACATTCAGGCGACCTAGAGCTACAAACTGGAGTCGATTACAAACCAAATGTTAGAGATATAGCTTCTGAAAAACTCAGGGATTCCATAATTTCTGCCTTCCATCAGCCTAGTTCAGAGAGCACACAAAAAAGCATCCGCAAGGTCCCTTGGTGGAACAGCAATTTTGCTAACTTGAGATATCAAACTAAAAAACTTTTTAACAAAGCTAAATCCACTGGTGGTTGGGAACCTTACAAAGAATACCTAATCTTGAAATTAGAAGAGATAAGAGAGCATCTTGGAAAAAGTACTGCGGGGAACTACAAAACCTAGCAATGCCAAACAAAATACTCTCTAAACAGCACACTAATAAGATTGGTCTAATGGAAAATCCTGATGGTTCGATTACAAAGAACTGCAAAGAAACGCTAATACTTCTAGCGAAAACCCAATTTCCAGATTCTAAAATCAAAGATCAGACTGATGATAATCCTCAGTCTGTTTGTAACTTTATTAGACTAGTAACCCAAGACTGGAGGCTTGCCTCTAAAATCTTTGCCGCTAATAAAGATAAATGAGCAATTGACTCATTTAAACCCTTTAAATCCCCTGGAGATGATGGGATTTTTCCTGCCCTACTCCAGAAAGGTTTTGATATTGTTCATGTCCGGGGAGAACGGTTAAACTGACGTACATTCTAAAAGAAGGGAAAAGATTGTGACACAAAATCAAAAATACTTCCTCTGCGTGAGCCGGGCTGTCAATTTTGTTTTATTGTTTAGTTTGTTTTTGTTCAGGTGATTCAAATCGAAATTGGTTTGGGATTGCCTTCAAGTACTCAAAGAACTAGCCAATCGTAACACTGTTACAATAACCTGGTTCCGGGGTCACAGTAGTATTAAGGGAACTGAGGAAGCTGACCTTCTTGCCAGAAATGGCTCCGAAGCGAAATTTACACATCCCATACCGTCCTGTGGTATCCCACTCAGTACGGCTAAAACAGCTATCAATAAATGGCTATCCTCAACCCTCTGAAAAAGAACCTCTGAACTCCTCTCTCTCAATAGGAATCAGGTTCGAATCCTAACAAATTTCCTCAGTGGACACTGTCACCTGAACTACCACCCCAGGAAGGTCCCTGTCATCTACCTATAGAACCTGCAATGATGATGAGGAGTCAGCCCTACACGTGCTTTGCGAATGTATAGGGCTTTCACATAACGGATACAAAACTCTAGGACACTGGTTCCCCATACCTATGGATATCACGTCCAGTTCACTAAGACTACTCAATTTCATTTGCAGCCTGAGCTTCTTTAGTGAACTCTAAGAAAAAAGGGTAATACAATAGGCCAATTAATGGCCGCGGTGGCTATTGGGTTCCATTGTGCCTATCCCTTAATTTATTCTAAATCTCTAATTCTAATTCTAATATTCTTTTAAACCGTAGGTGTTAATAGATGATGTCTGTTGTTTGAGACTTCACGATCTTGAAATGAGAACGGACTAGGTTTCATATCTTTTCTTTTTGGTTTGCCTCTCTGTTAAGGGTATTTCCTATTATCCTTTGCAGGTGAGACCGCAAAGTCCTTACTCGACGAACCAAAGTTGAAATTTGTGGTTTTTCTCTTTTTACTTTTAGGGAGCAGCTATTCTGTTTCTTTAGCTACTTCGCGGAGCATAACATACTTTGATATTAAGTTAGCTACTACTGCTGTAGAGATTAATTATTAATATAATTGAATTAATCTAATTGTATATACTCTCTCTATATATCATTATATAATTATTACTTATATTATAATCAGCAGTTAAATAAATATAGTCATGAAGTTAAGACCTGTTGTTTAACTCAATAATACATGGCGCAGTCGGTATAAAGAACAATAGATAATTTTTTTTTTGTTCAACACGTGATGGTTTGAAATTAATTTTAAAATTAATTTTCGATATAATCATTTTTAAAATAAAACAAGACACATATAATAAATTATTAAAAATAACAACTTTAAATACAATTTTATGAATAATTTACTTTTATTAAGAATTATTTCGTTATAATTTTATGGGCATTGGGCATAATAAAACAATACAAAAGAAACCACGTGGAAGACCCAAAAAGAATACTAGAATAGTATTTATCAAATCCAATATGGATTACGTTAAAAAAGTGGAAGAACTTAATATAGATGGAAATATCTCTGAAAATTGGAGAGTTTTCTGGCAAAATGCTGAAGCAATTCAAATTGCAATATTTTTAAATGCAGTTGGACCGGAAGCATTGGAAATTTTTAACTCGTTCAATTTATCAGAAACGGATCAAGCGAAATATTCAAAAGTTACAGAAGCATTTGAGAATTTTTGTAAACCAAAATGCAACATCATTTATGAACGATTTTTATTTTACAATAGAAATCAAACCACTAGTGAACCATTTGACAATTTTTTAATGGACCTCAAAAAAATGGCTCGAAAATGTCAGTTCGCTGATGCAAATCAAATGATAAGGGACAGAATAGTACTAGGCACGTGTGACAAGAAGTTACAGAAGAAATTATTAGAAACACCAACACTTACAGCAGAACAAGCAGTCGATTTTGCTAGATCAGCTGAGGCAACAAATAAGCATACACATAACTTGCAGAAACCAGGAACAATGATTGGTGCCATCGACAATATTGAAAACAACAAATAGTAACACTAATATCAAAAATAAAAATTATAATAATAATTATATTCAAAAAAATAATAATAATTTTACTAAATCTAAACAATTTAATTTTAGGAAAGAAAATGTAAATCAAAACAGAGATAAAGCTAATTTTAAATGTAAATTTTGTGGAAAAACTCATTCTAAGGGAAAATGTCCTGCGTACGGCAAAGAATGTATTAATTGTAAAGGAAAAAATCATTTTGCGGTGGTATGTAAAAAACAATCGGTGAGTGAAATCAAATTGTCAAGTAATCAAAGTAATACAGATACAGATTGTTATATAAATACAATTAAACAAAATAGTAATGCAAAAGTATGGTTTGAAAATGTGCTTATTCAAAATGATACAATTAACTTTAAATTAGATACGGGAGCAGCAGTAAATGTGTTACCATATAAATATCTAAAAAATATAAAAAATGTAAAAATAAACAAAGAAGGTAAAAAATTGACTACATATAATGGTACAGAAATAAAAAATATTGGAAAGTGTATCTTAAAATGTATATCGAATAATACAGTTTCAAACCAAACTTTTTACATTGTAGAAGACAATATAAACAAGACTCCGATTTTGGGTATAGAAGCATGTGAGAATTTAAATTTAATAAAAATAATAAATAGTATAGAAGTTAATAACTTGGATGATTTTTTACATAAATATAAAGAATCATTTAATGGATTAGGCTGTTTTAAAAGAAATTTTCATATTGAGCTTAAGGCAAATGTAGTGCCTTATGCAAAACCTGCTAATAGAATTCCATTAGCTTTAAGGGAACCTGTAAGGTTAGAATTAAATAAATTATGTGAAAGGGGCATAATTGAACCAGTAAATGAACCATGTGATTGGGTGTCGAATATAGTAGTAGTTGAAAAAACAAACAAAAATATTAGAATTTGTTTAAATGCAAAAGAATTAAATAAAGCAATTAATGATAATTATTATGAAATACCTACTTTTGAACAAGTAAAAATTAATTTTGTAGGAAAATGTTTTTTTACAGTCCTTGATATAAAAAAGTGTTTTTGGCAAATTGAACTTGAGGAAAGTTCTAAAAAGCTGTGCACATTTAGTACACCATTTGGGTGTTTTAGATTTAAGAAACTTCCATTTGGAATTAAAATAGCGCCGGAAGCTTTTCAAAAAATAAATCAAAAAAATTTTTCGGATATTCGAAATGTCACAGTTTATATAGATGATATAATCAGGTGTAAATATATATATTTATGTATATGCAATTTAAAGGTAAATAACTTTATAATAAATAATAATTAAATATTGAATATTTCCACATAAGTATATTTTTGCTGAAATAGCAAAATAACCATTAGCCATAAGAATCAATGTAATTTTAGGGTATAAAAGAAATGGGTTTTTAATAAAGAAATATCACTTCAACTTGAAACTTTGAGTGTTTAATTATAACCTTATATCGGCTACCCGCTAAACTAAGAGTTATATAAAACCTTGAATCAAACAATATGAAGTCCACTGAACAACATCGGCTTTTGCTAAGTTACCACAACATTCGGCCTGACGGCTAGTGTTTTCAGTGAGATTTCGTGAAGTCTGTGACGTAAGGGACGCAAGACTTTACATGGCGATCCTGCCAGGAGAAAATTTAAAAGAATTATTGAAGGATCCAAAGGCTGGCCCAAGGCCAATAAGCATTGAGGAATATCGAAAAAGACAATCTGCATCAAAACCAGCCTCAGCGTCATCACCATCAAATAACGATCCACCAGCAACAAAAATAAAGAAACGAGGAGGAAAGGCTGCCAAGGCAAGGCAACAAATAGGAGAATTTAAAAATATATATATTTAAATTTTTTCTTTTAATTAATATTGTTTATATACCAAAATGGGGCAAAAGACCACAAAACAAGAAGAGGTGTTTATAAACAATAATGCAGGTACAACGTACAACTACTAACAACAATACAAAAAATGAGCTCAGAATATACTCTGACTTACAATTAATTATTATTATTGTTGTAATAGTTGTAGCATTATATTTTGTATGGACAAAAGACAAAGAATACCTTGATAAAAAAATAAAGAGACAAATTAATCTATCTACCATTTCCACGGCCTATAAGAGAATTATTATGATTGCCGTATAAGTAAAATTTATGAAAAAAAAATACTAAGTAAAGTAAAATTTATGAGAAAATATTAAGTAAAGAAAAATTTTAAAGTAAACGTATATGTATATATGTATATATATTATATCTTAAATTGAAATATAAAGATAATTTTGTAATTAGAAGAAAAATTTATTTTAAATGTATATGTAACTATAATAAGAATAAGAATATTGTAAAGAAGATAAAAAGAGAAAAAAAAAATTATGTATACGGTATACCTTATAAATAACATGTTTTAAATAAAGAGAAAAAAAAATATATTTTATGTTTAAGATTTAAAAAAAAAAAAAAAAGAGAGAAACTCATATTAAATATTTTATGTTAAAAATTTTTAAGAGAAACTTATATATATATGTATATAAATTTTTTTTATATAGTAATTTTTAAAAGCATTTTAAGCTATATTTTCCCATTTATTATTTTATCTAACGCCTAAAAATATGTTTTTGAATTTATAAAAAATTATTTTCTTTTTGTATGTACCCACACTTTAAATTTGGAACATATTTTAATTAAGAATGATAAATATATTAGAATTAGAAATAGACAATTTGGAAAAATTAATTACAAATTAATTTTATACGTCGCAATATATAGAGTATACGTCGCAATATATACTACAAAAATTAGCGTATGTGGAAAAAGTAAAGGAAACCTTTAGCAATAGTTGGCGAGAATAATATAAGGAAGACAAGGATTTAGCTTTTTTTTATAAGGAAAAATTTGAAAGAGTCTATGTAGCTGTAACGGATAATTTAGATAAAAAGTCTAAGGAATTTTTAGACAAAACTATTATTGAACAAAACTATTATAGTGAAGAAGTAGAAAGCGATACAGAGAATACCGAAATAAAAGAAAAAATAAAAATTGCGAGTTTTGATTTCAATGTAGCACAAAAGCTACCATCATTAATAATTGAAAGGGAAGATACAAGAGAAGAGAAAATCAGAGATTTTTTGAATGGTATAGAATTTTACTATGACTTATTGAAAACGGAAGACAAACCAATTTTGGTAAAATTTTTGATTAAGTGCAAAATTCAAGGGAAGGCACTAACTGAATTGGGAACTGTAACTACTACAGATTTCGCCGAATTAAAAAGGCAAATAAAATCAAAATGTGGATGCAAAGACTCCATAGAAATAATACAAACTAAGTTAGGCAATACACGCCAAGGAAATAGACCGATGCGGGAATTTATAACCGAAATCGAAAGTCTAATATAAAGGATGACCGAATTAGAGGTCAGTGCACAAAGCGAGTCGGAAAGACCAGCACTAACAGCAGCCAATAATCGAAGAGGACTGGCATTTTTAAAAAGGAGAGTAAGCGAACGGTACAAAATTATATTGGACAGTGCTAGGCATACCGATTTCGATACTGCCATAAAACATTTATTGGAATTGGATCCAGGTACGGCAAGGAATTCGGAAGTTGTGAGATACGTAGACAACAACAGGAACCGAAATTCCCACCAATACAATAATAATAACCGGAATTATAATAATTATCAAAATAATAATTATAGTAATAATAATAATAATAATAATAGACGACATTTTAATGGCCAAAATCAAAATATTAGAAGGTCACATAATAATTTTAATAATTATAATAATAACGGAAATTCTAATAATAACAATAATAATAATAATAATTATAATAGAAATAATAATGGGAATAGAAATACCAATATCAACCGGAATTTTAACGGAAACCGGAATAGAAATTATAATAATAATTCCCAAAATTACAGGCAAAATAATAATTCACAAAATTACAGGCCAAATTATAATAATAATAGAACACCAAATACGGACAACTCTAGAGTCCTAGCGATAACCGAAGCGGGAAACGAACAGCCCACCGAGGGGGTAGCCAACCAATCGGTAGGGGAATATACGAATTAGGCAATATCAAGGACATTATTTTTACAGCAGGAATGACAAACGGACTTTATGTAGAAGTACAAACAAATAACTTAACTACAACATTTCTAGTAGACACAGGAGCATCTATATGCACCATTAAGGACAAATGTAGGGGTAAAAACATTTTACAAAGGGATAAAATTAGGCCCGGCTCAACATAATATGCAGACCATGCAATGCATGGGGGCGCCGATCTAAAGGGCGCCTTTCCTATTTTGAATTCAATAATTATATATTATTCATTTTTTATTGGTGTAAAATAAAATTTTCATAAAAATTTCTGTGTTTAATTTATTAAAAAAATATTTGAAAATTTTAAATACAAATTGAAATATTTTTTGTGATCTATATTTTAGGTATAGTATAATATAAAATATATCGATGGCCTAACAGTGATATAACGTAACTCGAAAAACCTGCTTTTACAGGAGAAAGAAAATACATTATAACTTTTATATTTATTCTATTACATAGTAATTTTTTAATATTTTTTCATTAAAAAATATCTACAAAAAAAATGACAATTGAGAACAAAAATTCATAGCTATAATTAAGTTTTTGAGAGATAAGTTTTCTCACGTTGATATTTCCTTATAAATTTTCTTAGTTACGGACGTTACGGTTTATCACAGAGAGATAAGTTTTCTCACGTTGATATTTCCTTATAAATTTTCTTAATTACGGTTTATCACAGAGAGATAAGTTTTCTCACGTTGATATTTCCTTATAAATTTTCTTAGTTACGGTTTATCACAGAGAGATACGTTATCTCACGACAATTTTTTTTCTAACATGCACATACGTTTTATTAGATTCGCGCCTTTTTAGATAAAATTAAGACAGAAACAATGTCACTAACATATGATTTATATGCGGCTTCTCACGGGGATCATTTTGGCATTTAAACCTAAAAAACGACAAATTGTCACTTACGTTATATCACTGTTAGGCCATCGATATATGTATTGTATATTATATTTTTGTATTTTTAATTTTTGTATTATTTTTGTTTTACTCGTTGTTAATTTCTTAATGGATTAGAAAGACTTTCTGAAAGAGTAAAATATAATGAGAAAAATGACTTTTACCGTAATTCTAATTACTATTGCACAAGTTTTCTCATTTATTTCAAGGGAATTTCCCTATTTATATTTCGTGAAGTTTGACAAACAAATCTGATATACATTTTTGGTATTTCTCAGTTGCATTGCAATTTGCTGATAGCATAAAACGCGTAATTTATAATTGTTATTTCACAGTTTAGTGCAAATCATTAAGTGAAATTAATTATTATTCAGGTGCACTTGTAATATTTTAACTTATTAAGTAAAATTTTTTCATCTCGCATAGGAAGTATGTCGATTAATTATGGTCTAATTTACATTTAAAGATAATTCATTTAAATATTTGTTTACACGGTATAGTCTAGGTATAAAAACATGGAATCAAAACAAAAAAGTCAGGAGCAGAAAATTGTTAACTTTTTTTAAATTTTTATACTTTATGTTGAACTATTATATTATGTTGAACTTGTAATTATTTTATTTGTATGAATTATTTTACGAGTATAAAATAAAACGTTTTCTGCCTTTAAATTTATTTACTTATCTCCCATGTACACTTCTTTTTTAATTCAAACAAAAAGGGCGCAAAAAAACTTGTATAGGGCGCATAGAACCATAGAGCCGGCGCTGGATAAAATAACGACAATTCAAGGAATTTCAGGACATTTAGAGACATTAGGAACTTGTACTAACAAATTAAATTTTAAATCAGTAAATGTTAAATATGATTTTCACATAGTTTCGGATAATTTTCCCGTACCAGTAGATGGTATTTTGGGAGCAAATTTCTTAAAGGATTATCAAGCTAAAATAAATCTAGAAATTTTTTATCTCGAATTAACAATAGAGAATAAAAAGGTAGTTTTACCCATACTAAATAAAGAAAATTTAAATACAATCACACTTTCACCACGATGTGAATCCACATATTGGTTAGATACAAAATTTCAAAATGAATGCATATTCTATCAAACGGAATTATGTGAGGGGGTTTTCATGGCTGGATCTATATCCAAACCCATAAATGGTAAAATACCAATAAAAATTTTAAATACACGAGAAAAAGAATTAAAATTAAAATGGATTGAACCCGAATCCTTTAGTGTAAAAGAACATTATATATTAAATTACGAACTATCGAAAGAAGCGTCTATTACACGAATAGACAAACTTTTAAAGGAAATTAATTATGACACATTATTAATTATGACACATTGTACAAAATTTAACGACATTTTTCATTTAGACGGAGATTTAACGACATTTTTCATTTAGACGGAAAATTTAACGACATTTTTCATTTAGACAGTGACAAATATTGGGACAGCAAATATTAAAATAAACGAAGGAATTGCACCAAAGTATACTAAACCATATAGAATACCGCATACACAAAAACAAAATATACAAGAAGAAATAGACAAAATGTTAAAAACAAGAAGAAATAGACAAAATGTTAAAAGATAAAAAAGCTGAACCATCAGTTTCGGCTTGGAATTCACCTGTACTAATTGTACCAAAGAAAAAGCATCCTGTCATAGGATTACAGAAATTTCGAATGGTCATTGACTACCGGAAAGTTAACGATATTATAGAAGATGATAAATTTCCACTACCAAATATCACAGATATATATGATATGGTAGGTGGTGCAACATATTTTTCGACTATAGATCTTAGTCAGGGATATTACCAAATGGAACTAGACAAAGACAGTAGACCGTGTACCGCATTTTCAACTGAAAACGGACATTTTCAATTAACACGTTTGCCAATGGGTTCGAAAATTTCAACCAGTGCATTTTCACGAATGATGTCAGTAGCAATGTCAGGTTTAACATATTCGAGATGTTTTGTATATTTAGACGATTTGATCATTTTTGGAAATAGTTTAGAATCGCATAATAAAAATTTAATAGAAGTTTTTCAACGACTTAGGGATGTAAATTTAAAAATTCATCCTGGTAAATGTAGTTTTCTGAGAAAAGAAGTACTATATTTAGGCCACATTATTTCGGAGAAAGGCATTTTGCCTGATCCATCAAAATCAAACGCAATTAAAAATTTTCCACAACCAAGCAATGCAGACGAAGTTCGGAGATTTGTTGCATTTGCAAATTATTATAGAAAATTTATTCCAAATTTCGCTTCAATAACCATTCCACTAAATAAATTATTAAAAAAAGATGCTAAATTTAATTTTACTAAAGATTGTATAGAAGCTTTCGAAACTATAAAAGAAATTTTAATAAGTCCAAAAATTTTACAATTTCCAAATTTTGACGAAGGATTTATTTAGCGAACTGACGCATCAGGCTTTGCTCTAGGAGCAGTACTTTCTAATAATAATGATAGACCAATAGCATATGCTAGTAAAACTTTAAATAACGCTGAGAAAAATTATAGTACAATAGAAAAAGAATTATTAGCCATAGTATGGGCTATTAAACATTATCGACCATATCTTTTCGGAAGACTATTTAAAATTTTAACTGATCATAGACCATTAGTCTATTTATTTTCATTAAAAGAACCTTCATCTAGTAGATTAACTAAATTTAGACTTTTACTGGAGGAATATAATTTTTATGTAGAATATTCACCAGGAAAAGAAAATTGCACAGCAGATGCATTAAGTAGAGTAAAAATTACATCTGACGATTTAAAAATTTTAGTTATAGCACTAACGACTACATCAAAAACAAAAACAAATGAAGAACAAATTGACACACCAAAAGAAACGGATGAACAAATTATAAAAGAATTATTACAACCACCACCAGAAGGGTTAAAACTAGTTGAGTTAAAAATAGTAGATAGTTTTGATGAAGAAATAAGCAAATTAAAAAATCAACAGGATAGATATTATATTGGGTCCAAATAAAATATTAGCTTACATTCCAAAAAGGAATTGTATTATAATGATTAGACCAAAAGATAGCACTACAGACCAATCCGTATCATTCGGCAGACTGTAATGGAGGGACGTGCAGAAAATCGCTGGTCCATTAAAATTGAAAAAAATTTATCAGACGGCCGTCGACAAAATAATATTAATAATATAATATAAATAATATTAATAATATATATAAAATTGAATGAAATATTTAAAAATACTAATATAAGAGTGCACATAATGAAAGAATTGATAAGGATTACTGATCCAGGGATGAAAAAACTATTACTTAACGATTATCATATATTACCAACTAGTGGACATGCAGGAATAAATCGTATTATTAAAAATATAAAATGCAAATATTTCTGGACAGGAATGCAGGAAGATATCACAACATTTGTAAAACATTGCGAATCTTGTCAAAGAAATAAACATATAAATATGAAAAGACAACCAATGATTATAACATCAACAAGTGAAACAAGTTTTGAGAGAATTTACGTAAATCTTGTAGGCCCATTAGATGAATCAACAGAGGGTTATAAATATATTTTAACAATACAAGATGAGTTAACAAAATTTATAGAAAATATACCTCTTAGAAACAAAGAAGCTAATACTGTAGCAAAAGGACTCGTAGAACACTTCATATTAAAATATGGTGTTCCAAATAAAATAGTTTCCGACCAAGGCACGGAATTTATGAGTCACGTTTTTAAGGACATGTGCTAAAAATAGAACAACTGTTCTCTACAGCATATCACCATGAAAGTATAGGAGCTTTAGAAAATTCACATAAGGTATTAGGAGCGTATCTCAGGACATACGTAACTAAAAACCATACAGACTGGGATAAATGGTTGCCATACTACACATTCAGTTATAATACATTAGTACATTCAGAAACAGAATATACACCATACGAACTAATATACGGAAAGCAATGTCAACTACCTTCAAGCTTATTAAGAAATGTTCAGCCAGTGTACAATTATGAAGATTTTATAATAGATTTGAAAAATAAATTACAAATAGCACATAGAGATGCTAGGGAAACATTACTTAAAAAGAAACAGGATAGAAAAACTAGGTATGATAAAGATTTTAGAGTTAAAGATAGTAACTATGAAGTAGGTAGTTTATTTTTATTAAGAAATGGAAATAGGAAAAAATTAGATCCAATATACATTGGACCATACGAAGTTATAAGTAGCACAGGAGTTAACTGCGAAATAAAAACGGAAAATAAGAAAATGATAGTACATAAAAATAGATTAAAACCATATTACGTATATCTAGCAATAGTATTAGAAAACTAAAAATTTATTAAGGGGGAAGGGGACGCCTGGAAACCTATAAACATATATATATAAAATAAATTAATAAATAGAATAAACTAGATAATTTAAAACTAATAATAAATAGATAATAAATATAACTAATAGTTAAGATAAGCTAAATAAATTTTTGAAAAATTTTCTTAAACATATTGATAGTAAATAAAAAAGTAAATAAAATAAAACAAAGAATGAATAAGGTAATAAAGCGAAATAATTTAACAATGAAATAATTCAATAAAATTTTTAAAAGAAGAAAAAAGTTGAATAAATATATATATATAAATACAAAAATTGAAAATTATACAAGAATTTGTATCTAGGAGACAGTTGGAAAGAAGGAACCTTTTTACCATAAGATTCCTCCTTTTCCGCTGGGAAGGGTGGTGTGAAGGAGTTAGAAATCTCCCACACTATAGTATATTATAAAATAAAATAAGAATGTTATTCTTATTAATATATAATAATTGTAAACATAAAAGTAAAAGAAAAATACTTTATATATTGTGTAAGGTTAGTTAAATTATAAATATTGTAAACAAATGTGGAAATATTTATATTCAAAATATAAATAATAAATTAATTAGAACACGTGCTATATGCATAAATATATATATGAAATCAGGTGTAAATATATATATTTATGTATATGCAATTTAAAGGTAAATAACTTTATAATAAATAATAATTAAATATTGAATATTTCCACATAAGTATATTTTTGCTGAAATAGCAAAATAACCATTAGCCATAAGAATCAATGTAAGTTTAGGGTATAAAAGAAATGGGTTTTTAATAAAGAAATATCACTTCAACTTGAAACTTTGAGTGTTTAATTATAACCTTATATCGGCTACCCGCTAAACTACGAGTTATACAAAACCTTGAATCAAACAATAAGAAGTCCACTGAACAACATCGGCTTTTGCTAGGTTGCCACAACATTCGGCCTGACGGCTAGTGTTGCAGTGAGATTTCGTGAAGTCTGTGACCTAAGAAACGCAAGACTTTACAATATAATGAAATATGTTGGTGAGCATCTTTAAAAAAAAAAAATGCCCTCGACATTTTAAAATTATTATAATTTTTTGTTATTGTTGTCAATCTTTCAAACGCTTGCTTAATAATAAATTAATATGACAGACAACTACTGTAAATTCAAAAAATTACAAAAAAATCTAGTACTTCTCTCTAAATCTATTACTTGGAATTACAGAATACCAAATTTCTCTAAGTTAGAGAATCGATATATAGTTAGAGTGTCTCTAAACTCTAAACTCTAAATCGTTAGAGAATCCCACTACAGGTTTTTGTTCAAAACTAAAAAATAATATAAATTGAATTTTTAAAAATAATTTGTAATCAATTTTAAATCTTAAAAGGGGAGACCTTGGATTCCACCAAGCGATGTCGGCGGGCGCTGTGATTTGAACGGTGTCTGGCAGGTCTAACCATGCCGATAAGGTTGCGGGTGAGGTCTGAAAACTAAGAGAATTCCGTATAGGAGTTCATTTGAAGATCTTTCCGTTCTAAGACTTATCTCGAATGTGAACTCCTAGATTTTCCAAGCCAATATATGTCGAAACAGCCTACGATGAGGGCTGCTTGGCTAACGGAGTGGTTAGTTGCTAGTAAGCGGACTCCAGATACCGGGCGACCTCTGGTTTTAATAAAATGCCTTATAATAGTATACAGGGCTCTGCTATGACGGACTACCCTTTCCCGTGTTACTCGTGGGCTCAAAAATTAATTGTAAAAAATCAAAAAATAAAAAGAAAACCGTTGAGGTTCCATCCTCACCATGTTCTATGTCGTCCCTCCCGTTTGTCCCAACATCCCCGTCCCCGTCCATCCTATCTGTAAATCCCTCAATACCTCCATCATCCCCTTGTTCGACTGGGACCACAAGCTCCCAACTCGATTTTAGCCAGATGAACTGAACCTGGATGAATTTGAGGAAGATCTTCTAGCGGGAGATAACGAAGATTTAGATGTAACTGTAATTCCGGCAGTGGCGGTGGAATTAGCGGAAGAAACTTCTGCTACTTCAGTGTCCGTTGACGGCATTGCTAGTTGCGAGAGCGGGCCTCGCAGAGTTGCGCTTACGACAGCTACGGTGGAAAATGCGTCAGCTACTGATGCTGGTTTCACAGTGGTGGTCAGCGGGCGCAGCAAGGCGGAGCGAGGTAAGAAAACTCAGTTGGGCGAAATCTTTTCTTTCGGAAAAAACCGACGGACCAAGCTCTGGCGGTCAATCCAGTCCATCATTGGCAAACACCAATGTGGAAGGGACTCAGAAGAAGAGGGTTCGCTCAACTGATGATGAGAAAAACGCGCCGAAAAGACCACGTGAGGTACCATCGGATATACCTGCTCATCTTCACGTAGCAATAAGAGATCTTAGTGACCAAGATTACAAGATCTCCCCCGAACGCTGGCTGTTGGTAGAAGCTACCTTCAGGTCCTCGTTTACGGACTCGTTTACTATCATTGAGAGGGGATGGTACAAGGGGGTGCGGACCATGCTTTGCAAAACCGAGTCCACTCTGAAGAAGCTGACTAAATACATTAGTCAGCTAGGGGAGATATGGAAAGGCGCAAAATTTGATGTGGTGCCACGCTCCACATGGGTCTATACCTTCCCCAGTATACCCATACCTTCCCCAGTATACCAGGACCAACCATACCTTCCCCAGTATACCAGGACCAAAAGATCTTCGAACTACTGAGGAAGCAAAACATCGGGGTCCCTATGTAAGGGTTGAAGATAGTGGACAGGGACCCACCACTCACGGGTGGTGGACAGCGCTTCTTGTTGGTATGGGATAGGGAAGCGGTCTCTGTCCTAAAGGAAAGGGGTTGGAAATTAGCCTTCGGCTGTGGCACCATATCCATCAAGCTGCCGCAGCTGGAGGTAGAAGAAAAAACTGGTGAAAAATATTGAAGGTTACCCAAGTTAACCTTCATCATTGCAAGGCTGCATCGGCAAACCTGTTGCGATTGCTAGTGGACAACCACATTGATGTAGCCTTGTTGCAAGTACCCTGGATACATAACAACACCATCCAGGGTTTAAGAACACCAAACTATACGTTATTTTACGCTAATACATGTAAGATCAGAACTTGTATTTTAGCTAAGAAAAGTTTTAATATATTTCTCTTGAGCAATTACAGCACTGGGGACCAGACGACAGTGAGATGCGAAGGACCTGAAGGTAGCAGCCTTATCTTCACGTCCGCGTACTTCGCATCTGACTCAGAAGAACTACCGCCACCAACTGGGTTCTGAGACTTAGTTCGGATGACGAAAACGAAAACACTGAACATTATTGTTGGATGTGATGCGAATGCGCATCACTCACAATGGGGCAGTACGGATATCAATAGTAGAGGTAAGTCTTTATTTGGGTATCTATGTTCTACTAACCTACTAATATGTAACAAAGGTCACGAACCGACTTTTGTTATAAGAGGCAGGAAAGAGGTTCTAGATTTAACTTTAATATCAGACTCAGAAAGATTTGAAATAGAAAACTGGTCAGTATCGGACCTGGAATCTTTCTCTGACCACAGAATTATTCTCTTTGATGTAACCCTAAGCTTATGTCAAGGAAACATTTTTAGAAATATTAAAAGAACGAATTGGGATCACTTTGTCGATGTTGTCCACCCGAGAATAAGATCAATTGAAGGTAATGGTCCGGCCTGTGTGGAGGATATTGACAAGGAAGTTCATGATCTAACAGAAACCCTAATGGAGGATATTGACAAGGAAGTTCATGATCTAACAGAAAACCCGTATATAGGTCATCTTGCCCTGTTTCAAATAAGTCAGAGAGAAATGGACCAAAGTGGTGGTCCAAATACCTGAAAACTTTGAGAACCAAGGCAAGAAGACTTTTTAAGAAAGCTAAAAGAAACGACACTGAAGAGGATTGGGACCTATATCGTCTCAGTCAAAAGGAATTTAAATCCGCGCTTAACTATGATAAGCGTAATTCATGGAGACGGCTCTGTGAGGATATTGGGAACACTAACGAAGCTTCCAGGTTACGTAAGATCCTAGCGAAGGACTCAGAAATTCTTGGGTACCTCCGAAAGGAAGATGGAACTTGGACCGAGACTAGTCAGGAAAGTTTAGATCTGCTCATTAACACCCAATTTCCCGGAAATTCAGCGTACCTGGGAAACAATACTTCTCAGATTCGGAATCGCAACTTAGCGATTGATCAATTTCCACATTATTTCCACGTTACATTAAGAAAAGTTGAGCACGCAATCATGTCGTTCTCCCCGTTTAAATCCCCGGGGCCCGATGGTGTGGTTCCAATTATGCTACAGAAAACCATGCCACTAATTGGTCCTTCCCTAGTAAGGATCTTTAAGAGTTGCTTAAAACTGGGATACATCCCAGCACTGTGGCAAGAACTTAGGGTAACCTTTATTCCGAAAGCTGGTAAGCCAAGTCATACCCAAGACAAGGACTATAGGCCTATTAGTCTTTCTTCATTTTTATTGAAAACGATGGAACGACTATTAGATTACCATCTCAGACATGTTTTAGAAGAAAAAGGATTTTCGAGCGCGCAGCACGCTTATGTGAAAGGTAGATCAGTGGAGACCGCTTTCCACGAGGTGGTCTCTACTGTGGAAAAATCTCTGAGTTTTAAAGAATATACCCTGGCGGCATTCTTAGATATTGAAGGCGCGTTCAATAATGTTAGAATGGATGCCATAGAAAAATCGCTTCACAGAATGGACGTAGATCCGTTCGTGATCCAATTGATTTCATTTATGCTTAAGTCAAGAACAATAAATTCTACCCTGGGAACGTGTTAATTCACTACCAGGGGAACACCACAAGGTGGAGTCTTGTCACCTCTTCTGTGGCTCCTGGTGGTTGGTGAAATTCTGCAAGCTCTACCCAACGTAGGCGTGAAGGTAGTAGCATATGCGGACGACATTGCAATTTTCGTTTATGGAAAATTCCTAGATACATTAAGCGAACTATTACAAGCCGGACTGAACCTAATAAGTAAGTGGGCAAAAAGATGCGGGTTAAATGTTAATCCGGATAAGACAGAACTGGTACTCTTCACTAGAAGAAGGGAACGACCTTTTAGACACCCATTTCTCTTCCGCTATCGCAGAGTGCCAAATACTTGGGGCTGATCTTGCATCCCAAACTGAACTGGAAACCGACCATTGAGGACAGAGCTAAGAAGGCATCTAATGCTTTCTATGCTTGCAAAAAAATGATAGGTAAAACGTGGGGATTGAGTCCAAAGATTTTCCATTGGATGTACATGGCAGTTGTCAGGCCTGTGCTCACGTACGGGTCAGTAGTCTGGTGGAACGCCCTTGAGATTAAATCCAAGACCACGCGATTATCGAAAATTCAAAGAATGGCTTGTATTGGGATCACAGGAGCTATCAGAACCACGGCCACTAGAGCTCTGGAGATGATACTTCTTATACTCCCAATTGAGACTTTCGTGAAAAACTTGGCATTTAAATGTGCTCTCCGGCTGAAAGAATGCAGACTGTGGAAGGGCAGTCACGTAGGGCACTCTAGAATACTATTGGACCCCATGGGATCCAATATATCTGAAAACACAGATTATCTCACCCCTATTCTCAGCTTCGATGTGTTATATGATGTGGCAATACCGATCGGAGCGGAGTGGGACTGCAATAGTGTCACCTCACCCTCCGAGATTGCTATATACACGGATGGGTCGAAGATGGAAATAGGGACGGGTGCGGGTGTGTACTCGCAAGAACTTAGTCTAGATAAATTATACAGGGTACCTGAAAACTCCAGTATTTTTCAAGCAGAAATCTTAGCTGTTCATAAGGCAGCTGAGTTATCTCTGCAAACAGAACTGAACGATGTCAGAATATCCATCTACATTGACAGTCAGGCGGCTATCAAAGCACTTGGATCCCACATCGTTAAATCGAAACTAGTTAGGGACTGTCGTGGATCACTAAATCTGCTGGCACAAAGAAATAAAATAAGAATCTGCTGGGTTCCTGGTCACCGTGGTATTGAGGGGAATGAAAAAGCGGATGCACTTGCTAAAGAAAAGCGGAAACTCTAAACATATTATTAGACTCACACTTCCCTGCAGCTGCAACAATAGAAAATGACAACAATGCTACTGAGAAATCACTAATAGCGAAAGAAATAGCTATAGTAGCTTTCATGGATATTTAAGGGGCCCTTAACAACACTTCTCATAAGTCAATGATACAGGCATGGAGAGGTTACTCCACTACCGCAATATGCAAATGGACAGAATCTATGCTAAAGAGCAGGATAATTGAACTCTCTTTAGGAGAGGAGATAATGTAGGCAACAACCAATCGGGGATGTAAACAAGGTGGTGTTCTATCGCCCCTTCTCTGGTCACTGTGGTCACTATGAACTACTAGATAAGCTACATAGAGCAGGCTTTTATTGTCAAGGATATGCCAGAGGAAAATTTATAATGTCCAATGCGATCGTCTTCAGACCGCATGCGGAATAGTACAAAGATGGTGTGAAAAGGAGGAACTAAAAGTCAACCCTGACAAAACTATTATCGTCCCATTCAGCAACAAACACAATGCAACACAATTAAGAAAGCCTTGGCTGTTTGGGAAAGAAATAGAGTTTTCTTAAGAAGCAAAATTTCTAGGAGTTACTGGACCGAAAGCTAAACTGGAACGTTCACCTAGAGAAAACTCTTAAAATAACGGACTTCTCACTATGGACCTGCAGAAGAATGTTTGGGAAAACATGAGGGCTGCGTCCAAAAATAGCTAACTGGATGTACTTCTCTTTAGTTCGACCAGTTATAACCTATGCAGCAGTGGTTTGGTGGCGGAAAGTATTCCAACTAAACATAAGGAAGAAGCTCCCAAAACTACAAAGAGTGGCCTGTCTGAATATCACTGGGGCTGTGCAGACAACACCAACGGTAGCGATGGAAGTCCTGCTCAACTTGGTCCGTCTACATCTAGCAATTGAAAAGGAAGCCAAATTTGGAGCGCTGAGAATACAAGGATCTAGTAACATAGACACTCAGAAGCTAATAAGTCACCCTGCGATCATCCAAGCAATAAATAATTTGTCATTCATAAATATGCCGGAGGATGATTGCAACATTATTTATGATTTCTACAAACCACTCAAGGTAGTGTTTCCGGACAAGAACAACTGAGAAGATACTCAACCCTCGGAAACGGAGCTAGAATGGTATACAGACGGATCAAAGACGGATGATGGAGTTGGATCCGGTGTCCTAGGTACCCTAGCAACAGTCATCCAAGCAGAAGTCCATGCGAAGCCTAGTGTTGTGTGACAGCATTCATACATTTATGTCGTCATTGACTAAAAATGCATTATATCGGCAGTGCATTATACTATATCAAAGTTAAAATCAAAACAATAATAAAATACGTCATCGTATTATAAATATTATTGTATACAAATAATACAAACCATAATGACACACTTAAGTTATTATGTATAAAATGTAGCATAAATAAAAAGGTAAATAAACCTAAAGTAAATAAATGAAAGCACATAAGCTTTCCTAATAATAATAATAAAGTATAATGCGTCATCAGCAAAATGGGCAATGACAACATAATTACTGTATGAACTGTTGTTACACAATTTTACCTTTAATTAATAACAAATATTAATTATTTATATTTATTGAAATATTCTAATATTGCTGAAGAAGCAATATTAGAATATATAAACGGCGAAAAAATGGTATTTCGGAGAGTTCTAATTTGTAACTCTTCTACTAAACAGGTTAAGCCTATAGTGAAGAAAACCAATAATAATTGAACTCGTAAACTTTAAAATAGTATTTGTTTTATTTCAAATAAATATCATTGAAGTAATAGATTAAATTTATTGAACAAAATTATAAAAGAAGAATAGGAAGAAGATCAGGTCAGGCCAGACATCTATAAACCAGAAGAAGATTATCACAATATAAAGGTGAATATAATTTCCTACAAGACAGACCACAACACAACATTGGTGCCGTGACCAATTTTTGGAGTACTCTTCAAAAAAAAAGAGACTGGGTCTACATGTACAAATACTAATAAAAAAAAATTTTTTTTTCTTTTCAAAACCCTCAACAGGCACTGCCTGAGGATATAGTGAACGGGCTTGGCCTCACTGTTTTGAAAAAAAAATATATAATAAAATTTTTTACGTGTAATGTCAACGTTGGAAAAAATAAAGGACAAAATCAGAAAAGAACCAACAGCGGGACCAAAGCCAATTACTTTGGAAGAGTATAAAAGAAGACAAGCATTGCGGCCGCCGGCAAAACAAAAAATACCACAGGAGGAGATAATAAGAAAAAGAGGAGGAGAAGCGGCACAACGAAGAGAGGAGATAAAGGAATTACACCGGATACTGCGATTGGGATGCAGTCAAGAGCAGGAAGAAATTTTTAACAACAAAATTAAGGAATTAAAAAGGAAGCAGAGATCGGAACAGCGGAAGAAAAAAGCGGAAAAGAAAAAATTCGAGAAAATTTTTTCAAATATTTGTAAAGTAGCGGAAGAAGCACATAATAATTCATAAAAAAAAAATAATAATAAAGAAACAAAAAGCAAATTATTTAAATTAGATAGTAATATATAATATAGAATTTTACGCAAAATTATAAAAATAATTATGTTAAGTATCTCTAGTTATTACTCGCAATATTTCTTAATAATAATATTAGAGGAAAATATTAATATAATAATAGAGAGAGGGAATGTAATAATATTTAGGAGATATGAGGATTAATATTAAAAATTTCTTTTAAAAATAAAAATTGAAAATGTCTGAAAATATTAATATGAAATAAAAATAAAATATATATAAAGAAAAAAGCATAAAATTTTTGTTGTTAGGAGAATTTGTTCAATTATCACATATGGTCTAATACATCCAAACATTTTTTTTTTTTTCTTTCTTTCTCATCCAATTTGTTTCGCTCTTCTCTTTAAACGAGATATATAAGAAAAAAAAAAAAAACAATTATTGCTATTATACAAAAATACATAAAATCATACATTTTTTTTCTGTTAGAAAATTCTTTATTGTTGCTCACTAATAAAAGAAAATTTAAGCTTTACTTAAAATCAAAATTTCTCGTTCTTCTCACATAGTTACAAATACACCTTGCTGCATAAATACAATACTTAGTTAGGTTAGGGATACACCTCTTTTTTTAAGCTACATAAAATAAATGCAACACAAAAAAGAGTCTTTAAAGCTTTTGCGGATATGCTATATGCATAAATAATATATGAGAAAATTGTTTTGTGTTGTATTGGTGTATATGTATGCTACTGTATAACTGTTTGTTTTGAGAGTAAATTTAATTTACAATAATTTTTAATTGTTGTATTGGTGTATATGTATGCTACTGTATAACTATTTGTTTTGAGAGTAAAGTTAATTTACAATAATTTTTAGCCATAGGCGTAGGGAAAAAGGGAGTTTTCTTTTAGTACCTTTTACTTAATTTTTGGTACCATTTAACACATGGCACCAACTACTCGCGGACAGAAGAAAATACTAGAGGATTCTACTATTTTACCGGAAAACCTTAATTTTGCGGAATTATCACTGATAAAATCCACACCACAGGGTAATTCAAATAATTTAACAAAACGACGGCGGTCGGTAACTTTTGCGCCGGAAAATTCAGACGAAAGCGGGGCGGAAACAGAAATTAATTTAGACGGAATTAATTTAAGCATACATTCAAGTAATATCAGAGAAAATACTGAAAGTACTAGCAGCGAGGGCGAAGAAGAAGGCGCCGTAGGAGGCATACCAGTAGAAAAAATTAATTTAAATAAGGAAAGAAACGAAACATTACTTAATATTAATAAAAATTTTGACAAATTGGAAATGGATACAAACAGATTATGTATGCAGGGAGCAATTCCACGCACCAATAGCGGCTTACAAATACCTAACGGATTATACGAGGATTTAATGCCACCAAACAACGGATCAGGACACAAAAATAATAGGAGATCAACAAATTTTTTAAACAAGGATAATACATACGATTTCGGCATGACAGCTCCAATGAACGCAACAATGCCCCTAGAAAAAACATATAAAACATTTTTTCAGGGCATTCCAACATTCTGCGGAGAAGGAGATCGTATGATACTGGATTTACAAAATTTTGTTGCGCTCGCACATGACGCATACTTCAGAACAGATGAATGCGACCGGGCCGCGGTATTAAATCAAATAATTCGAGGAAAATTAAAAGGCAGAGCCGCGGACATTTTTCAGGAGCGAGCCGTTAGTAGCTTTAGAGATTTCAAAGCAATTTTGGAAAACGCATTTATTCCTTACAAGGATTTAACACAATTAAGGCGAGAAATTGAGGAATGTGTACAGATTCCTGATGAATCTGTGGAACAATTTGGAGATCGTGTAGAACGGAAATTAGGATGCTTCAAAATGGCCGCCAGGCATAAATTTCCTAATGGGTTTCAAGGAATAGTACAGGATGCTAGGAAAACATTTATTAGAGGTTTGCGATCGGAATCCATTAAACATTACATAATTTCCCAAAATTGTGCTAATATTGAAGAAACCCTTACAAAAGCAATACGATTTGCTAGGGAATCCTTGGAATTGTTGGGACCACAACGAGCGGAAAAATCAACGGCAATGAATGACACCACAAAGCAACTTTTGGAAATGATAAAAGAACTAAAACTCAGTTCCAATGGAGACAATAATAGATTATTTAGGCAACAGAATATGCAGCAAGCACCGCAAGGAATGAGAGTACCGGTAACAGCAGCTAGGCCAGTAAATAACTCTTACGTGCCAAACAATAACGATGGACAAAGAGTAACTTGTTTCAATTGTGGTAGGATGGGCCATTACAGCAAGGATTGTAGGGCACCTCGCAAAACAGGCGCACCACCAGCTAATAACATACAAAGAGAAAATAAATGGGCACGTATGGAATGTTATTTATGCAAAAACTCCGGACACATTGCAACTAATTGTCCGTTTAATAAATCAAAAGCACAGGAAGTCACAACTCAACAAAGAGTTAACACATTCCGATTAGGACACTGTGAGTGGTGTCAAAGAGAAGGACACAGTGAGTTAACATGTCCAGCACGACAATACTACCAATCGAAGCAGGGAAACGAGCAAGGGATGAGGTAAAATCCCAACTCTCATCCCCAAACAACGAAGGAAAGGGTGTAAAAAACGGTAACCTCCGCTTAGACCCCTTAGTGACTATGCCTTTGGACATCTCAAACACAAAAAAGGTCACATTATTGGTAGATACAGGGGCTCAAATAAGTTTAATTAAAAAAGAAAAAATAGCTAAGGAGGTACCTATAGATCTTAAGGAAAATATATTAATAAATACGATACATAACCAAAGTGCCACTTTGGGCAAGTGCTTTGGAAAATTTTTGACACCAGAAGAAATGAGATGCGAGTTCCAGGTTGTAGGTAGTAATTGCGACCTTCCTGCGGATGGAATTCTCGGAAACGATTTTTTAGCAGAGAACTGTAACATTTTAGGACCACAAAGGACTTTACATTTTCCCAAAACAAAAGTCAATAAAAATGAATTTTCAATTCCCTTTACGAACCAGAATAATATTGAAGTAAATAGAAAGTTTGAGGAAGTTAAAATGTACAAAACAAAGAGTAACGATAAATTTGAAAATAAAGAAATGAATAGTTTTTATAATAGAAAATTAGAGAGAAATAATGAAATAGAGAGAAATAATGAAGTTAAAATAGAGCGAATTAATAATGATGAAGTAAAAGAAAATATCGAGTTTAAAAAAGGAATTCACTTTGAAATTATGAGAAATAATGATGAAATTAAAAAAGGAAATTTTGAAAAAGGAAAAATGGATAATAGAATTAACAAAGAGTTTGAAATTGGTGAAAACTCAAAACCAGGAAACTCAGGAGCTGGCCATAGAGCAGCGGATCTTGAAGTTTTTTCAGGCAACGAGAACAAACAACCAATTTTAACAAAAGAAAAGGAAAAAGTACAATCCAAGGGAAAATTTTCAGGAGCAGACAACTGCGCTGCGGATCTTGAGTTCTCCCAAGGAAAAGGTGGAAAATCAAGGTTGAAAATAAAGGAAAACGAAATTAAAATACCCGCGAGATCAGAGAAAATTATAGAAGTAGCTGTTAAAGAACAGGGAGAGTTATTAAACATAGGGAAAAATTTGGAAAATGGAATATTCTTAGGGAATTGCATCAGCAAAGTACGAAATGGGAAAATTGCCGTCCCGGTGGTAAACACAACAAATCAGGAACAAATAGTTCCAACTTTCGAACCGATAGTTCACTCGCTAAAATTTTATAATGTACACCCATTAACAAGTTGGGGTAAAGACGAGCGTAAAAAACAAAATGAACCAATTTATTATGTAAGATATCTATTCAATCAAGAGAAAACAGACAAAATGGGAATAAAAGAAAGGATTAAAAAATTAAAGGATGTTTTATGTAACTCACAGGATCTAAGCATCGAAGAAATAGAAACACTAGAAAAGATATGTGAAGAATGTCACGACATTTTTCACCTACCCGGAGATAAATTAAGCTGTGTTGAAAACATAACACATTCAATTTCTGTTAAAGCAGATACCAAACCTATAAACAGTCGTCAATACCGTTTACCTGAATGTCATAGGGAAGTAATAAATGAAGAAATCAGTAAATTATTAACGGAAGATATAATTCAGCCTAGTAATAGCCCTTGGAACGCACCATTGCTTGTTGTGCCAAAAAAGGCGGGGCCTAACGGAGAAAAAAAGACATCGAGTGGTAATAGATTTTCGAAAGTTAAATGAAGTCACGGTAGGCGATGCCTTTCCACTTCCCCGTATTGAAGAAATTTTGGATCAATTAGGAGGTTCAAAATATTTTACAACCTTGGATCTTGCTAGTGGCTATCACCAAGTACAAATGGAACCAACAGACAGAGAAAAAACTGCGTTCAGTACTGCATATGGCCATTTCGAGTTCAAGCGAATGCCATTCGGACTAACCGGAGCACCCGCCACATTCCAACGAATGATGAATTGCGTCTTAACGGGACTTCAGGGGTTCAAATGCTTCGTATATCTCGATGACATAGTAATATACGGGAAAAATTTAATAGATCACGATGAAAAATTGCGATGTGTATTCCAAAGGTTGAGGGAAAATAATCTGAAATTACAACCGGAAAAATGTAAATTTTTAAAAAAAGAAGTAGTATATTTGGGCCATAAAATAACATCAGAAGGAGTAATGCCCGACCCAGAAAAAACCAAATGCGTACAGGAACACCCCGTACCTAGTACCACAAAAGAACTTCAATCATTTTTGGGGCTAGTAAACTATTACAGACCCAGTATGCCTAAACTCGCCGACATTGGGGCACCTCTGTATAAAATGGCAACAAAATCCCAAAAATTTAATTGGACTTCGGAACACCAAATAGCATTTGAAAAAATAAAAAAATTATTGGTCGAACCACCATTACTCATGTATCCGGATTTCAAAACGGAATTTAATTTAACTACGGATGCTAGTAATCAAGCACTTGGAGCGGTTTTATCACAAACTCAGACTGGAGAAGATAACCCAATTGCCTACGCTAGTAGAGTATTAGGAAAATCAGAGAAAAACTATGCGACGATAGAAAAAGAAATGCTAGCAATATATTGGGCAATAAAAAACTTTCGGTCATACCTATTGGGAAGAAGTTTCAAGGTTTTCACAGATCATAAACCATTAATTAGTGAGTACAATAAAAGAAATCCTGAAGGACGACTAAATCGTTGGAAAATTAGGCTTTCGGAATATAAATTTTCGATCGAATATAAACCAGGAAAACAAAATGGTAACGCGGACGCACTAAGTCGGATCCCGTATAGAGAAAACGATACGGAAACAAATCAAATAAATATAATAACTAGAGCTCAAAAGGCAAAATTAGCGGACAAGGATATGGATAAAACTATTGAGGAAGATGAAGAAGATTCTAACACTGACGAAGAGGATGAGGGTAAACCAACTGAGAAATGGTCAAAAAGAATGGAATTAATAGACAAAGAAGAAATCCAAAAAACAATACAACAACATCATGACTCACCTCTTGGCGGTCACATAGGTGTCGTTAAAACTTACAATCGACTAAAGAGACACTATATTTGGAAGAAAATGCTTAAAACAGTAAGGAAGTATATCGAGTCATGCCCAAAATGTCAAAAAACTAAAAGAGGAAGGGTAACGAAAATGTCTATGATGATTACTGATACAGCCAAACGTCCATTTGATAAAGTATATCTAGATATCGTTGGACCCTTCCCAATATCAAATACAGGGAATAAATACATTTTAAGCTTTCAAGACGACTTGACCAAACTACTGGATTGTGTAGCTCTTCCAAACATGGAAGCAACAACAGTAGCCAGAGCATTTTATGATAAGATTATATTAAAATACTCCGCCATACCAAAAAAATTAATTACCGATCAAGGTACCAACTTCACTAGCCAAGTTTTCAGAAATCTTTGCAAAATATTGAAAATTGAAAAATTGGAAACGACCGCTTACCACCCTCAGTCAAATGGATCCTTGGAAAGAAGACATGGACCATTAGTGGAATATTTAAAGATGATAGTGGAAAAAAATGTGCAAACTTGGGATGAATGGCTAGCAGAAGCAGCCTTTACCCATAATCACACACCGCACGAAGGAACCAAATTTTCACCTTTTTTTGTTCTGTATGGTTTTTGCGATCCATTACCAAAAGTTGTAAGTCGGAAAACTGAGCCTCTATATAATTCAGATGACATCAGTAACGTCATCAAATTCAAGCTTCAGAGGATCAGACAATTAGCACGGGAAAACTTAATTAACAGTAAAAAGAAGGCAAAATTGTATTATGATAAATGCGAAAAAAATTCGTCATATAAGACAGGTGATAAGGTACTATTGCTAAACCCACAAAAATTAAACAAGCTTAGTTTAACTTGGTTAGGACCATTTGAAGTATTAGAAAATTCAAACGAAAATACAACGATTATAAGGGTTAAGGGTAAAACACGGCGAATACATAATAACCGACTTAAATTATGGCAACAACCTACTACTTTATGACTAGAAAACAAAACATATCTTAATAACAAATTCTCGATCACTAAAGCAAATTTTCATCATGTTATTTTCAGTACTAAAATTTGTCAGGAAGGAAGCGCAGGACTTAAAATAAGGGAAAATTACGACACCATGTATCCAATATTATATTTCTCTACACTAATCAACCTGGTACTAACCACACCCTGGAGTATGATGGAACTCGAAAATACAGATATTGTTTTCGAAAATTTAGGAAATACCATAGAATACAAGGACGAAATCACAATCTATTCTAAATTCACAATAACGAGGGAGGACGAAATAGAGGAATTCATAAACAAATTATCAAATAAACTAAGCAGTACCTGCAACACTGTTTTGAACTCTCAAAATAATAAAAGTTGTAAATTATGGAAGGATGAAATATCATATTGGAGAAACAAAATTATTAAGTTAACAAAAGGACTAAATCATTTCTTCAGTAGGCAAAAACGAGGCGCATTAGACATTATAGGATCAATTTCAAAAGGATTATTTGGAACAATGGATCAAGCAGATTCTGATCGAATCTACAACACTTTAGCTAAATTACAAAAGGATGGCGGGATTATGATTGAATTATTGGATAAACAAACAGCAGCAGTGGCATCAAATTTCGAGTTTATAAAACAAGTTACGGGAAACCTATCAATGCAATCTTTGGAAGTAGAAGAAAAGTTGAACAAATTAACTGACTCAGTAAATGCCAATTTACTCATTTTAAAGGCAGATAACAGGGATTTGTGGGCGGAGTTGGAAATTAATCGAATAGTTATATTTGCATTGGCTGAATTAGAACGATTATACGATTATTTACTAGAACAAGAATCCATAATAATTTCGTTACAACAACATAAAATACATCCATTACTTATAGACTCACAACTATTAACAATTCTAACAAGAAATCTAACTCTGGAAACAGGACATCCACTTTTATATTCATCAGCAGTACTAAATCAACTAGCAAGAGTAAATTTAAAACATCAGAATGGGGAGTTGGGAGTCACCATTAAAATTAGCATTCTACAAAAAAATGAATACACATTATATAAAATATATCCCATACCAAGGAAAAGCAAGGGAAACATAATAATATTAAGACCAGAATGGGATTATTTAGCTAATAATTCGGCGGGGCACTTTCTACACTACACCAACGAAGAGAAAAGGACAGCCTGTCAACAAATAGATACCGATGAAAATAAAGCTTTACAAATTTGTAAGCAACTACAACCAAAAATTTTGGATTTATCACAACCACACTGCATCATAAAGCAATTTTTAAAAATGGAATTACTGAAAAACGAAAAGTACGAGTTATGTCAATATAACGCACTAAGGGAGATAGGAAATCACATTGTCCCAATGAAAACAAAAAATACATGGTTATATATGTTCCCACATAAAAACACTTTAGTAGCTCTATGTGCAGCACAAACTCACAAAATTGTACTACAAGACACCGGTATTCTAACTTTAACAGAAAAATGTACTTTCTTACTAGAACAATTAGAGCTACCCTATGAAAATACAAAAATTGAAGAATTCATTTTGGAAAATAATTTTAAATTTGCTAAAATAAGTGAAATAGAGCTTAAGGAAAATGAACATGAAATTTCCGTAATAACAATGACACCTATATCAAAAGTAATTAAACCCATAAATCCAGAAGAACTTAATAAAGAATTTACAAAGAGAAGCCAATCATTAACAGAACTTCACGGGGACATACAAAGAGCCAAACAAAATCAAGCAAATTGGGACACATTTAAGTTAACCTCAATATCAAATTCGGTGGTATTAAGTTTAGTAATCACAATTTTAATAATATATATAATTGTCACTAAAATCAAACGGAGGAAATCAAAGGAAAATAACAGAGATATAGAATTGGGAGAAAGACGAAATAGACCAACAATATCCACACCTATAATACCCACAGAAGAGGTCACAGTTCGACCACCTAGGAATAACCCACCATCTCCACCAAAAACACCAAAATTACCCAGAACCAAAATGGCAAAACCTAATTCCAAGTTAAATAAATCAATCAGAATGATCCAACAAAGAGATAAAACAATGGATGAATATGTAACACCCGAAGTGTTATCATTTAGAGAATAAATAAACAAGAATCATACATTGTATTTATAATAAAATAACATTTATAAAAAAAAAAAATTACATAATAATTGAAATAATCTTTATTACGGATAATCTACTAAATTTTAATTTACGGTACGACATCTATTACGCAATAGTATCGTTAAGTCTTTAGAGCAGGTTTAGAAAAGTATTTAGCGCAGGTTTAGAAAAGGTGTGAAACTTAACTACAATAAAGTTTAGGAAATATTTTTTTAGTATTAGTAAAGATTATTACCAACTAAGTGTCTTAGATTAAAAGGGGTTTTAGTATTAGGTATGTTAAACTATACCTTTAGGAGTAGTAATAATAAAAACTAATTATTGTTTATCAACATAAACTTAAGACTTAATAGTAAAATTTAAGAGAAGAAAAAAAAAATTTTTTTTTTCAATCTAACAAATTTTTAAGAAAACAAACAAGTGGAATGCAAAACAAAAAAAAAATTGAGTGGAATTTATTTTATGAAATAAAACATAATAAATTCCGTTTTTTCAAAATTCATTTTAATTTCTTTTACGATTTTTTTTAATTGTTTTTACAATAACTTTTAACAACAAATTTCTAATTTTTTCCAATTATTATTGTAATGCTTACAAATTTGTAAAAATATTCAAAATAAAAAAAAAAAAATAATTTTTTACAATAAATTTCTAATTTTTTCAATTATTATTGTAATGATTACAAATTTCTAAAAATATTCCCATCAGAATATGAAATTATATCCACCCTTTTAGGGGGATACACGGCGTGATAGACTGCTCGCTGGGAGCCATAATCCCTGAGGAATTCAGCTAGCGTAACACCAGTGGAAGGTCGCCACGTTTCCACCAGCGACTCCCTGAATCCCTCGGACTGCATAGTTCTAACGTCACACTCGACGAGGCACCCACCCCCATTGTGGACCGTGGATACATACTAAAAATAAATAAAAATTGAATATAAAAATTTAAAATAATTTTAAAAATAAATAATTACTTACCCATTGAGGTGTTGGAACAACATTTCCGGAAAAACTATTAGACATTTTATAAAAACAACACAAAAAATTTTTTCAACTATATCTTTCAAAACCCTCAGAAAGAATGATTTTTATTAACGCAATTACAAAATTATTAAATTCCAAAAATGCATAATAGCATAATTGAATTTTTTTTGCGAGACACTTTATATTTTAAAAAAAAAAATTTTTTTTTAGCAAAATTCGGTAAAAATTTACAAAAAATTTTTTTTGCAATTGGAGAAGAGAAGATAATAAAATAAAATAAATAAAAAAAAATTTTTTTTAGTCTATTATGAAAAACAAAAACAAAAAAAAAAATTTTTGAACAAATAAACTATTAAATTTAGAATAAAATATTTATGATAAAAAAAAAAAGAGGAAAATTTTTATGTAAAATTAAATTGAAAATGTAATTTTAAAAAAAAAATGGGAGGTATACTATTATACATAATATAAAAATAAAATAAAATGTATACATAATATAAAAAATTGTCAAATTACATAAATTTTACAACAAAGCTATATTATTGAAAATTTTAAATTATACCATAAAAATTGTATTAAAATACATATATAAAAATTAGAATTATTATATATTCTACTAAAATATATAAAAATGAGAAAAAAAATATGTATACCTAAAATCAAATTGATTAAATTAATTGTAAATCAAAAAATTAATAAAAAATATTTAATATTTTAAACTAGATTTAGGTTAAACTAGATAAAAAGAAAAATTGAGGAAAATTATAAAAAAAAAAAATATATCATGTATAAAATATTAAATAAAAATTGGGACATAACATTATATAAATATTATTGAATACTTTAAATATTAAAATTATGAAAATTAAAATTATTTAAAAATTTAAATTATATATTACTATTGGTTTTTTAAAAAATTATATAAAATCAAATTGTTTGAAAATGGAAAATTATATAAAAAATGTAACTAGATTAAGATCAAAATTGTTTATACGTTTTATAATGTTTTTAATAAAGAATGTTCTAAAATTTGGAAATTCATGTTGGAAAACTCCGAAATACCATTAACTTAAAAAATATGAATATTTTTTATCTTGGAAGAGGGAGGTGTTGTGTGACAGCATTCATACATTTATGTCGTCATTGACTAAAAATGCATTATATCGGCAGTGCATTATACTATATCAAAGTTAAAATCAAAACAATAATAAAATACGTCATCGTATTATAAATATTATTGTATACAAATAATACAAACCATAATGACACACTTAAGTTATTATGTATAAAATGTAGCATAAATAAAAAGGTAAATAAACCTAAAGTAAATAAATGAAAGCACATAAGCTTTCCTAATAATAATAATAAAGTATAATGCGTCATCAGCAAAATGGGCAATGACAACATAATTACTGTATGAACTGTTGTTACACAATTTTACCTTTAATTAATAACAAATATTAATTATTTATATTTATTGAAATATTCTAATATTGCTGAAGAAGCAATATTAGAATATATAAACGGCGAAAAAATGGTATTTCGGAGAGTTCTAATTTGTAACTCTTCTACTAAACAGGTTAAGCCTATAGTGAAGAAAACCAATAATAATTGAACTCGTAAACTTTAAAATAGTATTTGTTTTATTTCAAATAAATATCATTGAAGTAATAGATTAAATTTATTGAACAAAATTATAAAAGAAGAATAGGAAGAAGATCAGGTCAGGCCAGACATCTATAAACCAGAAGAAGATTATCACAATATAAAGGTGAATATAATTTCCTACAAGACAGACCACAACACAACACTAGGTACCCTAGCAACAGTCATCCAAGCAGAAGTCCATGCGATTCAAATATGCGCGAAAGAAAACTTACGAAGAGGATATATCAACAAGACGATAACGATCTTATCGGACAGCCAAGTGGCTCTCAAAGCCCTAAATTCCAACCAGCTGAAATCAAAGCTTGTAGGAGAATGCATAGACACGCTAAAAGCTCTATCGGCTAATAATAGGATAATCCTTTCACGGATCCCGCCTCATATTGGATTCGAAGGAAATGAAGAGGCAGACCTCTTAGCTAAGGAAGGTAAGGAACCACTCGATGCTCCAGAACCATTCTCAAAATTAAACATTAAAATTAAAACTTTTCTTTCTTTTTCAGATAGATGGAAAAATAAGGAAGGGCCCAGGCACTCCAAGCTCTTCATACAAGACCCATCGAAAAAGAAGGCTGCAGAGTTGCTAAGCTGCAGTAAAAGAAGAACCAGTACACTGGTGGGTTTCCTGACTGCACAGTGTGGACTCAAAAAACATATACACACATTAGGACTAAGCCAAGAACGATTGTGTAGATTTTACGAATATGAGGACGAAACAGCGGAGCATATACTGTGCTAATGTGAAGCCCTATTATATAAGAGGCTAATACACTTCGGTAGCTATACCATCTCCCATCTGAATCATGGAATCTATCTTTGACGAGTCTGTACAACTTCATTGTCAGTACTGAACTGTCAAAGGAGTAATCAACGAGGGTAGTTACAATAAGCCTACGGCTGCAGTGACCAGGCAGTATTCTTCCGACCCGGACTTAATGGAACCCATCAATTTAAAATCGTAAAATATGGCAGCAACAAGAATATTTTAAGTAAAGAATAAAAATTTATTAAAAAAAATAGAAGTTGAAAATTAATATTTTTTATAAATATCAAACATTTTTAAGGAAAATAATATTGAAAATATCTTAGAAATTTTTTTGTTATCACTATTAATGTACTATACTTTTCTCAAAACTGTCTACTCAATCCCATGTGCATGATGCCCTTACAAGATTGAGTTTGATTGTAATTGTAAATGAGATTATATCGTATTAAAAGTTGCTATTTGCTATATGAAATATTACCTGAAGTGGTATTTTAAAATGAAATATGCAATAGTGAAGAATTGCAAATATCATTTCGTGGCATTCCATAAAGAAATAGTTATATGCGATATTACTGCAAATATTGTTCAAACTTGCATTGTTTTGTAAATTGAATCAAATATTTATATTATTTTTGTATTTAACTCTATATATAAACATTAACTATTTCATTGAAATGCAACAGCAATTTAGCTATTTCATAAATGTGGAATGCCACGAAAATGAAACATGCAATACTTCACAATTGCATTTTATATTTTAAAATGCCTATACTGTCACTTTTGGAGGCATCACAGGATGCGATAATAACATAAAATATCGGTTTTTAACGTCGTAATTATGAAACATAAGTTTTTGTAGAGGAAATACCCAAGAATAATACGAGCACATCACATATTGTCTAAAAAATATTCTAAAACGCATATAAAGAGTAAAAAAATACATACTTATTATTATAAATAATTAATTCGTGTTTTATTTGTAACCCTTTTTAACTAATAATCGCTCTTCAAAATATATAAGTTTTCTTCTAATATAAAAATGAATCTAATATAAAAATGAGGGCAAATACGTCAATGCTATTTCATAAAAATGCGATCGCATTTTGTGATGCAAAAAAATGCGATCGCATTTGCGACTATCGCATATTTCATGTTGCATTTTGTGCTGCCTCTCCAGATCCATGAAAACATAGCATAGTTTGCAGCTGTAGTAAACTAATCCCGATGTTTTAGACGAGATCGGTAAATAGCTTGATTATAAAATGCTAATTTAATCAAAAATTGCTAGATTGATTACAATCGATTCTGTGTTAGGAAAAATTGATTGCTTTTTCTGACATATCACCTTGTTTCCATGTACCGAACTGAGTTGGGATTGATTTGAAATGGAACCATCAATTATTCGTTCCATTCCCACTCAACTACAACTCAGCCCTTGTTTCCAGGCACGCTAACTCGAGCTTAACTCGAGTTCAACTCGACATGGAAATAGTGTATCTGATTGATAACTTTTTTGGATGATCTAATTATTAGATCATGACTTTTCTGATCTTTTTGTCACTGCCAGAGGTGTATGGGTGTATCGCCAACAAATTAAGCTTGATTTTCATTATCATGAAGTGATTTTCATTACCATGAAACTGCAGAAAACTAAAACGAGATAGATATAAACAACATTGTAAGACAAAAAGAGACAACCTAGTTGGTGTAAAAATATTTATAGCAAATTTTATGGTAAAGATTTTCCTGTTTTTTCCATTTTTTTACAAAAATTGTAATAAATTTTTATATTATAATTTAGTTTTACCTTTTTTAATATTTATTTTTTATAATATTAAATTTTCTCTAGTTTTTTTTCAAAAATTTCTCGTTTTTTTCAAAAAAATTTCTCCAGTTTTTTTTGTTTAGAATATTCAATACATTCAATGACAATAATAAACAAATAAACAAAAAAACTAACAGTTTTATTTTTGACATTGATATCTTTTTTATTTGACATTCACATCTTTTTATAACAAAAGATGAAACGCGACATCTTATAAAAATACCCCAATGTCAAAATATTTGCTATAAAAAGATGCCAATGTCAAAATATTTACTATAAAAAGACGTGAATGTCAAATTTTGCAGATATGTTTCTCTCTCTATTAAACAACAGGAAAATATTAATTTTGTATCTCGTTCTGGTCGACATCTGCAATTCATGGTAATGAAAATCAGACTTTATGCATATAATATAAATTAGATGGATGATATTTAATATTCCACGAATTAGAAATATATGGAAGGAGCATAAATGTTCCCTCTCTTTCTTACACATTAAATATATTGAAAAATTGTTTATGAAGCCACGATTTCGATAGTTTAATATATTGAAAAATTGTTTAATATATTGAAAATATGAAAATAATATATTGAAAAATTAATATATTGAAAAATTGTTTATGAAGCCACGATTTCGATAGTTCTCTTTCTTTTCAACACCGAACTGTAAAAATTAATAATATGAAAAATATTACAACAGCTGATTTTAGATTTACAGGGCTGGCTTTTTTTTAATTTTAAAGGTCTCAATATAAATGACTTTATTAAAAAAAAAATATGTTGTGTATTTTTTTAACAGATTTAATCATAATTTTGAGATGAAAGATAAGTGGATTGTGGTATAAACTATTTTAAAGCGAGCATACACTAATTATTACAAAATATTTGGGAGAAAATATTAACTAGCTAAACAAAATTACTCTATTCTACCTTTCCATTTATATAATTATCATTGCGACATAAAATATTCCTTAAGGCCGGCGCAGAATTGAGGCTTTAATCGATAGCGTTCACTTCAACTTTTATATTTTGTATTTTGCCAAGTTTTTGCCTAAAAAAAATTGATTTTTCACCAATATTAAAATAGTCTAGCGCTGGCGTTCATTTTTCAACTTGTTGAAAGCCAGCGCTGGCGTTTTTTTCGCCTAGCGTTAACTGCTGGTGTTGTGTTCACTTACATTGATTTCCATATGTTGAAACTTTTTTAAGTCAACGGTATCGATAAAAGCCCCAATTTGCGCCGGCCTTTAGGATGACCTTTAATTGTTTTTTTCCTCGTACTCCCAAAAAAATTCTGAAGCTTTGCTCTATTACACTAAATAAAAAAATTCATTTAATGCTTACCGTTAAGATAATAACGGTAAAATACTCACTACACCTCTATATCTAGTAATTTGCAGTTTTAGATGACTTCTTAAAAAAATAATTAAAAGTTTGTTTTTTTCAGAATATAGGGAATTTCATTAGCTACAATTTAAATTGGGATCCTACAATTTACCGTTAAGGAAAAAATGGCAAAAATATGCATTTTTTAAAAATTTGTAATGCATTTTTCCGCCACTAGATGGCGTTTGCGGGTAAAATGATATCATTATTCGGAGTCCTGATGTCATAAAGTACCATTATGTAATGACGTCATCTTAAAAGCTCGGGCTCGTTATTCGGAAGTATCCCCCTTCTTTATACATATTTATAATAATATAAATTAAAAATCATATTTATATATAAATTAATTTTTTAAAAAAATAGATGACATAACCATAAAAAAAACATGTGAAAGGTTGTGTTGTCGTGTTGTTGTGTAGAGTGTAAGAATATAAAATCAACCAAATAGCGGGGTATTGGTATTTCTTATTTTCGTAGATATAAAAAACATTGTAAGACAAAAAGAAATCGTAAATTAATTCGAATTTTTTTTTAATAGGATCATAGAATTCACGGCATCAAAAATCAACTATGTATTTTTAATTTCAAAGTGAAGATTTGTTTAAAAAACGTTTTACCTAGCATTTATAGTTATTTTTCATTATCGCCATAAACGTACTTTTTTTATAAAATCATCAATTAAAAAATAATATTTTTTCGATGAACTCGTCATTCGATGAATTGATCATTCGATGAACTCGTTTTCGATGAGCTCGTATTTGATTAACTCGTTTTCGATTAACTCGTTTTCGATGAACTCGTATTCGATGAACTCGTTTTCGATGAACTTGTTTTCGGTTAACTTGTTTTCGATAAACTCGTTTTCGATTTTTGGGATAATGACGTTTTCCAGTTGCAGTTTGTCGTAAACGTTGGAGTTCTCAGTTTTTTATTGTGTTGACCCTTTAAGAAAATAAACGGATTCGCTTTTGGCGAAGCTAAAACGTACCGCTTCTGAACCGCCTTTTCACCAATACATTCACAAAAAAAACAGTTTATGTAGAAGAGTAATAAAATTTTTTTTTTTGTGAGTATAGTCATTTATATACGCACAATTTTAATTTTATTCTAACAATTAGACGTGATTTTATTAATTTATGATAAGTAAAATTAAAATTATTTAATACGCTAAAAATAATTTAATGTGAAAGTGAAGAAAATATATATTATGAAGTCGTCCGTGAAATTAGGAATATTAGTGTTATTCATAAAAATATTAATATTAAAGTCCAAGAAAAAAGTAGAATTTAAATCCTGATTTTTTGTATTAATTATTTTTTTAATATACATTTTCAACCAAGAAATTAAAAATATTTGTTTTTTTTTATTTTGAATTAAAAAAAATTCCAGTTTTTTTATTTATATGGATAAAATCAGTACATAAAGGAACCGCCTAGGCGAAAGCAGCCTTCCCCTTTTAGATAAGCGAACCGTAAACGAACCGCTGGCGAAGTCATTTCTTCATACAAGACTTCGCCGGCGAATGATTTCTTCATACAAGACTTCGCCGGCGAACCACTTCGTTTTTTTCTAATTTTCTTATTCCAACATTTACGTTTACGGTCCGCCGGCGAATCGCCAAAGCGGTTCGCCGGCGAAGTATTGTATGAAGAAATGACTTCGCCAGCGGTTCGTTTACAGTTCGCTTTTCTTAAAGGGGAAGCCTGCTTTTGCATGCAAAGGAGATTTAAATTTAAAGTATAGTATGCTACTGAAGATTAGCTAAATTTTAACGCGATCTCCAAACTCTCAATATTGTGTAGAGATAAAATAATGTGAAGGAATATTGTGTAGAGATAAATTTTGACGTCTATGTCAATGTCAAATCAGTATGGCATTTCAAATATTTTTCTGTGGGGTGGATGTTTATGAAATAATAATAAATAATTAATTCAACAATATTAAAAAATATGGCATATAGGGATTTTCTTTGACTTCAGATGCCAATTTTCTCTGCAGCAAGTTATATCAGCATTCCAGATATATCCAGTTTATTATAATTTACGTTTTATTTAATTCCCACACTTTTTCAGAATCATATAACATTTAAAATTTCGCATAACAATAAATATTAAATAAAATCATTATGACTTTGATAATGATTTATATTTATACATTTTATATATGCTATTAAATTTCTTATCATTTATTCAATTTAACTAAAATCATGTTACAATTAAATTCACATAATTTTCATAAAACTAAAAAGTATAAATTCGCAATAAAATCATATTAAAATTAAATTCACATAATTTTCATAAGACTAAAAAGTATAAATTCTCACAGAAAGTGCAATATATGCTTAATTGTCAAATTCAAATAGATTTCCTAAAATATTGTAATTTGTATAACAGTCAGTCTGATTTTAGATTTGTAATAAAACACATAAAAATATTATTAAATAAAAATTGTTTTTGGAAATTTGAGAGGTTCCATGGGTTTCGGAATCGATATATTCCAAGTCTAAATAAATTTTTTCACTCATTTTGATATTTTAATTTTTGCAAAATTTATTTTTTTTCTTCAAACGTCAAAATTTCACGCGAAATAATGTTCAGAACATTATTTCACGTGAAATATTTAGTGGAGACTTTTGACAAGGCGCCGATTTTTCCTGCTTTTAGTACCCAGTGAGAAAGTTTATACCAACGTAGGCCCGACTTATATACCAACGCCCATGCCTTACACGATACACACTCTCCCATGGCAAACACACAGGCCACTTCCGCTGACGTTGGTACTGACGCATAGGTATCGTGTTGGGTGTTGTAGTTTATTTATTTTACGGCAGGTGGCTCAAAGAATGTTTTATATTGGAATTTGCTTTTTTTTATTCAAAATGAAAAAATTGAAAATATTTTTAATTTTTTTTATTAATGACATTGCAATATTATTTTACTTGCTTTTACATTCGATATTAGATAATTAATATAAAATTATAATATTTAGATTTTTTTGCTTAAGGCTTTTCAAATTTATGATATACATTATACATATTATTTCTGATAAATACAAATTTATATTTTACTACTTTTACTATACATAATTTTATCACATAGTATTTACAATTTACCACAATTATTCATTATGAAGTTAATTAGTATATACATTCAATAAATTATTTTTTTAAATTTGATTACACTTTTGCAACTTAAATTGTTGCATATTAAATTAAAATTTTTATTAAATATATTAATTTAAATTATAAATAAATAAAAAAATTTGCCAATGAGCTCGTCCATCATCCATTTTGCCAGTCCTTTATTTTCTAGGTTTTATTTAATAAGAACATGTATTTCTGAAAATAAATAATAAATTTGAGATATATTAGTATTTCAATGAATTTTTTGTCTTGCTTTATTATTCATACATACATTTTTTTTCTTCATAAAATTCCAAAAGAAATTCATCTGCATTTCCACAGAAAAGAAAAATAATTTTAAATTAAGAATACAATTTACAATTATTACCATTAAAAATACAATTTTATTGCAAATTAAATATACAAAATACAAAACTTTAAAAATACTCTACAACTACAATCACCACATAAAGACACAAATATTCTTTTTCTCTGACATTTTGATTTTGTTTGCACTTATTATCCGCTTGGGGCGTAGAGTTTTCGTCCAATCCATACGAATCGGGTGAAAATTGGTATCGTGTCAGGCTGACGAGTTTATATCAAATCGAGAAAATACTTTTATTATCTTTTATCTCACTCGGACATTATAATTTTATATATTGTTATTTCGATACCAACAGAGTACCTACGCGTTGGTATATACGTCAGTTCTCTCTGGGTAATCTTGAGTAGCGTACTACTTCAGCGAAATTTCGAGATATATCGTAATCTTATATTTAGCTGAGCTAAATTTTGTATGGTAATCTTCCCTAATCGCGAGTAGCATACTGGCCTTAAAAAATTATGAAAATACTTATTTCTTGAAAATACAAAACTTTAAAATTAAAATATGCCAAATTATGCTATATGAATTTGGAGTTATACCACTTTTTATGCCTGCATAATTTAATTTTTTGTAATTATGTTTTTTTCAAAAAAAATATACCACAAGTGGTAATTATAAAATAAACCACTTCGAAAACGCTGTGTGGACGCCGAACGAACGAATATTTGTTCGTTGGTTGTCGAACCATTTTTTCTGGATCGCCAACGAAGATTCGTTCATTCAGTCGTTCGTTCGCTGTAGATTCGTTGTAAATTCGATGTAGGTAGAGCTTAGATAATAGAATTAGAATATAAGGATGCGCTGTATTAGTAATTTTACACTATAAAATGAATTTTCTATTGAAGTACTTTTTTTGCTATTTCCCACTTGAAAAAGCCCGCATAGGTCTGTCCTACTCCCGCTAAATATAAATATGGTTGACTAGAAGAGTAGCCGTTAATATAAAATTAATATAAAAAAACGTAAAAGGTACAGTTGAAATATTTGAAGTAAAAAAAAAAATATTATGTGGGTAAATTTAATTTTGGTTCTAAATTGATATTTTATTATAAATATAGCTAAAATTATATTGAATTTAAGGACATTATTTTATTAGATAATTAATATAAAATTATAATATTTAGATTTTTTTTGCTTAAGGCTTTTCAAATTTATGATATACATTATACATATTATTTCTGATAAATACAAATTTATATTTTACTACTTTTACTATACATAATTTTATCACATAGTATTTACAATTTACCACAATTATTCATTATGAAGTTAATTAGTATATACATTCAATAAATTATTTTTTTAAATTTGATTACACTTTTGCAACTTAAATTGTTGCATATTAAATTAAAATTTTTATTAAATATATTAATTTAAATTATAAATAAATAAAAAAATTTGCCAATGAGCTCGTCCATCATCCATTTTGCCAGTCCTTTATTTTCTAGGTTTTATTTAATAAGAACATGTATTTCTGAAAATAAATAATAAATTTGAGATATATTAGTATTTCAATGAATTTTTTGTCTTGCTTTATTATTCATACATACATTTTTTTTCTTCATAAAATTCCAAAAGAAATTCATCTGCATTTCCACAGAAAAGAAAAATAATTTTAAATTAAGAATACAATTTACAATTATTACCATTAAAAAAACAATTTTATTGCAAATTAAATATACAAAATACAAAACTTTAAAAATACTCTACAACTACAATCACCACATAAAGACACAAATATTCTTTTTCTCTGACATTTTGATTTTGTTTGCACTTATTATCCGCTTGGGGCGTAGAGTTTTCGTCCAATCCATACGAATCGGGTGAAAATTGGTATCGTGTCAGGCTGACGAGTTTATATCAAATCGAGAAAATACTTTTATTATCTTTTATCTCACTCGGACATTATAATTTTATATATTGTTATTTCGATACCAACAGAGTACCTACGCGTTGGTATATACGTCAGTTCTCTCTGGGTAATCTTGAGTAGCGTACTACTTCAGCGAAATTTCGAGATATATCGTAATCTTATATTTAGCTGAGCTAAATTTTGTATGGTAATCTTCCCTAATCGCGAGTAGCATACTGGCCTTAAAAAATTATGAAAATAGTTATTTCTTGAAAATACAAAACTTTAAAATTAAAATATGCCAAATTATGCTATATGAATTTGGAGTTATACCACTTTTTATGCCTGCATAATTTAATTTTTTGTAATTATGTTTTTTTCAAAAAAAATATACCACAAGTGGTAATTATAAAATAAACCACTTCGGAAACGCTGTGTGGACGCCGAACGAACGAATATTTGTTCGTTGGTTGTCGAACCATTTTTTCTGGATCGCCAACGAAGATTCGTTCATTCAGTCGTTCGTTCGCTGTAGATTCGTTGTAAATTCGATGTAGGTAGAGCTTAGATAATAGAATTAGAATATAAGGATGCGCTGTATTAGTAATTTTACACTATAAAATGAATTTTCTATTGAAGTACTTTTTTTGCTATTTCCCACTTGAAAAAGCCCGCATAGGTCTGTCCTACTCCCGCTAAATATAAATATGGTTGACTAGAAGAGTAGCCGTTAATATAAAATTAATATAAAAAAACGTAAAAGGTACAGTTGAAATATTTGAAGTAAAAAAAAAAATATTATGTGGGTAAATTTAATTTTGGTTCTAAATTGATATTTTATTATAAATATAGCTAAAATTATATTGAATTTAAGGACATTATTTTATTTTATTAAAGGCGCCCTTCGTATTTTCCTAAAAATGTACAATTGTGAAAATTTTAGTTACATCTATTATTCTTGGAATAATATATTTTATAATTACCGCAGGTAAAATATAAATAATAATGAGAACGCTATAATTAATTTTAACTTCAATAAATTCATATAAAAATAAATTAATTTGTTATATGAAACATAGTAATACGCATTTCTCTGTAAATTAATTTTGTGTACATTTTGTAAACAAACTAGTACCTTATTATATTATTTTATTTTATAACAGTTGTTGTGAATTGAGGCACCCTGTGCTTCAATTCACAACGGAAATCAATAAATTTCAAATTAATAAAATTATTAAATTAATTAAAGAAAAACAAAAGTTTCAAATTACGCGTTGCTCGTGCACAGAGAAATTATTTAATTCAATAAATAATAATTTCTCTGTGCTGACAACGCGTAAAATTAATTAACCAATCGAATTAAAATTAATTTAAATTATTTTGTTGGAGAAGCTGATTGGTTTTCCAAAAAATTATTGGAAAGATTTTGGAAAGCCAAAAAAGCTCTCCAACAAAATAAAATAGAAAGAAAAATGAAAATTTTGTGAGTTGAACGGGTAAAGTTCCATTTGGAAAATCGTAAAAATAAAAATTATTTAAACAGTCAGTCGATCCGTGTTTGAAATTTATGGTTTATTTTAATTTATTAAAAAAATTATTATCGTGGTATTTTAAATTAAAATGATAAATTGTTTGAATAAAAAAAGACAGTTTTATATTTAAAAAAATAATTGAAATAGTAAAAAAGTTAATCCATAGTTAAATTAAAAAGATTAATTAATAGATTAAACATAAAAATATATAGTTAATCTTGTCAAACAAACAGTTAAATAACCCAATTTTAAATAAAGACAATTGTGAATTTAAATAATTTATAATACATAACAAATAAAACGAAAATTTTATAAATAATAAAAGTTAATTTTTAAATAAAGTAATAATATAAAACTAAACTAAAGATCGTTTTATTTAACATTTGTAGGAGATAAAAGTTAAAGGTGAGATAAAAAAAATAAAAGAAAAATTTATTATGATTGTAATAAATTTATATTACAACACAGTACAATTTATTTTGCTATTTTTGTTGTTAGAACGGCAACTGTTTAAATTTTTCAAATTTATATGAAAAATAATTTTGTGTTTGAAAAAATTTAAATTTATTAAATAAAAATTTGTTTTTGAAGAGAAATTAAGAGTGACAATTAAAAATTACTAAATTAATAGAGAAGTGGAATTATTAATCTTAAAATAAATATCAAGCGTAGTGTTTAATTATGTGAATACAAAGCAAATCTTCATTCTACTGGAATATCTTCTTATATGTGATTTATGATTATAGAAATATATAAATTTAATTGGTAAAAACCATATTAAACTATTTCTTGCAACATAAGTTAAAGTTTATTTTAGAAAAATTAATAATATAAAAAAATATATTTTATATTTTTTTGTTATGAAAAATTTTTACCAATCGGAATTATGCTGGGGCAGTTTTCAGCGACATGCGTTTTTCTTTTATGAGGGAGTGCGTTATAAATTATGAGCATAATTTTTATATAATTTTATTGTTTATTTTAACATTTCGAAAAAGAAAATAGCAAAATTATGCGTGGGTAAATAGTAAAGAAATAAATTAAGGAGATATTGGGAGCCAATATAGATTTTTTTTTAACAAAAATTGTTGTATTCAAAGAATTGAATAAATAGATATTAAAGTTCATGTTTATGAAATATTTTTTAAATAAAAATCAAATTGTGATTAATAATATACAGTTTTATTAAAAATACTAATACTGATATTTTTTAAAATATATTCCAGCCACTTGTCCCTCTTTATAACTCCCCTATCTGCAATTATTCTACGGAAACCACTACATAAGCAGTCAAATTTCCATGTATGCAAAAGTACTTCACTAAAATTTATAATACAGCGCATCCCTATATTCTATTATCTAAGGTCTGGACGGGAACCAGCTTCCATAGGTACCTACACTTAAATCAACAAAACGATTTACCAAACAACAACAAAAAAACCACCACAATTATTATTAGGAATACAATTTTTGATATATCGACGCTACCGGAATCTTGGTACCGCTGGGTCACAACAAAAATGCTTCCGAATTCGGTGCTGGGTATTCGGAATCGGACCTTTAACTTGTCTTTTGGTTGCACGAAGAAATGTTGATGGGTTCTTGGTTTTTTGTTTCTTGTTGATCAGATTTTTTTCTTTTTTTAAATTTAGTATGGTGCCACACTAAATGGTTGTTCCGGTGTGCACCGTTCCAGAACGAAACTGACGGTGAGGTAATTAGGCTATTTTGGATAATCCGGTGCCGGACGCGGTGGATTTTTATATTATTATAAATATTTTTGATTATTTAAATTACTTTTTTTTTCTTTTATTTTTCTAAATTTTCTTCTTCTATTAAAGGTACTACCACAATTTTCTTTTCACTACTTTTCTATTATAATAATTCTTTTTTTTAAACAAAAGAGTTTTTTTTTCTTTAATATATTCTAACGAATGTATAATAATATAACTTATTTTATAATTTAATTATATTTATTTTTTCTCTGGCCGTAAGTTTAAAAAAAACAATTTCTTTATTTTAACAACTTCTCAAAACAAAAAATTTTTTTGGTTTTATTAACCTTTTTTTTCTTTCCAACAAAAAAATCCAACCGACCGTCCGACTTCAATGCTCTTTTTCAACTTTTCAACTCCCCGAAAAAAAAACAATCCAATTTTTCAAAATTCTTTATTTCGAACTCTATTGTTTATTCGATCGCGTGATCTCTTGACTTCCGGAATCAAAACATGGCCCACAAGGGCAACAAAGGTTGTCTATTGTTTTGATCCGAAAATCAAGAGACCGCAGCGCTGACGGGAATTTCGAATTAATACTAACATGGCTACCCACCTCTAAATTAACCTCCGCCCCTGTCTACTGACTGACATCTGAGATATGACAAGTCGGCATACAAAACTAACATCAAGATGGACGCAGACGTAAACAACTACATAAGGTAATTTTTTTTAATTTCTTTATTTTGATCATTTTCAATTTCTTTTTAGCAAATAGATAATAAAAAAAATACACGGTGTCACAAATAAAAGCCTTGGATGGCCTTGTGAAAAAATATTTACCAAAACAACATGTTGAATTCCTTAAATCTTATCAGTAAAACAGGAGGAGTTTTCTGAACTGAAAGAAATAAATACTGGTGTTGCTCAGGGAAGTATTTTGGGACCAATATTATAAATAAAATTAATAATTTATTCATTTTTATAGCGAATGTTGGTTCGTTCGTTCGTCGGTTCGTTGTAAACGGCGTCCACATTTACAGCGAACGAAAGAACGAACATTCGGTCAAGATTCGGTATTTGTGGACGCCGAACGAACGAATATTTGTTCGTTCGTTGCCGAACCATTTTTTCTGGATCGCCAACGAACATTCGTTCGTTCGTTGTAGATTCGCTGTAGATTCGCTGTAAATCCGTTGTTCCGGTCTTTCGTTCGTTGTAAAAATCGCTGTTGGTCCGAATGTAAATTAAAAATTTTTTTTATTTTTTTTTGTTTAGTGATTGTTGATAATTGAGAAAAAAAATTACTATAAAATATTGTTATTGTTACTTTTTTTGTGCAATGTATAATGAAGAGGTTAAAAAAAATTATTAATGTGTACAGAGAATATCCTGCGTTATGGAGGTACCAAAATTTAAAAGATTATAAAACAAAAATTTATTTAATTATTAATTAAATTAAATTATTGAATTTAATTAATTAGGTACATTCGCTAGACATTCGCTTACTTTTTCGTATCACCGAACGAACGAACGAATGTTCGGCCAAACATTTGGAACTACAACGAACGAACGAATGATCGTTAGTCATAGTCATTCGCTAATCTTTCGAATTCTCACCGAACGAGCGAACCTTCGTTAGTTCGTTCGTTAGTTCGTTCGCTGTATATGTAGATGTGGACGGGGCGCGGCTGTAAAATTCGCTGTTTTCTTGGTCAGTATTGAGAGTTCATCAATATGAATGAGAGTTCATTGATAAATACTTTAATCAATACTATATAATATATATGACCCTTTTTTCACGAATGCAAATTTGACGTTCGTGATTTTGACGTTGTCATATTTTTTTTCTCCCTTTCTGCAACGAAAGAAAAAACGAGATAAATAATCACGAAAAAAAAGTCCTATGAAAAAGTGATAAATATGACATTTATTGGTTGTCATTTTTGTTTCTCTCTTTCACTTGAATTAAAAAGAGATGAACAAACGTCAAAATCAGGAACGTCAAATTTGCATTCGTGAAAAAAGTCTCGTGAAAAGGGTCTAGTAATAGTATTGATTGAAGTATTATGTGGATTTCGATTGGACAAAAAAATCAATTTTTTTTTTTTTTAAATCAATCTTTTTTTTTATTTAGATCAATTTTTGTTTTCGATTGGACAAAAAAATCAATTTTTTTTTTATCTAGATCAATTTTCAAAAATCTGGATTTTTTTAAAGATTTACCCCTCCATTCACTAATACCATACAATTTGTATGACAGTGACATATTTACATAGATAAAAAAAATTGATTTCATAGATAAAAAAAATTGATCTGTTTTTACGTTCGATTGGACATAAAAAAAATTGATTTTTTTTTTAAATTTTGATCTGTGCCAATCGAAATCCACATTAGTAATGTATCCCTTTAAGAAAAGCGAACCGTAAACGAACCGCCGGCGAAGTCTTTTGTTCATATATGAGTTCGTTTACGAACCGCCTTGGCAGTTCGTAAGCGAACCGGAAACGTAAATGTTAAAATAAGAACAGTAGAAAAAAAAACGGAACGCCAAGAGTTCGCTAAAGTCGGTCCGTTTACGAAACGCTGCAGCGATTCGTTTTGGAACCGCCAAATTCGGAACGTTTACGAACTGATTTTATTTCTAGATATAAAAAATACGGAAAAGTAATATTTTTATTTTTTTTAGCATTTATTTCATATAAAAAATGTAATTTTTAACAATAAATAATTACATTAACATTCAACTATAAATAATTATTTCACCACTTACTTATTAATAAGATTTTTTTTAATTTTATTATTTAATTTATTATATAGAACACAAAATTACTTATTAATAGCCTCTACAAACTGGGCGCATATAACACCTTTATGTCACATCTATAACATGTTATGAAAAACGCATTCAGACTGAAAATACTTGATATATTTTGACGGTTATAATTTCTGAAAAAAATTAATTTTATTCAAACAGCAAATATATGCAAAAAATAAAATATAGTATAACAGTGCGTTCCCATTGAATTTTACATAGTTTTTTCGCATAATTTTTACAAGCGCGTTCCCATTGAATTTTTATGAAAAAAATTATGAAAATTTTATGAAAAAGTTAAATTGATTTTAACTTTTTCATTTTCTTATTTTTCGTCAAGTTTGTTTTTCATACAATCCTGTAAAACTAAAAACTAAAAATTTCAATGGGAACGTTAGGTAATAAATATACACTCGACAATTATTTTTCAAAGTTCAAATAAAATAATAAAAATAACATTAAATTGACAATTGCTGTCTAGGGTTGCTAAAATTCCTGAAAATATTACCGATAACATCGAAATATTACAAAAGTATCGAAATTTTATTATGGTAATCCCTCAAAAATACGCTATATCATGTTATAGAGGTAAATATAGATTGACACATTTTTTATATGGAACTATTAGTCTATAGTACCATTTACACGATCAAATAAAATCAAAATTTTATTTGATGAAAAAAGCTGTCAAATGAAGCTGTCAAACATTTTGCATTTACACTATCAAATAAAATCAAAATCTGTCAAAATACAATTTTACTCGTATTGTTTATATATAATTATAAACTCCCGTATAAATTCTTTGTTTATTTTTCTGAAATCGCACATGTTGACTGTTCGGAATTCTAAAGTACCATTTACACGATCAAATAAAATCAATATTTTATTTGAATGACTCATCCATCAAATAAATTTGAACGTGTAAATGGTCCATCCAATATCCTATCAAATAAAATCTCAAATCAAAATATATTTTGTTTATTTCAAATAAATTTGTCAAATATGACGTCACGTCAAATAGATTTGATCGTGTAAATGCTTTTCGCTTGTATTTTGACAGATTTTTCATCAAATAAAATTTTGATTTTATGTGATAGTGTAAATGCGAAATGTTTGACAGCTTCATTTAACAGCTTTTTTCATCAAATAAAATTTTGATTTTATTTGATCGTGTAAATGGTACTTAAAATAGAATGATATATTTGTCAAATAAAATCGAAAAGCATTTACACGATCAAATCTATTTGACGTGACGTCATATTTGACAAATTTATTTTAAATAAACAAAATATATTTTGATTTGAGATTTTATTTGATAGGATATTGGATGGACCATTTACACGTTCAAATTTATTTGATGGATGAGTCATTCAAATAAAATATTGATTTTATTTGATCGTGTAAATGGTACTTATAACATGTATATATCATGTTATAGCTCTATATCATGTTATAGGCGCCCAGTTTGTAGAGGCTATTAATATTTATTTTATTATATTTATACCAATTTCTTTTCAGACACACTTTCTTACACTTTCTTACACCCTCCATGGTGTAGAAAATTTTTGCGTTCTTTTGACTACACTTTCTACACTTTTTTTAAATCGGCGCCTAGAAAAAGTGTACACTTTTCTACACCCTCAAATTTGAAGGTGTAGAAAGTGGAGATGTAATTAATTTTTTTTTTTACATTTTAAGGTGGAAATATATACTATTCGTCAATTAAATAATGTTTTAATCACAAATTATGAAAAAAAATATAACAATTTAAAATTATAAAGAATTTTGTCAGGGTGTAATAAAAGTATGTTTTTTTCATACCTTACACTTTCCTACACCACAGATTTTTGACAGTTCCCACCATGGTGTGGTGTAGAAAAAAAAATTCTGAAAAGAAATTGGTATTAAACACAATATTATTATAACATCAATTTCTTTTCAGACACACTTTCTTACACTTTCCTACACTTTCTTACACCCTCCATGGTGTAGAAAATTTTTGCGTTCTTTTGACTACACTTTCTACACTTTCTACACTTTTTTTAAATCGGCGCCTAGAAAAAGTGTACACTTTTCTACACCCTCAAATTTGAAGGTGTAGAAAGTAGAGATGTAATTAATTTTTTTTAAACTTCTTAAGGTGGAAATATATACTATTCGTCAATTAAATAATGTTTTAATCACAAATTATGAAAAAAAGTATAACAATTTGAAATTATAAAGAATTTTGTCATGGTGTAATCAAAGTATGTTTTTTTCATACCTTACACTTTCCTACACCACAGATTTATGACAATTCCCACCATGGTGTGGTGTAGAAAAAAAATTCCTGAAAAGAAATTGATGTAAGATACAATTTACAATATAGTACCATTTACACGATCAAATAAAATCAATATTTTATTTGAATGACTCATCCATCAAATAAATTTGAACGTGTAAATGGTCCATCCAATATCCTATCAAATAAAATCTCAAATCAAAATATATTAGTTTCGTTCAATGACTTTTCAGAACAGTTTTGGACAGCACACTTTAGCACAGAAAATATCAGAAAAGTACACAACAACAACAATTAATTTAAATGTCAGACCATTTAGAACAACTTTGCACACCAAATCTCAATGAACGCTATTTCATGATATTTTTGGATCTTTTTTTTTTTTTTTATTATTTGTAAAAAAAAAAATTTTAAAATTGCAAATGGCTGAAAATAGTAATTTTAAATTTTTTTTTTGTAATATTTTTTGGTAAACGGAATTTATTTATTTTAAGTTTTTTACTTAAAAAATAAAATAAAATAGTTTAACTATTTAAAAAAAATTCTTTTACTATTATTTTAAAATTTATTTTTTTATATTTTGATACATATTTTTATTTTATACATAAAAATAATAAATAGTTAGCTAAAAAATTAAGTTATGTTGTTATTGGAAAACTTAAAAAAATTAATTAATTTCATTATTTAAATTTTTATTATTTGTTTACAACAATTTTCTTATTTTTGTTTACAAACAATGTACTTTGACATAAAAAAAATATCACAAAATATCACAATTTCCTGCCCTTATAAATTTATAGGGGCAGAAAATATCAGAAAATATCCAAAAATATCACAAAATATCACGAACTGTCAGTTCATTGAACAGCAAAAAATATCAGTTTAGAACAGAAAATATCAAGATATTTTCTCATTGAACGGCAAATCGTGATATTATCTGATATTTTCGGATATATTTGGATCTTTTTTGGTCAATGAACACAACTATTTTGTTTATTTCAAATAAATTTGTCAAATATGACGTCACGTCAAATAGATTTGATCGTGTAAATGCTTTTCGATTTTATTTGACAAATATATCATTCTATTTTAGAATTCCGAACAGTCAACATGTGCGATTTCAGACAAATAAACAAAGAATTTATACGGGAGTTTATAATTATATATAAACAATATGAGTAAAATTGTATTTTGACAGATTTTTCATCAAATAAAATTTTGATTTTATTTGATAGTGTAAATGCAAAATGTTTGACAGCTTCATTTGACAGCTTTTTTCATCAAATAAAATTTTGATTTTATTTGATCGTGTAAATGGTACTTATTATTATAAGATACATAAATTATAAAGTTAATTAAAAAGGCGTTACTTATCCAGTTCGCTGTAATATGTGGACGCGGCTGAATATATAGTTTTTAATAAAATTATTTATTCATTCCTCATAATAATTAAAAAAATTAAAAATGATTCAAAATTCAAATATATCTATCTAGATTTCTATACCTGTCATTCACATAAGATAGATTATGTATATACATTTTTTCTTTTGAATCTTTTTGACCTTTTCTACTTTTTAACTTTTCGAGATTTTGTTAGTCTGCACATCGCACGTATATTTTCATTTTGTTTCATTTTCATATAATATTTTTGCATTAATTATTTTTGTTTTTGTACTACTTGACATCTGTGATTTGTCTGTTCGTTCACCACGATGATATGATAGAGATATAAAAGTTACAGGAGGTTACAGTCACAGCAGAACAAAGATAGATAAGCAATTTTAATAGCGGAAACATCATTTCATTTGGTCGTGGCTGTGTCCAAGTAATAAAATTTCGTTTGAGTTAGTTTTAAATTTAATTTCCGAACTAGTTTTTTTTAGGTGCGGTGAAAACTTGGAAGTTGTCGTCAACATGACTCTTCAATCCATCAAGTATAACGAAGGCAAATTAGAAATATTAGATCAATTATTGCTTCCAGCAGAGTCAATATATATTTCAGTTAATGGAGTAGAAGATGGTTGGAAAGCAATCAATAAAATGCAGGTATATATATCTAATATTTTTATCGTATCGTTCTAAAATTTAAATTCTTACGAACAACGTATGTAATAAGACTATTATGTAGTTTAAAAATAGTATTGTGTAACATTGAATTAGTAAGAAAAACATTTTTATAAGGAAATAATCAAGTAATAGAGGAAAAATGTGGTAGGGAGCTGTTGAATAACTATCACATTACTACATTTTTAAACTTATGGAACTATTTGTAATATACTTATTTATATATAATATAGGTTCGAGGAGCACCAGCTATTGCAATAGTAGGTTCCTTATCTTTAGCTGTTGAAATATATCCTGAAGAATTTGAATCGAAAAATAGGTTACGTCAAGAAATTGAAGGAAAATTAAATTATTTAGTATCAGCTCGTCCAACTGCAGTAAATATGAAAATAGCTGCAGACGAATTAATTGCAGTAGCAAATAATTTAGCTCAAAATGAAATTATTTCGGTACATGATATGAAAGAAAAGTAAGTGTGAAAAAGGCGAATTTATATATAAAAAAGAAAACGAAATTTTTAATTTTAAGATTTTTAAAGACTATTGAAGCCATGTTGCAAAAAGACATATCTGATAATAAAGCAATTGGACAGTACGGTGCGAATGCAATTTTAAATAATCATGCCAATGACGGAGCAATAAGATTATTAACTCATTGTAATACAGGATCATTAGCCACAGCTGGGTAAGAAGTAGTTGTTTATATATATGTAGAGAGAGAAACATTTAACTAATTGAAATACAATTTAATACAGATATGGTACAGCTCTGGGAATTGTACGAAAACTACATGAATTTGGAAAATTGGGTATGAAAAACAAACTATAAATTTAGTAAAGATATTCAATTAATAATTTTTAATCTGTAGAGCATGTTTATTGCACGGAAACTCGCCCTTATAATCAGGGAGCCAGATTAACTGCATTTGAACTTGTACATGAAAAACTACCAGCTACATTAATATTAGACAGGTGTTAATTTTCTTAATTTTAATTGCTATTATATTTATTTCATTGATACTTAAATTATGTGTTAAAATTTAACGTCACAAAGTATATCTGACTTATATACCAAGCATTTTAATTATATTTATGTAGGACCAGAAATGAATGAAATACTATAGCATAGATAATTTTATTATAGCTTTTTTCTAATCTAACTGTAATTTATTTAAAGTATGGTAGCTGCCTTAATGCGATCTAAAAATATTGCTGCTGTTGTTGTTGGAGCTGATAGGGTATAAATAGTTTTAAAATTATTAATAAAATTAGTAAATATTATTTTCAATTTATTTTAGGTGGCTGCTAATGGAGATACCGCAAATAAAATTGGAACGTATCAAATCGCTGTAATTGCTAAACATCATGGTGTATCATTCTATATAGCAGCGCCCCTAACTTCTATAGATTTAACAATACCAAGCGGTGATCATATTAAAATTGAAGAACGACCAAAAAAAGAAATGACACATATAGGAGAAAATAGAATAGCTGCTCCAGGTAAATGGAAATTCACAAAATACAATAATATGTAGTTATAATTTTCATATGCAATAACTAGATAAATATTGGGGGTACCCATAAGTAATCTATTATTTGCAACGAGGTTTTTTTCTTGTACCGGTCATTGAAGAGCAAAAACATATTCTTATTTACGGTATTCAGTATATCAGCCTGTTTTCTATTCTAAATATTCTAATAAGAATTTCAATGACCGATACAGAAATAAACGTAAAAAACCTCGTTGCAAATAATTCATTACTTATGGGTACCCCTAATAATAACTTCGCATAGTATACTCTTATTCTGTACTAAAAAAGTATCCTTACAATATAATGCATATATTCTGTTTAATGAAAATAATTGTCTAAAGATCATTCTATAGCTTATAACAATCATTTAAATGTACATACATATATAATCATTGATGTAAATTTAACATTTATCATACATCAAATCTTTGAAATAATTTTCAAATTTATATTTTATCTACATGTAAATATTTTTTAAATTCTATTATTTTAGGAATAAATTGTTGGAATCCAGCATTTGATGTGACACCATCCACGTTAATCACTGCTATAATAACTGAAAGAGGAGTTTTTAAACCAGAGAATTTATCTGAACAATTAAAACACAAATAATATTTATTTAAATGTGTCCTTAAAAGTTGATTAAAATAATTGTATTGTGATATCAATAATCCTTTTAAAGAATCAATAGCTATAAATATTTTTTACAAAATAAAGATTTCTACTTGAAATTAGTTTTTTAAAATTATATTACAATGAATCTATGTAATAGAAAAATAAAATTATGCTTAATTTTTTAAATTTTTTCAATTAAAAAAATTATATTTGTTACTATTTTGCATTGAATTCTAATTTCCTGTAAAATTATACCAAATTTATTGGTATCGGTAAGGATTTCAGAAAATTGAGTTTTTCAGTACACATTCAGTACAAAAGAAATAAAATTAATATTTTATTGAATTTTGTAATTAAATATATAATGAGTTTAATTTTTGTATATAGAAACTAAGTGTGTGTTCTTTTAAATCTGATATAGTCAAATGTGCGATGATAAATTTAATATAGGAACCATCATAACAAATTTTTCCCATTAAATTTAAGGTCTTATTTAGTAAGCTATACAATTTTTTATAAGACCTTCGTATAAAATTAAACTTTTAAAATTGTAAAATATTGGGATTGGGTAAACAAACAATTCAAAAACTGTAGGTGTATTAAACTTATACTTATGTCAGGCTCCATAGTTATAATAAGTGATTTAATACTGAAAACTATTTCAAAGATTGAAATAAACTCTTGTATAAATAACTTAAAACAATATTAGTTGTGTATTCAAAAATGTTTGCAAAACGTATAGATCAGAGAATGGGGAATATGTACTTTTAAAAATCTTGTGGACTTAGAAAAGAATGAAAAATAAAAAATGTTTACATATGCATATCAAGATTTAAGGGCTTTCCTGTAAAAAAGAAATAAGATCCCGTATTTATTATTTAATTCTGATGTTTTTATCTGAGATTTTTACAATTTTCAGGGAAAATTTCAAATTTTTTACTGGATATTTAATATGGTGAAACAGTATGATAATTTTGTCTAAAAAAAATTACCACCTGTTAGCTTAAGGTAAGTCGGAGGAGGTAACTGCGGAGTTCTAGTGAAGTGGGCGCCAGGTCTAGGGTGACCAACAGCGCATCACAAATATAACGCTAGACCAAATTTTATATACTAGAACTCCTTGGACCACTGGGATTTCCTCCTGAGGTTTGCCACCTATGCTCAGTCTGTGGGGCGTGAGTCGACCAGTGATCCAAACGGCAACCAATACTACAATACGATGATGCTTTCACTAATAAAAATTTTCACCACAGAAAATCGTTAAAGCGAAGCACCATCGTTTAGGGAATAAGGAGAGAGAAGGACAAGAAATCCAAGGCGATCCATCCTAGGGATTATGAAAACTCAGCCAGCCATTTCAACCCAAAAATCAACGAAATAGAAAAAAACTCAAAACAACAAACCGCAACACAGCAGCAACAACCTGACCGTCCGGCAACCAAAATCTCAACCGACTCCCTGAAACAATAATTTTTCAAATTTTTCAATTCGAAACTCTATTGTTTCCTCGATCGCGTGATCTATTGACTTTCGGAATCAAAACATGACCCACAAGGGCAACAAAGGTTGTTAATTGTTTTCTGTCCGAAAATCAAGAGACCGCAGCGCCAACGGAATTTCTATAACATGGCTACCAACCTAACACCCTTTCCAATTCAGCCGTCTGCTGAATCTGGAATCTGGATTGTGACAAGTGACAAGCCGGCATAATAATTAAATATAAATTAAGATGCGTAAACAACTAGACAAGGTACTTTTCTTAAATTATTTTATTTTAATAATTTTTTTTTTTTTTCATTTTAGGAAATTATATTAAAAAAAAATACACGGTGTCACAATTGTTAATAAAAACTGGACCTAAACTTCGTTGTTGAACTAAGATGTAATTTTTGTGGGGGAAGGCGTGCAAATCTGAAGTGTGTCCCGTTCCACTTTTGAGATTCTTAAGTGCCAGTCACAGTGATTTCGATTCGAACGGCACGTTAGAATCGAAAATTTCAAATTTTGACAGCCCCATATATTTTATATGGTATGCCGGATTGCAAGTCACAATGAACGTGTCGAAACGAACTCATTCGAAAAGAGTTAAAAATATTTTAACTTTGCCGGATGGGTCGAATGACATAACCTATAAATTATACATTTGAAATTTAAATTTTTTGAATTATTATGGGGGAGTTTTGAGTTTATTGAAAATGTTCAGAAGCAGCCAGTATTGTATAATAAATGCAGAAAATATTTATTTTAATACATAAAATAGAGATTAAACATTTTTTTTTATTTAAACGGAACGAATACATTGTGACTATAATTTCTTTTCGAAACGAACGGTTCGAATCGATTCGAACGTGCCGTTCGAATCGCACGTTCGAATCGAAATCACTGTGACTGGTACTTTATATTATTATTTACCTTGTTTCCATGACGAGTTCAACTCGAGTTGAACTCGAGTTAGCGTGCATGGAAACAGGGGTTGAGTTGAGTTGAGTTGGAATGGAACGAATAATTGATGGTTCCATTTCAACCCCATTTCAACTCAACCCAACTCAACTCTGTAGATGGAAACTAGGTAATTGACATAAAATTACGAAAGGACCAATATTAAATATACAAAAAAAAAACAATAAAAGTTTTAATATATTTTTTCCTCTTTATTGCATTACTATACATATACAGAATAAACTTGATATTATTACACCAAAACTTGCTGATGAATGGATGAATCTGACTGAAGTGTTAATGGCCAGTGTTCATGGTGTAAATAAATATATTATATTATATTTATTTACACCATGGCCAGTGTTTATCTCGCTAAGTAGTACCTAACCAACAGCTACAATTAATTTTTGATTTTAAAACACGGGAAACCCCCCGAGTTTTATCGAACGAGGAAATTAACTGAAACATTTGATACATTAAAAAAAGCAATTAAGTAAGTATAAATATTTTGTGATGTAATATATATATTTTTCTTTTTATAATTTAGATTCTGTTGGTCTCAAATTAATTATATTTTCATAATAATTTATTTAGAATATAATTTATTAGTTAGGTTTCATTATGGTTTAATTTTTTTAGATGAAATTATGATATAATATAGAAATACATCGTAAGAAATAATTGAAAATTATACCAAAAATAATCATTTCTTATAGCAGCATGTTGCAAACTTTGATTATAATATAATTTTATTAATGTAGTTTTTATAAACAATTTTTAGAGTTTTCGCCCTGAAAATTTAAAAGTCAACATTCATATATATATATATATATATATATATGTATAAGTAACTTTATGAATATTTTTTGGAACATACAAAACTAAAATAATAAATGCCCGACAATAATTGGAATTACCAATTATCATGATTTTTTTCATCTACATTTTAAAATTCGACAATATTGATTTAATTGTACGAAACCGTCAAAAATCTAAAATACCAAAGTATGTGATCTGATCGTGAGGGTGAATATAAACTTCAATAGGAGCATTATATACACAAACGTTCATAAATTTCTACACTTTATAATATGTACTAATATATGTATTTATTTACATATTATATTTTTAAATCTTAAATCTTAAACACAAAAAAAAACTACAACCAATTTAATTTAGTACACTCAAATACTTCATACTGTAGGCATAAGTATTATTATAAAGATGCGGTATTGTCACAATTTTATATACAATTTATATTTATATTGAAAAATAGACATTATTATAATTATTATAATTATGTTTATTTAATTTTATAATTATAATTTTATATTAATTTTATTTCTTTGTGGTATTCTAAAAAATAATTTATCATTTCAAATATTTATAATTAGAAATGAATTCTTTAAGAAATTTAACGAAATAAATAAAACCAATATAGTTAATTAAAATTCAAAACATAAATTTGTGAAAAAAATTTACAAACAATTTTCAATTCAACTGTGCAACTTAGGTTTCATTAATAAAATAAAAAAAAGCCGAATAATTGTTTATTATTTTCTTGAAAAAATTAACTACAAAATTTATTTTTGGTGTTTGTTGTTGCAGTAAAAATGTATAAATAATTCAAGAATCCATTATAAAAATATAATAATAAAACTTTAAATTTATTGGAGTTATATAATCTATAAAAAGTATCCATTTAAATAATATATTAAATCAATCACATTTAATTTCTTTATAAAGACTGAATTATGTAAATACATATCTTCATAATTAATTATTAATGTTCTAATTATAAAATTTTGATCTCATAATATAATAATATATTTTTGTTGACCTGAAAAATTTATGTTCAAATAAAAAATAATGAAATTGTACTATAAAATTGGATAAAGAAAACTCAATTAAAATATTTTTGAAAAACGTACGTATCCAATGCAGAATAATAATAATTAATTTTATTATAGTTTTAAATTGATTTCGGATTTATTTGAGTTAATATTTGTATAAATATTGTCATAATAACTAATGAAGAGTGGAATTTAAGAACTTTATTTTTAAACAAAACATTTTACTATTTTATATTATTTATTTATGTTAAATTGAAAAACCAAGAATGTAAATTTATTTTATATTTAAAATTGTGATTCAATAAGAATTGAATTATGTGGGATGCTATTATTATAATTATGTTTATTTTATTTTACTTACACAAATGAAAAATTTTATGATATACATACATATACCTAAATATATTTCTCTCACAAGTATTCGATATCGCGGTTTGTTTTTTATTTGCAAATATTTTAATAATTTTTTTTTTGTAAATTCCGAGGTGTATAATTTTTTTGATTTACAAATATTCTTAATATGATAATAAAATTCTTCTTAAAATAACCGATTTTTAGTAAAAACAGCGAAACATTAAATGAGAAAACATATATAAATATGTACATACGTGAAAATAATAATCAATATTAATTGAAAATGATTATTGTAATTTTTTTTAAAAACAGTGAATAGTCAGTGGGTTGACTTTGAAAATTAAACCTTACTTTAAATTAAGCATAATAAAAATATAATTTTCAAATTATTTATTAAAGATAATTTGTAGTTTGCTTGAAATTATGAGTTGTTCAAATATTGTCTATAAGTACATTATATATTGTTTTCGATTTTCTTTATAGTAAGTATATTAAATAAAAATAGAGTAATTATACTTAATATGCTATTCATAAACATCACACAACTACTATAAAGTATACTTTCCAAATTGTTTTATATTATCTAATTTAATTTAATAAACTCTTTATAAAAGTCATAATTCATATAATACATAAATAAATTGTATTAATAAATAATTATCATTGGGCGAAATGTGTTCATATTTTTAAGAAAACAACTATATTACTTAAATATTTCTTATCATCCCACATTTATTATAGTATGTATTATGAATCATTGAAAATTTCAATTACCTTTTATATTTGATTGAAATAGCTCTTTGTAATATATTTTATTAATTTAATAATTTATGACAAGGTTATTTTTATATGCCAAAGTATTTATAATAGAAGAATTGTGAAAAAATAAATACATAATATCTTTGTACATATTCTAAAAAAAATTTTCTTCAGTTTTTAGGTAGCTTAATTTTAACTACTATACATATATGTATATAAGTATACACCAAACATTTGTACGAAAATTAAATTTATATATTTATCACACTGTTGTGTACCATATCTCGGGGCTTGAAACGTTGTAAAAAATTAGAATAAATATAGACAAAAGATAAGTATCTTACCCAGTTTCATGCATTTTTGACATTTGAACCTTGATTTGATTTTACGACTAACACAACATAATTGCGCTAAAAACTCATAACAATAAGGTTTTATTTTATACTGTTGCCCTTACAATAAACAAAATTACAACAACAAAAAATCCTGTATATCCTACATAAGCTTTAATTCAAATTATGTGCTAATTGGTATAAATTTTAAGTGTTTCTTTTTCTTTTAAAATCAAAGAAATAATTTACTTATTTAATAATAACAATTTCGTAATTTTCTTAGTTTAAAAAATTGTTATAAAAATATTTTTCCATTAGATTTATATTTCTACATTATTTGTAATTTTATTGTTTCTATCCAATGAATCCTCTTCACCAGCTCTTCAGATAAACAAAACGGGTACATAATTAGTTTCGTTTTGACAAAATAAATATAACAAACGCGATAGATTTAAAAATTTTAAGAGAATTCATTAATTTATTTTTTTAATCTTCAATTTTCTTTCTTCTTCTCCAACAGTTTTTAAATTATTGGTTTTTTTTTGGTGAAATGGAGACAGTAAAGATATAAATTAAAAAACCTAACACGGAATTTTCCTTCATCCGGCGGAAGTAACAATTAAAAGAAAATCCAAAAGAGGCAAACAGAATAACAGAATTTTGTTTGTACAAATAATTGTAATAATAATAATAAACTATTCCAAATAAGAGGCTTAAAATGTCCGTAGGTAAGAAAATCAAATAATATTACATAATTTTAATTTCCATAATAACATTTCATTTGCACTTTATTTACTAACCAAAACTTTAAATTTAATGAAATTGTATTTTTGATATAGATTTTAGAAATTTTACCACAATGTTAAATGTAAAATATTTATTATTATTTTTAATGACTAATTGACAGCAACATCCATTGAAATTATTATTAAAAAAAACTGACATGAAAGATCCAAAATTTAAAATTTAAAGTTGAAAATTCATACAAATTATAAACTTCATAAAATAAGTTAGAATTCCTGCCAGTAATTTTGATACCACATAATTTTACTCCTTTTCGGATAAATAGTAAAAATCACAATTTTACCTTAAAAAAATTGTCAAAATTGTCAATTATTGTTATTTCATTTTTGCAGTTTTACCTAAGCTCAGGATCAGGCAGGTTCTGTGAGTAGTGAAGCCTTATGCACATTTTTGTTTTATCTTCTACCTACCACCGGGTTACGCCTGTTCTTAATAGTGTATGATTTGAAAAACTAGCTTTATATTAAAGCTTATCTAAATTGCGAATTCGATATAAATTTCTAAATTTCCCAGTTTTTAAGTATATTTAAAAACTGGGAAGGTTAGGATTAAATTGTCTTTTACAAATCATTTGCATTTTGCATAATATTAATATTAAATCTATTATATATTATATTTTAACAATACTGTTAAGGTAATTATGTAGGTAACATTATTATTTTTCAACACATTTAATTTATTTTTAATTAAACTGCTATCTCGTTCTATTTATGTATTCAAAAGGGCATAAATCTAACAAAATCTATGAACTGTATGAATAGTGATTTTTTTTTTAAATTTCAAATTAAATTAGTTTTTTTTTCGGCTAAAAAAATAACATTATATTTTTATTTATTTTCTAAAAATAATGTTTGCCTACATCACCCTAAATATTTTAAATTTGTTTGTATATTATTTTTTTTTTGCATTTATTTTTTTCAATAATATAATTTGTATACATTTTTAATGTTTGGAAACAGAAAACGCAAGTGTACCTAAAATAATAATATGTTTAAAAATATATCTTATGAGATACCAGATACGTCCGATTGTATATACCCTGATGAATCTTAATTGATAATTTTGAATAAAGGAAGGGCCTGAATTACAAATTGTATATTTTATATTTTTCATACATATATATATATATATACAAGCATAAATGTTACTTCCTATCTAAAATTTTGTTGTTGTTCAGATAGTGTTGTATACTGTATAGTGTAGTATAGTATAGTTTATACATAGTATATTTTGTTTGCGTTGGATGATTTACGTTTGCGTGTAGGGACAAAAACAATATACATATATGTATTTTTTTTGGTGACCGGTCGATTCCACTAGAACAATTCCACTAGACACAATTCCACTAGAAGCAATTCCGCTAGAACAATTTCACTTGGCAAAATTTAACTAAGGAACAATTCAACTTGCGCAATTCCACTTGGTATAATTCCACTTGTAGATAATAAATTTTTTTAAAAATTATTTAAATTTAAAATTGATTTTTTTAAGTAAATTTAGAAATTACTGTCAAATATTTTATATTTAAATTAAACCAAAAAAATTAATTAATATGGATTATCAAATAATAAAAACTGAGAAAGGAAAAGAAACAATATTAAAAGACGGATATATATTTGAACAAAACAGTGAAGCTACTAATGGAAAAAAATATTGGAGATGCAGTGATTTTAGGCCCGTTCCACTAGAACAATTCCACTAGACACAATTCCACTAGAAACATATTTTTGAAATATATTTTATATATTTATTAACGCATTTAGAATTAAAAATCGCGGCGATTTTTAACTCTAAATGCGTTGGGCTAATAAAAAGTGGAATTGCGCTAGTGGAATTATACCAAGTGGAATTGTTCCCTAGAGAAATTATACCAAGTGGAATTGCGCTAGTGAAATTGTGTCTAGTGGAATTATGCCAAGTGGAATTGTTTCTAGTGGAATTGTGTCTATTGGAATTGTTCTAGTGGAACGGGCCTAAAATCATTTTTTTTATTTGAAAATCTGTAATGTGCATATTATAATATGAGAAGGTATATATAGAATATTTCATTCCCTTTTATATACATTATGTAAAAACTAAAGTTTTATGATATTGTGAATGAATATATAGATTGTTGACAATACAAAATACAAGCTCGAATATCATATTTACGAAATAATGCAAGATCAAAAAACACAAGAATCGATTAAACATTAAAAAAAACTATATTGATTAATTAAATAATACATATAATTTGATTTAAATATAAGAATTTTAATTTTTTAATATTTGATAAATAAAATTCTAAATAATTGACTATCCTTTGAATGTTCGTTACAGGCTGTTGTACGAGTAACAAAGAGAAATTTTATCATAAAATAATTTTTTTTTAGAAAAACAACAACAAATTTTTCGAAATATTTGTTAATCGAATTTTATTCTGTCGACATAATTGTAAATAAATGTTTTGTCTTTTTGTTCGTACTTCATCCAATATTGCACATATGAGGCACATAAGCGATTGTTTATGTTTACAATTTTATTGCCTGCCTGAAACACAAAGTTAGCATATAGCGATAGCGATCGTGTAAGACAAATAAACAACCGTCTCGATGATGGTTTGTGTTATTTGATGGAAATCATTCAGTTTAAACATATTGAGAAATAAAATTTATGTATATATGCAATATGCATTATATATTTTCAAAATATAATTTGTGTGTATACGTGAAAAACCATATTGTATCTTTCTTGCAAGTGCAATGCTATGTTTTGTTTTGAAATGGCAGTTTATTGTTGAATGTGAAAAGCGGAACATTGGTTGTATAGTGAAAGTTATATTTATGAAATTTGAAATAAACAATATATTTTTATATAGCTATATTTTATAAGTACATATATGTATATTTATTTAAGTGTTTAATTATCGAAATTTATATTTTTATTGAAATTAAGTTTTTCATCATCAGCAATACTTTGTATGGGATAATTTGAATTAAGTTTTAAGTATTATTATTAAATTAAAAATAAAATACATTCGTCTAGTCAAAATGTACGTTAATGTGGATAACTCTTTTGTGTCTGGTAATTAAACGAATCTATTAAGTATTTCATGAATAAATTAAAATATATATAAATATATATTATATATATATTATTATATATATAATATATATTATATATATATATAATATATATTATATATATAGTTATTGATTTCAAATTAATAACTAAAGGAAAAATGATCTTAAAAAGTTTTTATGTGATACAAATTAATTATTTCATAAACCAAAAATTAATACAAATGCGAATCTAAAAGAACTTCTTTTTTTTAACAGATAATCCTTATTACTTTTACAATGAAAACAAATCACCAAAAACACCAGACTCATCAAATAAAGTATTTTCATTTTTCAAGAGACGAAACTCAAAAGGAAGTTCAACTAGTAGCAACTGTTCAAAAGCGTCTGCTTCAAATCAAATAAGATCAATTAATTCAGCAACATTAAATACTGATGCAACAGCTCTGTTGGGTAGCCCTCGATGTAGTTTAGGTTCTTTAGGTTCAAATTCTGGAACTTCATTTTTACAAGTATGTATACATACACATATATGTATATATAATTTTGTAAATTTTATTATTATGCGTAAGAATTATGCAAGTTAATTTTTGTTTTTACATTTTGTGAATAGACATATGAAACACAAAACGGAAATAATACTTTAAATTCATTGTATAGACGTCCAAATAATAATATTCAACGTGAGCGTCTTGGATCATTTAATGAATCTGTTACATATCATATTGAGAATGATGATGTATTTCTGCAAACTGCAAGGCAAATAATATACTTTATAAATATATTTTACTTAAATAAAATTTCTTTTTTACCAATACATATATAAATATAAATAAAATTATAGATCACATAAAACAAAGACTTTACCAGAACCAGGAAATAGACGTCATTCTTTTGGAAATTTAATGAATCGAAGCGAACGTCAAAGATGTCCATCATTTTCTGATGAAGTTCCTAAAATGGTCGCACCAAAACCACCAATTGTGTCACCTAATAAATATTCTAGTAGCAACCGTCGAAGAGGTAAGTTAATATTCCTTATCGTATTATATATTCATTTATTTAATTTGTTGTACGTATGTAGCTGATTAAAACGAATATCAAATTTATATATAGACAATCTCCTTAATATATAAAATTTCTTCTTAAAAGTGTGGGCGCTATAACTATTTCTTAGATTAAATTAATGTAGAATTGAAATAATATTTTATTTAAATCTTATTACATAAATTGTTTTTTTTTCTTAAAATCAGCAATAATAATTGCAAACATAATTTAAATTCATTATGCATAAACGATTTAAACAAAAGAAACGATTTTTTGCAATCTGTAATTTTTTTGGATCTATAAATTGATTTAAAATTTCTAGATATTTAATTTACTTTCAAAAAAATATAAGTGATAAATTTAATTAAAAGATTTGAAAAAAATAATTGTAAAAACCTAATTTTTGTAAATTAATTTTTTATGCTACAGTTTCATTTTAAAGATTTAAAATTACAGCAGAGATAGGTATGGGTTGTGGCATTATGGTTCAAAATATTATGAACCTTGAACATATTTATTATTTAGCTAATATAAAATTTTAATATTTAATTCTTTTAGTTTTTTAATTTATAAATAAATGCACCTGATCGATCTTTAAGTATGAGAAAAAATCTCATTTTGATTAATTTGTTAATTTCATTTAAAAAAAAATAATTATAAAATAGTAAATATTAATTTCCAATCCAATTCGTCATTTTTCAAGTCAAATTAATCGATTTTCAAGTCGAATGAATGTTTACGTTGAAATTTTACATCGTAATTTTTTAATTCATATTTACGTAATAATATTTGACTTGATTTATTAAATCTTTTTAAATAATTTTTTTTAATGGTTTCAAACTTAAAATTAGAATAGAAATTTCTATCATACATATATATCTAATTTACGATTAGGGTTCCAGGACAAAAACACTAAGCTTGTTTAGTTTTATATCGCTAGTATAATATATTGAACATAGTTCGTTCATATTGCCTAGTTAGTACAACATTTTTCTAAAACGTACACATAATATTATGTATACTTTTTATATCATAGATAATTTTGAATAATTTTTATATATCGTTAATATATATTTTTTTAAATAATCCGTTAACATCCGTTACTTAATTGATTATTTTTATTCTATATTTGGAAAATAAAATAAGGAATACTAAATAAATTATATTCGATCAATAATAAAAATAAAAATTTCCATCTAATTTAGGAAACAAATTTAAAAAAAAAGAGTAAAATAAAACAAATATAACTAGCTGAAATGCTCACTTATTTTCCTTTTATATAATGAAAGCAAAAGAAATCGATAGATGGCACGCTTTTATGATTTGAATGTTTGCAGAACTAATTCCTTCCATTGCTCATATAACATATCTGTATAATAATAATAACAAATAATAATAATTTAAAATTGTTCAGTAATGTTTATATTCTGCATGCAGCTCCAAGAATTGTTTTTGTTTACATTATATATAAGTATATAAGTTAACGTATGAGGGAGGCTATACGTATATATAAATTATCCGGAAATCACGTATACTAAAATCGGAATACAAAATAGAAAAACTTATACGTTTTTTTGTTATATACTTTCCTTCCCAATATTCACGCAAAAAGAGAAATTAAATTAAATTAAATTTTTATGTTAATCGGAAATTGATTTTTGATTATTAAATAATACAAAACCTTTAAAATTTATTCTTTTCTTATAATTTTTTTTTTGATTGAGGATTTAATCTTTAAAAATTAGATTAAATCCTCTACTAGAAGCTATGTGACTCCACATTTTTATATGTTGTATATGTTGCAAATTGTTCTTTATTAAAAATATTTATCTAATATCTAATTATTTTTATATTCTGATCAAAAAATCTACTTTGGCGCCTTTTGATAATAATGTGTAAACAATTATATTAATATATAAAAAATTTTCATTCATGTACGTACAGTACATATTTATTGAAGGACTTGTTGATAAATAATGTTATTATTGACAATCAATTTGCAAACAAAGTATTGTACATAAATAAAGAAATTAAATATTTGGAAACAGTTTCCATATTATTGATATAAAATCCAATTGAAATTCGAATATTTTTTATTATTCAACAAGATAACACTATATTGTATAGATTGCTTCCTGGCTTGGCACTCATTTTTATGGGGACTGAAATAATAAAAATGTCAAAGCTTATATCGAACTTATGTTTTCTACCGTTGTGGTGGACTTTTATGATAAAGGGGAAAAAAGGAGAGTCCAATTTAAAAGTAGACTTTCAGTGGCAGTGGCAGAGTAATTTGTAATTTGAATAGCTTTTAATATGTGCGAAACATTAGTGAGCTATGTAATTATGTTACAAAAATAATACATTATTAGTTTATTTTTGAACCATCGAAAATTTTGAAAACAGTTGAAATAATTTTTTAGGTTATAATGATCATTTAAAATCAATGATCATTTAAGTAAAAAATTTGATCATTTAAATAAAAAATACATTAAGATTCAATAAAATATTAAAATAATTAGTATTTTGATCACGTAAATCTCTAACAAAATTCATATGTAAAAACAACAATTGTTTCCTTTTTTTAATCCAACTCGACGTTAATATTTCTTTTAGACGACGACAGTTTGTTGTCGAAATGTTTTTCTAATTATATATTTAAATAAAACAAAATTATTTTTTGTATATTTATATTTCTTTTCTCAGCATTAAAATTGTTGTGTTTTTTACCTTGTTGTTTCCTCTTAATATTTCTTTTATATATATAATATATATAAATGTAGTATTTTTATATATTTATATTTACATAGTATATATTGACTTATTTGTATATCTCCTTATTTATTGACTAAAAAAACTGTTTAATATATTAATTCAATTCTTAATTCTATCCATACACTATAAATAGGAATCAATCAAATAATAAAAAAAAATATAGTAGGGAGTGGAATTGCAATAATTTTTTTTTAACTTGACGTGAATTTTGAATTTATATTTTTATATCGCGTTTACCTGTCAACTGTGACTTTCACTATAGTTGGTTTTGTGAGCTGAAGGCAATATAATTTTCTTATTTTTATAAACTGAATTTTTTTTTTTCAAAAGTGATCGTGAAATTGTTATTATTATTTATACCACATATACATTGTATTTATTTAAGATTTTTTAAACAATATTTTAAAAAATGTGAAAATTAATTAATTATAAGGAATTGGACATTTTTGTGGTATAATTTTTGAAGATATTATTATCAAGAAATTAATTAATTAAATTTAACTTTTTGTTTATATCAAATATTAGTGAATGTTGATAATGAAGAATAATATTTGTTGTGGTGAGTTTTTTAAAATAATTAAATTAAGTAAAAATTGATAAATTCCGAACACAATTTCTAGATTTTAATTTATCGTTTATTAGGTCATTTTCGTGATTTGTGGATTATTAGGTTTGTTTCTAAGAAAAGCTATTTGACTTTTTTTTATATATTTTCTATAATTTTGAATCATCAATATTATGTTAACTATTAAATATTTTATGTTAACTAATTTAGAATTAGAATATTTTAAAATTATATTAATTGTATCTATCACTTTATAATTATTTGGAATTAATAATCTAATTATATCGGTTTCCATATATGTAGTTATAGATTTTCTAACATTATTATAGTCTTAGAAAGGTATAGCCATAGCCACTCGATTATACACTTAGTACATATAAGTGTTTTAATAATTATTAAGTATAAAATATATATTAAATGAAGGAATGATTTTATTATTCTATGATCCACCACATGTGGACAAATAAATGTATATAAACATAGTATCAATATTCAAAAATATTTAATTAATTATTATCTCAACTCTCGAAAAATAATGTATTAGAATAAGATACATGAATAATTAATATTAATATATATATTTTTTACCTTTGCAATATTTTTTAAATATTTATAGCCACTTTGTGAAAATAATTTTAAAAAATTTCTTTACATATCCATTAATTAACCGAAATTCTGGAATTATTATACATATATATATATTTTATAAAAATTTCAAAAATATAATATCAAAATAATGCATACAATAGACATACAACGATGCCTATTGAACAAAACAAACATGTGTAGTATATATGTATTTCTAAATTTTATTTAGTAATAGTTTGTAATATAATTAACAAGGTAATTATTTTAAAAATTATTCCTACGATATTTAAATAGTATTTATATTTGTTACATAATTTCGTTGGTATCTATAATATTTTAATTGAATATTGTACTTGTACATGATTTAGAAAACAACATATTGAACTTGAAGTATCGCTTCTTTTAAATTCAATTAATTTTTAAGTATTATTGCTCGCAAGACGCAATAATATTGAATTAATTAAAAATTATTTATTGTTAATACAAAAATTTTAGGACTTTTTTCAAGGTGATATGCGCTCATAAAAATTCAATAACATAAATTAAAAGAAATTGATTATTTGAAAACAATCTGATTTTTCTAAAGATTGATGTTTATATATATGTATATAGGTCAAAGATCAGAAAATACTAACCAACATTTATATAATTCAAATAATCAGTGGGAAGAAATTTACAGAACAAAAATGATGTAAGATTGGATATAGCTAAAAAAAAGTGAATGATGAATGAATTTGAATTTGAGTTTTGAGTTCAACCAATTTTAATAATATTATAAATAGTTGTCTCCAGAATAGTACATTATATTATATATACAACATAAAATTTATGTTACGGTGTATATATGTACGTACTATAGTTTTATTAGTTCTCCGGAAATGCCTCGTTTATATTATTTTATAAACACACATGTTTTGGTTTTTTAACACTTATACATTTGCATAATTTATACATTTGTATAAATAAAATAATACATATATGGATGGATGTAGTATATAAAAGCGACATAAAATATTATTACTCAAATAAACAATCAAATTAAATTTGATTATGAAAGAAATGAAAAGCTTATGCTTAAAAAAACCACAAATATTTTTTATAAATAAATTTAAATATTTCAGTTCAGACTAAATTATGTTAACTAAGAGACTAAGACTCAGATTAAGTTCGATTAATTTTTTTGCTAAATCAATCGATTGAAAGTATTATTATCGAGAACTTTAGTGTTAATGAAATTTATTCTAATTTTAGCATCTGCAATCCTTCTTAACCAAATTACATTTATTATTCCCAAAAACTTTTCAAACCATATGTGCATTGCATATGTACATATATAACAGACATATCAAAATAATGCATACAACATACAACGATGCCTATTGAAAATATACTTCTTGTCTATAATTATGGTGATGATTTTAAATGATCGATTTTCGTAGTACCTATTACAAATACGCTGCATTTAGTTCAAAGTCAAATTACAAGAAATTGGCTAACATTAAAAATTTGTATATGCATATATGTATGTAGTCTTATTTTGGCTCATTTCCATATAATTAATTAACCTTCGCACTAAGAACAAATTTATAACCGTTGATTTGATGAATAAATTTAAGTTTTTTTTTAAAATGACTGATTATTTATTTCTATTATAATCAGTTGATTTTGCTTTGTTTTATATATACGTAACTTAGTATAGACTTTAATTTATCATTTAGTGAATTACATAATACATACATAGGCAAAATACTGCATCAAAAGCATCTTATATAAACTTATAATTCATAAGATTTTACTTAAAATAAAAGTTTGATTATATCATTACTACAAGAAGTTTAATTGAAATAACATTGAATTGGTTTATGTATTTATTAAATTATTTTCTTTCAAATGTTGCAAAAATAGGAGTTTTATCATACCTATTCTAAGCGAGTCTCAAAGAATTTGTATATAATAATTTGTCGGATTTGTTTTGTGTATATTTTTTATTTCCGTTGTACAAAATAGTTTTTTTTTCGAAATATATTTTTCTTCTGATGTTATATATGGATATGTATACTAACCCCCCATAAAATTAGGTAGGTAAATATATGTTCAGCATCATATACAATAAACAAAACATTGAATTATACTACAAACTATTACCAAAGACTACTTACATAAATATTATTAGTCTTGTCTTTATTACTGAGCATATATCCTCAATTGTTTTATTTATAGATAACTTCCTTTTATATTATAAGATCATAGGTTTTCTGTACTTTAATTTTAAATTCCATAAATATGTATAAGAACAGTGGTTTTTTTAAACATAGCATAAATTTCTATCGAAATGATTTTTTTTTCTCAAAAGAATGTAGTATACCGTATATGTAAATATGTAATATAAATCTAATATGTAAAATTTTATTACTTTATAAATAACTCAAAAAGAGTTCAATGCTCAGTAATAAAAATAAATATTGCATTTTATTTTATTTTAGTGGCAAATCAATTTAATAATTTCCATCTGTTATACTTGAAATAATAAATTTTGTATAAAAATATATATAGTTGTTATATTTCATATACATACATATGTATATATAATGAGTGAAATAATGAAAGATAAATATGCTAAAAATAGTGACATCGATAAGGAGTTATGAATTTTATGTGTATTGTAAATTTTTACAGTGTGTAATTAAAATGTATGCAATTTTTTTTATTCACGCAATATTATTCGAAATTAATATTTGTCTTGAAAAATTGAAAAATTAAAATAAATTCCTAAAATAACCAGATGTTAGTGATAATAAAAACTTACAATTAATATAATATAAGATTTTATTGATTCGATAAAAGAAAAAATTTATTAGTTATATCGAAACCCAAAACAATATAAAAGTAAAAGCTACAGAAAAATTCAAGTAGAATTTAATACTTATATCAAAATATTTAAGGTATTAAATTGTCATTCTTAAACTAATTTCATATTTATAGGAATTAAATTATTAAGCATATTTTTAATATCTTGTAATATATTTAGAGTTAAAATATCATAGGCCGGTTATACACGAATTTCAGATTTGTATTTTATATTAAATTGTTGCTAAAAGCTGAAATACATGTGCAGAATTTCTGCACGCAGCGCTGCATGCAGCGACGCATTTAAAATACATGTGCAGCTTTTTTTGACATAATTGAATTTTTTTATAAATATTTTTATATTTATAAATATTTTTGTAGTTTTTTTTTTGTTTGTTGAAAATAAAATCATTTTGTTTTATGAACTCTATTAATTTTTCCTCCATTTTGAAAATAAATAAATGAAAATAAATCAAAACATTGATAAAATTGTCAAATTTCAATGTCATTTTTAAATTTTATTTTCGCAAGTTGTCAGTCTGAACGTTTTGTGTTGTGGTAACACTGCCGCTGCGCAGCGAAAGTAGAAATAGAGACGACTTGCATCCGCTGCATGCAGTGCAGAATTCCATGTATTTGGTTCCATATAAAACCGTGTATTCTAATTTATTTTTGCTGCTCTGCCTGCATAATTCTGCACATGTATTTCCAGCATAATTCCTCCGCTTTCCAGTAAATGAAATTCAAAATATTGTATAATACCTTCAAAAATCTCGTACTAATTTAGACAATAGTAAAATGCTTAAATTTAAAATAGCGATGTCAAGAAATATGATATGATTAGATATTATTTTTTTAAAAATAAATAAAACTAAATTAGAGTTATTTAAATTTTGATTTCCTTATTACACAATTGGGTTGATTATTAATTAATGAGACATTATAGTGTTTGTTACTACAATATACGTCATTTCACTAATAAAAAACCTACTAAATTGTGATGTCGAATCTGTAATGTTAAACATCTGTTACCACTATATTTGCACTTTTCATTGTCAATTTTTATTATATCTCTTTCAGTTCTTTTTTGTAATATAGCTTGAAAAATATTTATTTTAAAAATATGAAAGCGATAAATATAAATTTAGTAAATTTTGGAATAAATTTAAAGGGAAATGTACCAAAAACTTTTACTTTGTCTAACTAACTTCTTTAAACGAATTATATGCTGTTAAATAAAGTAATGATAATATTTTATCAAACTATAAGGCCCACTTATTTATTGCTGCCATTTTAATTAAGGCTTTTCGAATTTCCTCTCCTTATAAAATGCGCCACACTTTGATTGCATTTCTTTCAGATTTATAACAAAATTTTAGAAAATATTATTTATAAGAAGACTGCACAGTAGCAACATAAAACAAAACTTTAGTCATAATACTAAATCATAAATTATTATATTTAAAAAACAGAACACACATTCACATATACATAAGATCGTCAGTTGAATTCTTATTTGTTCCATATGCAAAAAGAATAAATAAATAATAATTAAATAATAAAATAAGTAATAAAGTATTCCTTTAGTTAAATGCGATTATCTTTAATTGTAACTACCGTACATACAATATAATAATATGTATATAAGAATTATTATTTATAGAAAAAAACTTAAAAGAACATAAAATTTTATGATCGATAAGAAAAGGCAAGTTGATATGCATATAAGTATAAGACACATAATACACACTATCATTCTGTTGATGAATTCACTTATAATATATTAAAAATGCACAACGTTAAAGTTCAACTGGAGACAGTGTCGGTATCTAATTTGAAAAAGATACTTAGTCTATGCGAAGAGTTCTTTCAAGAAAGTCTCAGAGAAACAAATAAGTTAAAATAAACGTGAATGGAAATTTATATATAAAAACAAAAACTTTATGTTGCTTTTATTATATTTTTGTGAATTTAATATATTTATGGAATGAATAGTGTTTTAATCTTGCGAAAAAATTATTTGCTTATCTTTAATTAGAAGTATTAAGTCGTCAATATATTATTATATTTAGTGTAAGCTGCAAGTGCATTAAACTTAATTTTTAAGCTGCAATATAGTAAAATTTAAGAAGTAATTAGCTTATAAAATTTTAAACGCATAAGAATGAAATTAATATATAATGTTTATTTTTGCTCGTCAAAGTTAATCTATAATAAATCATAGACAAATTCCGGCAAAAGGAAACAATTATTTTAGCAGAAGCAATTAAATAAAATAGAATTATATAAAATAATAAAATTATTTAGTTAAAATTACTATATTACCTAAAATTCTCAGCTGAATAAAATCATTTTAGATTATTTACTTTTTAATCTTTTAAAACTGGAAAAAATAATCCTAAATAAATAATACATATAATTTCTATATTTCACAAGCAAATAGAATAATCTTATACTATGTATTGCTATGTACCTAAATCGACATATCATTTTAAAGATTAAACGCATACAATATTTGAAAAGATAGTTTTATAATTGATACTGATATGATATTTAAACAATGTTTTATTAACCTCATAGAAAATCTCTTTGACTTTTCCCGAATTTACTCATATTATAAAAATAATAGTGCAGCTATAATATTAGTTTTATACTTTTCTTTCTAGATAATTGTAATGAAAGTCTAAACATGGATGACATTCTTATAATAACAGCCAAACATAGTGAAAAAGCTTTGTCGTGGGCTAGTTTTTTAAGGACCCGTTTTGATAAAATTACAAAACAACGAGATCGCAAAAGATTTAAGTAAGTATAATTTCACTATTATTTCAAAACACAAGCAATTAAAATATTCTCTATGGAAAATATATATTTTTATTTGTAGTTTTCTTTATATTAAAATTGATGATGGACCAATTTCTGCTGAACTTGCTCAAAAGTGCCAAACAACCGCATTACAAATAGCAATATTGTGTCCAACTTTATTAGCCTTACCATCCAAGTATTTAATGACACAGTTTTCAGCTATCCTTAATCAAGATAAAATTTTGGCAGTTTTATTAGATGTAATAGAGGATAAAGTATTAGAAATACAGAAAAGTGGTAAAATTTGCAACAAACATATCAAAGTATGTACTTTGTTTGTTTTAATAATCGCAATTTATTTTCCAGCATTTCCATCATTCAGAAAATGGAAAAGATGTATTGTACGAGAAAATGATCATTCTTCAATTGGTAATATTCTTGGGGTAGCTACTGATATTTTAGGTCGTGCATTATGTCAGCGTCCTCCATGTCAAGAGAGTATTCCAACTGTTTCACACACGAAAGTTCATCGATTAAATTCAAATAGTATTGAAGAGTTTACAGTGATGCCGAGAAAGGTAAAAATTGGCCAAAATAAGGTATTGGCATTATTAAACGATCCTGTAAATAAAGATGATTCGATAAAGATATATATTGAAAAGACTGGTGAAACAATTGAAGTCAAAAATTTTAAACAGAGAAATCCTTATACAGTTCAATTTAATATTCCTGGTATGTTGGGTACCATACATTAATTTAGTGTGATAAATTCCTAATTTTAATGCGATGTAATTATTTTTCTCTTTTTCATATTATTAGAAACTTGTATGGAAATTTCAACAATGGTAGAAATTCGAATAGAAAAAAATGATAAGAACATCGGAAGTCGTCCAATTAAATGTGAAAGTCAGTTGAGGGAACTAGAACAGTTATTACGTGCTCAAGATTCTCCAATTGAATTTATGTGTCATTCTCTGGGTATTGGAACTACAGAACGTGATTTATTAGATTTACATTTATTACATTGTTTTCAAAAAAATATGCCACCAAATTTTCATCTATTAAGTGGACCATTTGATCAACAAAATCATTTTCTATCATTACGCGATAGTAGTCCAGAAGAATATCCGACATTACTCCATTTTGCTGCTAAATGGGGTCTAGAAAGGTTGTGTATGCAATTAGTGGAATGTCCTGGTGGAGATACTGCATGTGAAATAAAAAATATTGCAGGAAGAACACCAGCTGATATTGCCGACAATGAATCGTTTACAAAACTATCAAATAGTTTAAAAAGTTTTTCGGTAAATTTATTAGTGTATATTTTTTGGAAAATTATTATACATATATATAATTTTTTTGTCATATTTTAGCAAATGCATGAATTTGCCACTATGTATCATTACTTTAAGGGAATTAGTGATTCAACAGATACAAAAGTAATAATTGATATTAAGTCAGCACAGTCATCAGCACAAAAAATCACACATAAACCATCCAACAGTCAACTAAGAACATATAATCTACGTGCAGAAAAAGAAAGAAATCTAGAAATTGATAGTAAAATCGAAGCAGAATATATGGAAATGAGTAGTGGTAGTGAGAATGAAAATCAAATACAATCAAGTCCAACATTAGCTGTAACGAATTTGAATTATATAAATATAGAATCAAAAGATGACAGCAATCCACAATCATCTTCGGATGAACTTTCAAAAAAACTTGATCATCTTGGGATTAATGATGATGCAGAAATACTATCTAATGAGCTCAGAGTAACTGAACCACCTTATTATCAATCAAACGATAAAAATAAATCAACTTCAGATGCCGGTTCTGTAGGAATGGCTGCAGATCAATTTAGTCAAGAATGTACAAATGTTTTAGACAACTGTAGTGTATCTAGTCAGTCAGAATATATGCTTCAACCATCAAATATTCCAGTTGAACAAAATACATCTAATAAATTATCTTCACACGAACATTTAAATAGGACAACATGTTTGAATTATATAAATGATTCAATAACATCTAAAATAGAAGAACCCTTTCAGTTAAAATTTTCCTTTGATACAAATAAATATTCAGAAAAAAATCAAAAAAATGGAACACTGAAACGAACTAGTAGTGATGCTTCTAGTACGAAAGGAAATGCTGATGATGAATTAGCAGAAATTATGTATGATTTTAAAAATAATGTGCTTTCAATTAAAGAAGTTGAACAACTTGTTGAAAAATGGAAAAATCGTAATGATGTTAAACAGAGTTTTAAGGAAAAGCAAGAACAAATTGAAAAATTACGGGATGAATATGATAAAATTCAAGAAAAAATGAAAGAAAATATGAAACGGCCAACTCCATTTGAAAGAGTTAAAAAATTATTTACACGTAATAAATGTTCAAATAAAAATATTACAACAGAAATTGATAATAATGATACAAAATCTACAAATCGATCATTTCAATCAAATCAAAGGCCTATTAGTAGTTTAAGTCTTCAAAGTATTTCATCATCTTCATCTTCTGGCCGAATGAGTACGGGAAGTGCTTGTAGTGGAACAAGCTTAGGTGATAGTGGAACACATTCCGATCATGAAGAACGTCGTCAATTATTTGGAGGTAATACATGTCGAATTGGGTCACCAGGAAGTTTAATGGATAATTATTTAATTCCACCAATTCCTCGACCAGTATCAATACCAGGAGAAGAAAACGATCGTTTAGTATTTAGTAGTAATCATTATCGAGTAACAACACCTACTAGTCAAATAAGTCCTACTGAACACTATATATTATTTCCATCGAATGTACCAGTTTTTCAAGAAAATCAATGTGGTTTAAATACTATACCTGAAACAAAAGAAACACAAAATGAGTTAACAAATGGCGCAACTAATAATGTTACAGTAACACCAATTAAAATTCATAATTCTTATGAGAAAAATATTATTTATGGAAAATTACATAAGAATCGTCCAAAAGAATTATGTAGTAGTTTTAAGTCACAATTAGTTCGACGACCAAATGTCGTTATTGATTGCAAAAAAGAAATATCAGATGTGTATCAAAATATTAATAGAGTCGATGATCAGAAAAATAAACCAAAAAAATTTTTATCTGAAGAAGAAATTAATTTATCTAGATCTAGAGAGAATAATTGTTATAATAATTCAATTAATTCAACAAATATAAGTTTTGAAAATTCAGATGAACATAATTATATTAATATTTAAGAATTTTATATGTATAAGTTATATTGCAAATTGTAAATCTCTTGCGATCTCCTATTCAGTTGTAGCCTACTTACTTGAAAACATAAAATATTACATGTGTATACACTGCTGGCAATAGTTTATAATAATAATCAAATAAAATCTAGTACAGTACACAACGAAATGGAAAAACTCCGTAAATATTAAAGTTTTACAAACAACATTTTATATTTACATTAATCTAAATATGTATTTTTTTTTAATTTATTTAATGGTTTTAATTAGAATCAGTAGATTATAAGTACCAAAGTCAAGATGAAAGAGTATTTTAATATTATTTTTTTATGAAAATAAATTTAAACAATAAATATAAAAATGATAATTTTTTTTACAGAAACCAATAATTTAATTATATTTAATTTTGTTTTTAACTAAGCCGACATTAAGCGGTGGCAGGGCATTTGTTTGAAATAAGATGATTCTCTGTTATAACAATTAGCAAATTTGGTATTTCAATTTAAAGAAGTTGTATTAATGGTATTATGACACTCGCTTTCCTACAAGCTGGTTTTAAGTCTATAAAAAGAGAAAAAAAAACTGCATAGAAAAATTACACTGGAGTGAGTGCCTACACTATAAGATAGACTAAAATTGTTGTCAACTGAAGCTTTATCGTAAATAGAAACTACAAATTGGCTGCCAACTACGGCTTTATCGTAAATTAAACGCGACAAAAAAGAAAAAAGAATATAATTTAGATTCTTTTTCTTTAAACTTTTTTTGAGAGAAATAATATTTTTTATTATTATTTTGAGAATTCTTTCTCAGAAAATTCTTCTCAGATAATATTTTTTCTTAGATAAATGAAAACCGGTTTTTAAAATAACAAGTTTTTTGTTGATATTTCTTTTAAAACATCAGCATGCACTAGCTATCTCTTTTACCCGTCACATGCTTTATCGTATTTTTTCCAAGCGAGTGTCATAATAGCATTACAGAAGAATTGCCTGCATGGCATTCAGCATTTGTTTTCTAGGTTTCTTCTAAATTATGAAATTTACCTATATATAGGGTTACCATATTCTTTTTTGAAAAAAGAGGACACTTTGATTTCAGTGATGAAGGGGGGTATCGAAAATACAAAAACTCATCGGAAAACGACCACTTTATTTTTGAAGACTGACAAAAAAAATAGAAATAGAGTAAACCGATAAAATAATTGCTTAACAAATGATTTTATATAACAAAAATTAAAATATGTATTTATTCATATACAAAAAAACAAAAATAAAAATAATTAATACTGCTTTTCCTCGAATATTAAATAGTTAAAAATAATATAAATTAAATTACTAAATTAAATTTTATGATTATATCACACTTCAATGGCTTTGTATTTTTCGTTACTTCGAACTGCAGCTAATAAAGCTTTATTTTTAAGGCAAAAATCATAAATTGATCACAAGTTAAGTCTTTGTAGTTAAATTGCACCATTACCAAATTTTTAACTGACTCTGGTAACAGTCTATTCCTTTCGTTAGTATATTATGCTACAAACAGATCAACTTTTTATGAAACTTTTGATTTGAAATTATTCTATAAACAGAATATCAAATTTTTTTCTAAAAAGATAAAAAAGAGGACAAAAGAGGTAATTCTGAAAAAAGTAAAGAGTACAAAAGTACAGAGCTCAAAAAGAGTACTTGTACTCTTAAAAGAGTACGGATGGTAAGCCTACCTATATACATATACAATTTATTTCTTAACCAGTTAAGCGAGTAATTTATTTTCAAAAGTGTATTTTTGGGTGCGTAATTAAAATCGCTATATATATTCGTCAAATGAGCTTAATTGGTTGTACATGCACTCCCCGAAACAATTCATATTATATTCTACATATTGCAATCTTGATATAAGTGTAAACTACGCTTCTACATGATATTGTTTTAAGTTTTTACTAACATTTTGAATTTTCATATTTTTTTTTCACCGGCGTATATATACGTCAAACGCACCATAGAAGCACTTCTACATGACGTATATATACGTCAAACGCGCTTAACTGGTTAATTTGTTTTCTAGATTTCACAGATATTTTACGAATTATTAATTATGATTATTGAAAGATTGTATTTAGGGCTTTTTTTAAATCATTTATGTTAGAGCTTGTGTTTTCCGAATAAAATTGTTATTTATAGTAAATGACAATAGAAAATTGATTGTGACTGCTCGGTAGAAAGAAAATTAAGAGGAGTATACGATGCCAGTAAACATGTTTCAAATTTTTGTCACTACAGTCTCTGACTACCAAAATATATTAAATTTTAATATATAAAATATAATTTCAAATAGTAAATAAACTCCAAAAAATTAGAGTTTATAACGCATCTAAATAGTATAACAGAATCACAGTTTTATAAATTTAATTTCTGCCGCTAGAGAGCGTAACATTATAGCTATAATGCTTTTTAAAATGTAATTTAAATTGGTCAATCTTTACCAAAAAACGCACATGTGTAGGAAAACTAATCTATTTTAAAGTAAAATAAATCCGACATATTTAATATGATTATATTATGTTGGCCGTTTGAGTTTTAACCATATCACAATGTCAATTTTCAAAACCTTTTCTTTTAATTTTTTTAAATGTTTATGCCAATCAAAATTAAGGATTAAACAAAAATATCATTTAAATTTAACAACGAACTTATAGCGTACAGGAAAGGTATAGCCTATATGTTGGTTCTGGCACTTACTATTGTCCACATCAACAAAAAAATTTATATACACTTCCTAAAAATTTACAAAAATCAAAGTAGGATGAGGCATCAAGAAGTATTATATAATTTAGGGAATTGGGTAATAAATAACTAAAGCAATATTTGTAACATTCTCAACATAATAATAAAATGTAGGAACAACGCTAGAACGGTCACAAAACTGATTACAGCATGGAGGAATTGCACACAGTTTGAATTTTGATCGGGTGAATAATTCTAATTATACGAAAACAACAACTGATAAATAATAATTAATTATTAATATTCAAATATTTACTATTAAGTAATAAAATCGTAGTCTTGATAGGTGTACATTTTTCTATAAGAAGGGAAATTAATTCGATAAATTAAAAGAAAATATTAAATTTTATACATAACTATATAAATTTAGCTAACCTGTAGGCGTTTTTCCGATTTTCATGGTGTTATGAATTGCCGGTTAATAGAGAAATTAATTAAGAATTATTTAATTCTTTTAAATTTTAAAGATTATTTATTTATTTTCTCTTATTACTACCTGATTCTGACCTTTAACTTAATAAAAGTTTCTCTAATTACTCTATGAATTTTAACTTATATAAATTATTACGTAATAATTTATTTATGCAGGCAATATGCCTATTCGCAATTATAATGACCTTGACTAAATTTTTAATGGTGCAGTACATATTGTTTATGCTCACTTGTGTAATTATATGTGGTAAACATTTTGGTATAATTTTTATTTAATTTTATCGGCGAAAAATCTCTTGTGAAATGTATTTCTAGTTTAGCAAATTTTTTTCATTAAAAATTAATCTGAATCGGAAATGTAATTAAAGAAACACTTTAAATTAATTTATATTTAACATTCAGAATTAATAGCTTTAGATAGAGTATTCGTAATAAAGTAATTTTAGTAATCGAGTCTTTAATCCACATACAAATTTCCTGTCAAAACCCCACTCAACCACTAGAAGTTCGTTAGAGACCTGAAAGGAAATTCAACATTTTCTTTAAGTATTCTTCTAACTCAAGTCAATACTCAAGTCAAGGATAGAGCCAGAAACAAATTTTAGTTTGTTTTTTATCTCATTATTTCTTTTGAGATACAAGAGCGAATCCGATCCGAAACTTCAAGAGACAAGCGTGTTTCTTTCAAAACCACTTACCAGCTTAGATTACTATAATTTTCATTATTATTTACATGTAATTATTTCTGTTACATATTTTAATTATTTAATAAATTGTTTAAATAAAAAATGACAAATTAAATAATTATGGTATACAGTAAATGATGTTATAGATATATTAAAAATTATTGTAATTAAAATTCATATACATAAATAAATATTTCATAATTAAAACATGAAATAATTGTTCTTATATTTTTTTCACTTTCAGTTAGCTTAGCTACCAACAAAGCAATAAGCTTTGTAAAAATCTATATGTTTTGTTTGTTTATTTGTTTCCAAATAACTTGAAAGTTGGGATTAAAAACATATTTTTTAAAAATATTACAATAATTTCAAAGTAAGAAATGTCTTTATTTAAAGTTTGACTACTTTTTTTTTAGAAATATTTATTATATGCATTAATATATTATTTACCATTAAACAAAGTATTGTTGACCTTTTACACTTTTTAAAAGTAAGTAAATTTCATTAACTTTAACGACAACATCGTTAAGCATTAATAAAAAAAAAACAAGTGAATAAAAAAAAATTGTTTCTGTAGAAAATGATTGTAAATTTTATATAAAAAATATTATGTGCATGGTTATAATATTGTGTATATAATTTGAAATGAAGAATATATAGTCGCGTAACTATACACGTTGCTATGCTTGAGTAACCTGCGCGTATAAATTTTACCTATTCACCAAATGACTTACCTGGTGCTCTAGCATATATAGTATAATTTAGTTAGCAATATACTTTTTCATTTACCATAACGTTAATATTACTAGAGCTTCAAATCGGCAACAGCAAACAAAATTTTTAGTCTGTCACAGTTCACGTACACCGTAACATCGAATAATTTTTACTTAATTTTTATTTATCCCTAAATATTATTTTTATTTTAGTTTTAAATATTTATTTCATTATCATTATTAAAAAAATAGAATTTTTCGGGAAAACTCGCCAGTCTTAATAAGGAATTAACTGATAACCCACAAGGATAACTTTACGCTTCAGTTACTTCCTTTTGCTTAACGATCTTGTTGTCGTTGATAAGAATCATATTCAAGGTGCAAAGAACAGATGAATTTTGTTTCTTTTAAAGAATAATAAATAACAAATATTTATGTTTACAAAAATTTTGTTTTTAATATAGTTCTATAATTTTGTAAATAGAGTTAAAATAATATATTTAGTGTACTTTGAGGTGTTCATGTTTAAAGTTTAAGAAGTTTTAAAAAAAAAATTAATGCAAAAATAATAATATGTATCACAATTTTTTAGAAAATATATTAGTGCAAATGTTTAACAAATAATTTTTAAAATAAAATAATTTCTGTTGAATTGAAATTTAGTGTATATGACCTCGCTTGTAAAATTTACATAAAAAGGTATAATAAAAGTAATGAAATTTTTCTAGACTTAATTAATGTGATAAACGATGAACCTGGTTGTAATATGTGAATTAAAGATTATAACCAAAGTTATCTATACATAAATAGACTTTTAAAGAAGGTGTCAAGAAGTGTTATGTAATTTAAGGAGTGAAGTAGGTAATTCTTGATCCTTCTCCCGGAAATTTAAGTGACTAAATAATTAAGTAATCCTTGATCCTTCTACCAGAAATTTAAATCCTTGATCCTTCTCCCGGAAATTTAAATGACTAAAGCAATATTGAAAAAAAGTAAAAAATAAATAAGCATATATCAATATCAATTTGTTTATCATCATAGTAATAAAATTTATAGGATTTGACAAGGGAAAAGGTTTATAGCAGTTTGATCTTTCCTAAAGATAATATAATATCTTGCGACCAATTTATATACTTACGTCATCTCATTCATTCATAACTTACATTTTTGTAGTATTAATTTAACATTTGTCTGTTAATTGTAGCACAATTTCAATATAAATCATGTCCGTCTCTTATTAGGATTCTTCGCAGAACAATGTTTTCCTGTTTATCTTATATTAATAAGCTATAGAAAATTACATTTAATATTGTAGAAGATATGTAATAAACATGTAATACTGTAGGTAGATTGTAAAAGGTCTAACACATGCTTTATGATTTCGAAGTTTAATCTAATTACGGAAACGTATATTATTGTTTTACAAATATTTTTAAAATAATCAACTATTTTAGGACATCAATATTGGATACATTAAAATAAAATATGTAAAAGAGTGATGAAACTAATAAGAGGTCAGTTTCCATCCTTTTTGGAGTATTTGTAATTAATTTTTTATATGAATTTTTAAATACATATGAATAATATTTATATAGAATTCATTTTAGATTTGTACTCTTTATAGCGTATTCCAATTTCAAAAATATTTGCAGTAAGAAAATCTTTACATTAAAATAAATTTTAAAATTTTATAGAATAAATCTAATCTAGAAAAAACTGAAATCAATTATTATGCTCTCAATAATCAGTAATATTTTTTATAAATATATTATACTAATTTGCCTACAACATGATATATGCAATATTAGGTTAATATTGTATCTACTATTAAAGCTACTATTATATCTACTATTATTAATTTTTGAATTTAACATTGTATATTACTTTATAAACGGAATCTATTCAACAAAATGTTTTCTATAATTTCATTAAAGATTTTTTCATTAGATTGAATATTTTCTCAACAAATTTTTTAATTAAATTGTATAACTTTTTTTTTTTTCATAAACATAAAGGAAAATCTATCGTTTTTCTATTTAAAATTTTCATCATAATTAAATAAATAAACAGAGCTTCAAAAATTGAAAAAATTTTAATTTATGTACGAGAAAAATTTGAAAGTGAAAAATAATATGTCTTCGTCGCTTTTATTGAAGCATAATTTTAAATAATTTTTTTTTGGTACTTACTATATACAACATATAAGATAAGAATTATTGTTTATACTAACAACTAACTATAAAATAAAAATAGTCCCACGCAAATGAAAGTAAAATTTCTTATACAAGGTGTCCATAAATTTTTTAATAGCATTAATCTCATATCATAATAATATATAATAAATAAATATATCTCATGGACAAAAAAAAATATCATTTGTCACATAGATTACACTTATACTCTTATACAGTTACTCAGCCATGATGTCTTACTTAAAATTAAAATATAAAATTTATACTCCAATATGTTAAATAATAATATATAATTTATTCCCTAAATTTTAGAACTATTTTATATTAAATGTTAAATATTATTTTTAAGAATAATTAATTGTAGTCAACCGTGACACACTGTAAGTAGCACCTGCATATTAGTATTGTAAGGTACAATAAACTCATCTGCAATACAAATGGTCACATATATATATCTATTAAATATCAATATACCACATTAGTGTGAATGGAAAATAATAGAAAACAAATGATTTAATAGTTTTGCTATGCAGTTAAATTCATTTTTTATAAGTTTCTTATAGATTCGTGGGTAAATTTTGTTTATTATAGTTTCATTATATGCTAATAATACATTATATATGATATCGTAATGTGAAACAAAATATAATTTAAATTTATATTTATTAAAACAATATTTTATAGCAGATGATGAGTTTAAGTGATGTTATGTACTCGTACAATGTAAGCAACTTCTGATATTGTTTGAAATTAAAAGAGAAATTTTTGCAAGCTGACATTTCTCATAATTGAAAATGCACATTTTTGGTGTTTGGTAGTAAATTTGAATAATATTTTCCTTTCTTTTTTTATATTGTATCTGTATGTTGAAAAAGCATAATTTAGAAATAATTGATAATGTTAGATTACAATGTGTTTTCACTTTAGATTTGAGGAAAAACCTAATGAAATTGAATCTTGGATATAATGAATCTTGAAAAGTTAATATCTTATAATATTTATTAATTAATTTCTTCTTCTTCTTTTGGCTGTGACTCACTAGCCCTATGGCCTAGGCTTTCCTCTTAGTTTGCAAATTGGTATAAATTTAACATGGATGAACCATAAATTCCTCTGTACATATAGTGGAGAAACTATTTATTAAAACATTCTAATAGCTTTGTAACGAGTCAATCATTGTCATAGCAGAATTTGACTCATTACACACAACTAGCATTACACATTACACACATTCAGCATTACATATTTGAAATATATTAACCAATCTTTCAGATATCTATTAAACTTTTCCTTAAATTGAAATTAATTCAAATTTTAATTAGTAATTTGAATTCACTTAACAAAATATGATCGAATTTAATTTTATTTATCTTAATTCTATGAAGATAAGTTTTTTATTGAACGGATTTAATTAATATAAATATTTTAGTATTTGAAATGAAATTTGATTAACTTATGTAGAAGATTCAAATTTTGGCTGGTAAAAAACCAACAAGTATTAATTTTTAGTTTTCACAATAGCTGTACGATATTACTCAAAAACTAAAATTTGTAAATTTGTAATGAACTCGACCTAAACCATTCACATATAAATTCATTTTATATATAGATACTATAGCCCACAGGCCGTGACTTAAAACTACAATAGCATGACGATAAAAGAGTATTTTATCGTGAAGCTCCTCTGTAAACAACAACAATAAAAAAAGACGATTACCATTTTGTGGGTTTTTAATTTTGTATATCTTTCAATTAAAATCAACCTAGACCTTACCAAACTATAATTGAAATGGACCACTTTGTGATTACCATTAAATTGTATTTTATTGAATTATATTCAAGGTTTTTGACACTTCTAAATTTGCAAAAGAGTAAAAAAAAATTCACGACGTTAAAATATCTTTCATAAATATTTTGTAGTCAAGGAAAAATTAGGTCGAAGGTTGTTAAAAAATGTTGTACCATAGTTATTTTATTTTAAATTTATGTTTAATGTAATTTAAGAATTTTATAAAATTATTTCAAAATATCAAACGGAAGCTTAAACAAGTATTATATTAAAAAAAGTTAGTTCTTTATTGTTTTGCAAGTAACTTCCGCAAAATTATACATATAAGTACGTATAAATTAAATAGTATTATTCTGAATATGAACAAAACAGGCATCAATATGCCTCAAAAATTCACAATTTCATTTTTAATTAATTTTAATTCAGGTTTATAGTTTTATTAGCGATATTAATCTATGTATTTTAAATAATTCTTGAAAAATATTATTTCATAATTAGTTTTGCTTGAGTTTTTCTTTCAAATATTTTAAAATGATACATACTAAAAAAATACAAGCTCATACTCATTAACGAAAGCCGTATATAATATTATATAAGCAAAGCCGTATATAATATAAAGATATTCAAAATGTAAAAAAGACTTAAAAAACTGAAAACATTAGGACGCCAATATGAGTAGCAAAATATTTTTGTTAAGAAAGTTGAAATAACGAGTTTGTGGATAAGACGTAGAAATTGTAAAGAGACGACAGAAGGTACACACATATTTAGTGGTGAAATTTAATAATATGCGCTCATTTATTTTCTGTATTCTATAATAAGGAAAATGAATAAAGGAAGAAAAAATAGAGACAAAGGAAAAAATTTGTATGAGATAGAAAGGGTAAGGAAATATATGTATATTTCTGGTTATTTTGATCTATTTTAACAAAAATTTAGAAACTCATATTTGGAATTTTATATTTATTTTCAATTTTGTTCTGGAAAAAAAAAAAATATTTTAATGAAGCAAAAATTCTACCTGTTTTGGGTTTTTTAAACCAAAGGATTTTAAAGGATACAAATTTCATTTATTTTTTCAAATTTCAATTTTGTATTTTTACTTATTTTTGGTTAAAGATCAACGAACTTGCGATCATAGTAAAATTTTATGAATGATTAATTTTTATAGTATACATAATAATTATTGGTACTTAGAAATATCATAATTCATTTCAAGGAAATATGAAAATGAGTTAATTAATTAATATTTTTTATGTCTAATTTTATATTATAGTAATATTAAAGTCGTAAATTTTTATTAATCATACCAAAAATGGTTAACGCATCTGAATAGCAATACCTCTTGGGTGATGTGGAAAATAGTTTTTTTTTTTTTGCTTTCTCTTAATTGATTTTTTTAATAACTATTTTGTATTAATAACTTATTTTTAAAAATATATTATGTATTGATTAAAAATTATTATGTATTACGAATTGTATGTACATATTTATCTAATTAAATTTTAAAATATTCGCAGAATTTTTTTTACAATGATTTTATTTACATATACATACTTTTTATGCTATATATTTTATAAAAATTATATAGAATTACAAAGTTAATTCTGCCTTATATTTTATTTATTTCTATTAAAATAAATTAAAAAATTATAAAAATCCATATATGAGGGCGCTAAAAAACTAAATACGTAAAGACAAATTAATAATGGAATAAAATCAATATACAATTATTATTATTGTATTTCCTATAAAATTAATCATTCATAAAATTTTACTACGATCGCAGTTCGTTGATCTTTAACCAAAAATAATGAAAAATACAAAATTGAAATTTGAAAAAAAAAATGAAATTTGTATCCTTTAAAATCCTTTGGTTTAAAAAACCCAAAACAGGTAGAATTTTTGCTTCATTAAAGTATATTATTTTCCAGAACAAAATTGAAAATAAATATAAGATTCCAAATATGAGTTTCTAAATTTTTGTTAAAATAGATCAAAATAACCAGAAATATATACATATATTTCCTTACCCTTTCTATCTCATACATATTTTTCTATATTTTTTTCGTCCTTATTCCTTTTTCTGTTATTATAGTATACAGAAAATAAAAGAGCGCATATTATTAAATTTCACCACGAAAAATGTGTGTACCTTCTGTCGTCTCTATACAATTTCTACGTCTTATCCACAAATTCGTTATTTCAACTTTCTTAACAAAAATATTTTGCTGTGGTGAACTACTCATATTGGCGTCCTAATGTTTTCAGTTTTTTAAGTCTTTTTTACATTTTGAATATCTTTATATTATATACGGCTTTGATATAAGGCTTTGGTATAACAAGCAAATTTGTCAACAAGAAATTACAAAATATTTATCAGGTCAATTTTGTTGTAAAGTTAAAGTAACGCAAGTTAGTTGTAATATGACGCAAGTTGTAATTTTGTAACTTTACGGTAAAAATAATTCTAATTTAAAGCTTATAATTATTGTAGAACGTTTACTTCCAAAAACTAGTTCTGTAAAATTGAAAAGATTTTTTATCGCGTTGAAAGCATTGAAGATTGCTTAGTAAATAGAACTGATGGATAAATTCTCATATTGCCAAATATTACCAAACCCAAAATTTCTTACCTTATCAGGCTAACAACAATTATACAAATATTATTTATAAGTGATATATGTATGTAAGCAACTTCTGGAAGAAAAAAATGTCTATAGCTTATAATTTAGTAATTTTCTTCGTTCGTTTTCGTTCGTATTAAAGTTTTAAACTTTTAATGTGTTTATTATAAATTCTTTCGTTTTCGTTCGCATATGTCATCAAAATTTTCATATGGTTTTAAATGTTCTATATATATGTACAAAACAAACTTATATTATTGCAAAATATTAATAAATGTCGGAAGATGATCAGACAATAAATTCTAGTGTAGATCACAATACAAAACTGATAAATAAATAGTCGATATTAGACAAAAATAAATAACGGATTTGATTGATAAGATTTTTTTATTGCCCATTAAATATGTAATGCTGAATGTGTGTTTAAAATGCCCACATATAAACATAATAAATAGTATATGTATATGTAATAGTGGTATAAGTTTAAAATTATTTCTGATCATACAAATTGCATTAATTTTTATAATTTATTAATTAACTTGAAAGTTGGAAGATGCTAGGAAAAAACTAAAAAGTTAAATTTTTGAACAAACATAACTAGAACTAAAAATAATATCATAATATTATTTGGTGTTATTAATTTAAGTTGGTAAAGTTTATTCAAAAATTATAAAATTTAAAGTCATTTGTATGTCGCGTCGCGTTTCATATTTTTTTCGGAAAGACTAATTTAAATTATGTTAATAAACCAAATAGTTAAATTACAAAAATCATTATCAATTCATAAATCATGAAAATAATATCTTCTGGCGAAAGCACTGAACAAAATAATGCATTACAGTACAGCATATTATTGGTTCAAATTGAATGTTCAAATTTATATTTAATTTAAAAAATCCAAATTATCAAAATATTGTTCTTAAATTTAATCAAAAACATCGATAACGTTAATTTATAACCTCTATTGAAAAAAACATATTTATACATATATAGAAAATGGTTGGCCAAGCTCTATTCCTATTTCAATTATATTATTTTTATTGTTCACACATTGTAAGTTAATGTATTAATTAAAATAAGATTTTAATCTTCTTATCTTCTACCTGTTCAATCTTAACTTTAAATTTTATTTAAAATAATTATTTTATTTGTAGGTAAAAATATAATAACAAATTAGAAGTATAAATTAAATTTTTATTTAAAAAAAACGATAAGTGCAAAAAAGATTACATTGCGATTATTTGTGCAAATCAGCAAAAGCCAAATAATTTTCTTTTTAAATTTGGAGAAAAATTATAATAAAATTCCGTTTTCGATTTTTACAAAATGTGAATTTGAGTCGGTAATATCAACTTCCCAATTTATTTCACCTGTGTCTGTGAAACGCAATAAAACAAACTAATAAAATAATATAATAAAATATGCTGAATTTAAAATTAACTAAATAAAATTTCTATCATAAAATACATATTTAACATATTTTTATATAAAAAAGTGCCAATTAAATAAGTGGCTATGTAAAATGCCGGAAATTAAATTAATAAAACCATTAATAAGATTTAAAAAAGTTAGACTAAAATGTTTAAATAAATTTAACATTTATAATATAGTATATTTAGTAATAATATTTGTAATTGGGTTAACATTAAAGTGTGCAAATGCTAATCGTCCACCACGGTTTTTAATAGAGGGACAATCTGAGATTGTTTTAAGACTCAAGGAATCACCAGATACTACAGTAGGTAAGTATTCAATAAAAAAAAGTATATTTTAATTGTCAGTCCTTTAATAAATTATTTTTTTATTACATAATTTTAATTGTTAAGTAATAACTTTAGATTTTTAAAATACAATTACAATTTTATTATCTTTATTACAAAAAGTAAATTAAATATCTAAAAGAAAATCCTTCAATAAATTAATATTTACATTTTTTCCGAATTATTTATCCAAGCAAAGGTAAAAAACACTTCAGCCTAAAATTCAACCTAATTTAAAATATGTATTTTTAAAACTGTAATTGTAATTAAATTAAATTATGTTTTTTTAACCATTGCAACTTTATAAAGTTCGATTTTTGTGATTGCAATTAAAATTTTCCTCTGATGTACAATTTAAAACACCAAATTCTGCTAAGACACTACGACTACAGTATTTTACCTATGTATAAGAGTTTAAAATATTTAATTAATTTTTCAATAACAAAATGCAATAAAAATAAGTTTGATTAATTGTAATTTGATGATGTATTATTCAAATTACTTCAAGTTTGGATTTATAATTTTTAATAATTATATTATAAAGTTTCTTTTATTACAAATTTTCAATTACCTATAATTAATAATAACCAAAAATGCAATAAATATTTCAAAGAGACTGACTTTACTATTCAACGTTCCAATAATAAATAAATGTAGTATAATTTTATATGAAGTATAAAAATGTAGATACGTAGTATAATATATCGACTTATTTGAATTTTGAAAGTACAGTTTAAAAATGCTGAAAACAAGATTAAACCGGATTAAACTTAATTAAAAACCGGAAAATACAATTAATAATATAATATTTATTAATACATTAATACATATATAAAACGTATTTCAGGATCCTTAATATACCATTTAAGAGGTTATGACCCAGATAATGATCGTTTAACATTCGGCGTTCGTCCATCACAAGATAGCAATGTTATAAAAATTGAAAATGTAGAAGAAAATGCAGCAAATATTTATCTTGCCAAAGAATTGGATCGAGAGGTTAAATATAAATACGACATAAATTTTTTGATTTAATTAGTAATAATTACATTTTCGTATTTTCATTTTAGATGAAAGACGAATATTCAATTGTATTAACTCTAACAGATAATCGTTTTGGAGAGGATAATTATGTAACGCAGAGTTTTCTGCTTCTAGTCGAAGATATAAATGATAATGAACCAATATTTCGTCCTTATCAATCAGTATTAGAAATCCCAGAAAATAACAGGCCTGGTGTTATTACAGCTTTAGAAGCTACCGATCAAGATGAAGGTGCATACGGTCAAGTCGTTTATTATTTACAAGAACTTGACGGCGATAATGATATTTTCTCAATTGCTACATATCAGGGCAAGGGAATATTACGTTTAACTGGTGGATTAGATTATGAAAGGAAAAATGTTTATCAATTAAGAATTTTAGCAATTGACAGAGCTAACCAGGGCCGTGTTAATACTGGTACAGCTGCAATTCTAGTCAAAGTACGGGATGTTGAAGATCAACCGCCAGAGTTTATTCAGGGGCAAGCTGTTACAAGAATTTCTGAAGATGCACAACCGGAAACAGAAATCTTGCGAGTGAAAGCTATTGATGGCGATCGTGGAATAAATAATAAAATAAAATATTCTATAGAAAAAAATGGTCCTTTTGCTATTGATGAAGACACTGGTATAATTTACACAACAATGCAGTTGGATCGTGAAAATAATGAAATATTTAATGGAGCTTATATTCTTAAAATTTTTGCTACTGAAATCTCTAAACTAAATGTATATTTTTTATACATTATATGAAAATCGCAAATGTTTTATTATTATTTTTTTCTAGCCTCCGCCTTATGTTAAAACAGAAATAACAATTATCGTTACTGATGTCAATGATGAAACTCCGACATTTCAGGAAGCAATTTATCGATGTGAAATTAGTGAAAATGCGCAAAAAAATGCACCATTAAATTTTTTAGATGATGTTATGAACTTAGTTTACGATCATGATGTTGGTAATAATGGTACATTTAAATTATTTTTGGAGCCGAGAAATGATATATTTGAAATAATACCAGAATTGGTTGTAAATGAAGCAAATTTTCTAATAAAAGTTAAAAATCCAAGTTTTCTTGATTATGAACAAATAATTCAAATGAATTTTACAATAATTGCGAAAGAAATATCAAGTCCTGGCAAATGGAGGTTCAATAATTTTTGAAAATAATACTAATAAGCATTATTAAAATATTTTCTTACAGTTCGGCCGATCTTCAAATTTATATTCGAGATCAAAATGACAACATTCCAGAATTTTTGGAATCTCCTTATGAAGTTGTGATTTTAGAAAATAGCGAAGTAGGTACTCCAATCGTAAAAATTCAAGCTAAAGATAAAGATTCTGGAGATTTTGGTACTATCGGAATACGATATATTCACTTGAGAGGTGCTATAGCTAATTTGTAAGTAAACTAAATTTTATTTGAAAAAAATAATATGACTATTACTGCTTTCTTTTTTTTAGTCTTCATTTAGATCCAATTAGTGGTCTTATAACAGTAAAAACTGATACAATAGATACATTTGATCGTGAAATAAATTCGCGACATTACTTAACTGTAGAGGCACGAGACAATTTAGGTTATGGAAATCAAAATACTGTTCAATTAATTATAAATATTGAAGATGTTAATGATAATGCTCCAATATTCCGACAAGGACGATATGAAGCTAAATTGTTAGAGAATAAACTATACTTTGAAACACCATTAATTTTAGAAGCTCGTGATAATGATTCCAATGGAACAGAGAATAGTCAAGTAACATATGAAATTATTGATGGTGATTTAAGAGAAAATTTTACTATTGATCCGAAAAAAGGTATTTTGCAACCATTCGGTAGTATTGATTTTGAGCTATTACCTGCAGGTAATGAAAATATTAGAGCTTTTAATTTAACTGTACAGGCAAGAGATTCGGGTATGCCAAATTTATCATCTAAAATAGACGTTACAATATATATACAAGATGTTAATGATAATCCACCAATATTTGACAAATCTTACTATACCAAAACAATTCCCGAAGATATGTTAAGTGGGAGTCAAGTTATTGAAATGAAAGCATTTGACCGGGATGGCTCAAAACCAAATAATAATTTAGTTTATAGAATTCAAAGTGGTGCTAGTGATAAATTTATTATAAGTGCTGATACTGGTATAATATATGTTGCACCAGGTGCTTCATTAGATCCAGATTTTACAAATCCTAAGAAACTTTATTACAAATTGACTGTGGTAAGCTTAATAATAAATTTTATGATTGGATATATAACACATTATGAATTTTTTAGATGGCTCTCGACGGTGGATTAGGTAATGCTCAGCTAACATCAACTGCCACTGTTAACATTACAATCAAGGATGTAAATAATAAGTTTCCTGTATTAAAAGAATTACCAACACTAAAAATTCACGAGAATACAAGAGTTGGTACAACTGTATATAAAGTAATAGCAACCGATTTAGACGAGCATCCAATTTTACGTTATAATATAGATAAACCTCATTCAATGGCAAGAACAGAAGAAGGCATTTTTGTAAAATCTAGTGAATATGATTTTAGTAGCGCCTTTGAATTGAATCCTGTCGATGGAATTTTAAACGTAATTAATTTATAATAACAAAAATTTTTTCTATAATTAAGATTTCTTTAATTAATTAAGATTGTGAAATTATTAGACCGAGAAAAGGTTGAGACAATAAAATTGATTATTACAGTACAAGATTTGGCGGCAGCTAAAGGCTTACAAAAAACAGAAGGTATAAAAAAATCATTTATAATGAAATGAAAATTAATATATTTCTTAATTAAAATTTGCAGCAATATTAAATATTCAAATAGAAGATGACAATGATAATAATCCAAAATTTAAAATGCCTTTTTATAAAAGATCTATTACTGAGAATAGCATGATTGGCGTTACAATTGGGAATGTAGTTGCTTATGATATTGATAAAAATAAAACTATTACTTATTCACTGGAAGGTATTAATTATTGAACATAAACTATATAGTAAAATATATACATGAGTTTTATATATATATTTTTTAAATTATAAAAGGAAATCCAAGTATGACTGGATTAATTCATTTAGATCCAGAGACTGGTGAAATTTTAGTTGCCAATAAAATTGATCATGAAACTCATAAATGGTTAAATTTTACTGTGCGCGCCACTGATTCTGGATATCCCCCGAGATCATCTTTAGTTGATATATTTGTATCTGTGTTAGACGAAAATGATAATAATCCTTATTTTATAACCCAAACTAAAAATTTTACAATTAGTGAAAATTCACCAATTGGTTCACGAATTGGTATTATTCAAGCATCTGATGCAGATTCAGGAGATTTTGGTAAAATAACGTTTCTAATGGATCGACTCAGTTCGCAAGTAAGTATATTTTTATTTTATTTTAAATTTTTAGTATAAAAGTATTTTTTTATAGGGAAAGTTTACAATTGATGCAGATACTGGTGTTCTCACTGTAGCTGATAAAATTGATCGTGAGATAAAAGACTTTTACATGCTAGTAATTGAAGCATGGGATAATTATCAGTTTGGTTATGCAGCTGGAGAAAGTAGAAATGCATTCAAACAAATATTGTAAGAACTTATTGAAATTTAGGGAACTCGGAAATATAACTATTACTATTTGCATAAAGTAATAATATATAGAGAAACTATTTCATATATCATTTTTTGAACAAATTTTCATAAAATAATATAGAAATGTAAGACCCCAAGCTTTTTCAGTTTTTCAAAGGCCAGAACCTTTATTTTAAAAGCCCTCTATTCTATTTTCAAAGCTCATTAAAAAAATATATATAAAAAAACTGTTGCATAAAAACAACAAATTTAAATCTCCCTACCATATTTTCTTTTCTTTTTAATGAATAAATTTTTTTCAGTAGTTATTTAATGAATGAATTTCCTTTAGTAGTAAATTATAATATAATAATTATACAATATAATAATTTGATAATTTGATTGAGATGATAATTTTTGGCAAAATAGTTTTTTTATACTCAGCATTATTAAATATTTTTTCAATGAGCTTTGAAAATAGAAGGCTTTTAAAATAAAGGTTCTGGCCTTTGAAAAACTGAAAAAGCTTGGGGTCTTACATTTCTATATTATTTTATGAAAATTTGTTCAAAAAATGATATATGAAATAGTTTCTCTATATATTCTTACTTTATTGTTTTAGTTTTTTAAAATTATTATAATACATTTTTGTTGTTGAATTATTTCAAGTAAATAAATTTTTCAAAGAGATTTTGCAGATTTAATGTAAAATAATTAAATAAAAATAGTTACCATTTTATTAATTTAGTATAAACATATTGGATGAAAATGATTCGCCTCCTGAATTAAATGTGCCACTTGAATGTGTTCAAATAACTGAATATCATGATGTGAAAGAACCTATAATAAAAATTAGAGGAAAAGATGCTGATGATCCTATGTTACCAAACGGAAGATTAGAAATGTCAATTATCAAAGGAAATGAAGATGGTATTTCGTTCATACTTTACATTAAATATATTTTAATAAATGTTTATTTTTTGTGTATAGGACTTTTCCAGGTTATTCAATCTGATCCATGGGCAGCCAACATAATTGCTAGAAAATCCCTAAAAAATAAATATGGAAATCATTCATTAACACTGTCCACAAGAGACTTAGGAACACCTTCAAATGTTATTAAAAAAAAATTAGATATTTGTATAACAGATTTTAATGATCATGCTCCAGTTTTTGTATCACCATCCCATAACATTACCGTCCGAATACCAGAAGTATTATTGAATTATAATAAAATAACCTTAAAGTAACTCAACATAATATTTTTTTTAGAATGCCACAGTTGGTACACTTATCATTCAAATACATGCTATAGATGATGACATTGGAGTGAATGCGTTAGTTCGGTATCGATTAAAATCAGATCCTCTAGGAAATTATAAAACCTTTGAAATAGATCAGGATACTGGACTCTTATTTTTAAAACAAAAATTAGATAGAACAAAACAAAAATTATATGAAGTAAAATTATATAAAAATTAATTCAAGACAAATTACTTAATAACATTTTTACTATACGTTATAGATAAGAATTGAAGCATATGATCAAGGTCTACCAACATCATTAAGTTCAGATCTAGATTTAGCTATTTACGTTAGAAATGTTGACGATTATGAACCTCAATTTTTAGTTGAAAATCTTTTTGTTAATTTTACGGGTATATTCAAATTTTGTCCCCTTATTTTTATGTATTGTTTTGTTTTCATGTTTATATACATAATTTTTTTCATCAGAACATGTCCAGCCTGGCGTTGAAAAGATTAAACTACCGGATACAGTTGAAAGAGATGAAGTTGATGATTTAGATGATCCACCAAGCACAGTGTGCTATTTTATAGTTCATGGCAATGATGATAAACTATTTAGTTTGGATCAGGAAAATCATATTTTAACAGTGAATCAAGAATTAGATCGTGAAGTGAAGCCGAATCATACAATTTATGTACGTGCTACAGAAAACTGTTCAAGAGCACCAAAAATTAATCGAGATAAATTCAATATGGAAAATTTGACTTTTCATGAAACAAATGAAATGTACCAATCTACTGATAATATGGATATTTATCCTTTAAGAATGACTTCCAGCTACAGACGAAATAATAATAAAAAATATGAAACTTATTTTGATCGTTACAAGCATTCACGACAATTGAGAAGTTTAAAAGATAATGAAATTATTTCTACTGCTCCAGATGAAGCTGAACCCATCACTGACGAAGTATTGATGACTGATGGAACTATTGTTAGAATAATAATACATGTTTCTGATATTAATGATAATGCACCAAAATTTAAATTCAGTACTTTCACCGGTGGATTCACTACTAATTCAGACTTTGGATTAAAATTTATGAAATTAGAAGTATGAAGATAATAATTTAATATGTTTCTAAACTAATTTTTATTATAATTTAATTACGAATTTATGTAGGCAACAGATTATGATGAAGGAAGTAATGCTATTATAAAATATTATCAAATTGGTGAAACACGACAAACATTATCAGAAGGTTTGGAAAATATTAAAAATTCACCATTTTTAATTGATGAAAATACTGGAGAAATATCTTTAAACTTCGATCCACAAAAGGGAATGAAGGGTTATTTTGATTTTATGGTTTTGGTAAATGATACAGATGGATTAAAGGATACTGCACGTGTATTTATATATTTATTAAGAGAGGATCAAAAGGTTAGATTCGTATTTCGACAACAACCACCAGTGCTAAGAGATAAAATTCATATTTTTAAAAAGTATAAAAATCGAATATGAAATTTAAATTTAACTACATAAGTTTTAATGCAAACTTTTGTAATGTTTTTGTTTTTTTTCAGTATTTTAAGTAATGTTACAGATACAATAGTTAACATCGATGAATTTAAAGTTCATGAAAATAAAGATGGATCTGTGGATAAAACAAAAACCGATTTGTATTTACATTTGGTTGACAAAGAAAATAACTCAATTTATGATGTTACTAAAGTTTTAAATTTAATTGATAAACATATTGAAAAACTTGATGAACTCTTTAAAGAATTTAATGTACTAGATACTCAACCAGCTGAAGTACAATTATTAGTTGGCCAATTAAATCAAAGTCAAATGTTTGTTTGGTTAATATTTTTAAATATTTTCCTAACCGTTTTTTTGATACTTATATTAATTTTATGTTTTTCACAAAGAAATATGTACAAAAGACAATTAAGAGCTGCCAAAGTCAATATTTATAGTAAAATTATAATAGAAGTGATAAATTTTTTATATCAAATATAATAATTAATTTTCATTTTTAGCTCATCCTCCGTCCGAAACCACTATAAGAGATCCAATGACAAGAGTACCAAATACAAATAAACATAGTGTCCAAGGATCAAATCCAATTTGGTTAAAAGGCTTTGATGCTGAATGGTTTGAAAATGACGAAGATTTAAGGTATTATTTTAATTATTTAAATTTAAAAAAAAAAACCTAAATAAATTAATAAATATTGTCAAATGTAGCCAAACAAGATTAGATTCGTTAGATGAAAATATTTTAACTAAAGATTTGCAAGAAAAGAAATTATTTGATGAACCAAATGATTTAAACAGACATTTTAATGTTTACAATCAAATTGATAAGATGACATCTAATGCTCAAATAATAGCCAAACGTCTTGAAACTACAGAATTATAAAGTTTTTTTGTATTTTTAAAATAAATTATATTTTCTTTTGTAAATAACTTAATTTTATATTTTTCTAATAAATTTATAAAATAAATAAGAAATAAGAGAATAATTTTACCATTATACATTGCCATTAAGCTTATAATTATATTTACTTTGTTTTTACATTCATAACAAAATTATAAATATTTTTAAATAGAAACTAAGACTTGTTCTACAAAAGTAAGTATTATTTATATTAATAAGCTAAAATTCAAAATCTTAATAATATACTTAATAAATAAAATAAAATAAACAATATATAAAAATAAGTAGACATATAAAATATGAAATCAATAATAATTTATATTAACCTCACGATATAATTAAATTATTCATATTTTAGTATTAGCTTTAATCAAATATTTTTTAACATAATAAATTAAAATTATACACTAAATTTAATTAAATTATCTTTACATTACAATAAATATATTTTTCAATTCCACTATATCTTTATTATGCTTACAGAATTCATTATTTAAACTTAAAAGAAAGTGTCACTTCACATTACAATATATCCAAAAAAAGGCAAACATAGAAATATTACTATAAATTGCAATATTAGCATAAAAAATAAGTGCTTTAAACAAATTATACATCAATTGAAAATAAATATAAAAATACAAAAATTGATTCCATTTATGTCTAAATAGTATTTTCATTGTCCAACTGTGCATTCGGTATATAAAGTTTAACAATTCTATTCAGAAAAAATAAAATAAAATTGAAATAATATGAAGTAGGACAAAATGAGGAAAATTTATATAAAAATATATTTATACTTATTGTATGAATATTTGTGATCAATATTATTAAACATGCGTTGGAATCTACACCAAATTTGATCACGATTACAGCCCTCATATTTTTTAGAGAAAGTTTCCAGTGCGGTTAAAGCAAATTCAGATATTTCATGAATTCGTTCATTTAAATTATCTGGTGGTTAAAAAAAAAAAAAATTTACTATAGAAGATTTCATATAATGTATAATATACCTTTATCAGAAAAACTCCTTCTCTCCATTGAAACGTCCTCTTCTGTTTCTTCAGTTACTAAATTTTTTAATTTTGGTAAAAATAGTAATAGGCAAATTAAAGCAACAAATTTAATAATTTTTTTAAAAATAATTAATTTTAAAAGTATTTTTCCAATTGTAAAGAGATTAAGTTTAAATTTGAATTTATCAAAAAACCAATGTTCATCACGTGGATGATGAAATGCTGCCAAATGATGACCATAGAAAGGTTGTTGAAGTGGTGGACCATAAAGTGGTTTTGGCGGTCCGTAAACAGGTGCTGGTGGACCATAATTTTGATGTGGATGATAGTCATATCCTTGACTCGCATGAACACTTATATCCCCACGTTCAGGCACAGAATTTCGACTTATATCTAAAATTAATGTATGTAGTATATATAAAAGAAAATAAGAAATTAGAATTAAAATAAAAATTATCAGAAATAAATAAAAAAAATTCCAGAAAAATAAAAATTAAGTTTTCCATAATGAATATAAGAAAATTTTACAATTAATGATCAAATTATATATCAAAGTTTGTTTTACAAGTGCGATAATAGTTCTCACCACATCTTAATTTTTAATTCCTTCTATATTAAAACATAATTTTCACATAAACAAAAATAAATTAATTAATTACTCGATGTTATAGATAGGACGACTTTAAGAATTTGTTATACCCAATTATTTACATATTTATAATTTGCAAAACAAACAAAATTTGAAAAAAAATTTAAATTGTTTTTTAATGTAGCGAAACACTAAATCCAACAAATATACAAAAAATAATTAATGATAACAAAATTAAAATGATTTTTATACCATTTGTAGTTTGATGTGAATTTTCTAATGCATTTATATAAGTGTCCTGATTAGGAACTTCACAATAAACACCAGTTACACTTGCACATAATAGTATACACAAAAATTTCACCATTTTAATATTATTTATATCCTTTATTAAGAGTTTTCACAATTATTAATTATTTTTGTTTAAAGAGAATGCGATTTAAAAGAAACGATTACTGATTAACAACTAAAATGTTGATGGATTGTGCAGCGATATTTAAAGAATTGTTGGGAAATTAAAAAGGTATGACAAATTTTATTTATCGTCATATTATATTTATTGACTGATGGTAATAGGAATAACTTAACTACTATATATACATATAATTTAAACATAACATTATAGTCCAATAACCGCATTTTGTTCCGGCATTCTATTTGTTACGTAGTTGAAATTCCTCCCTCCGAAGAAAGTTAAATAAATATGTTGGTAATTATTATATATATATTATAGATCATCATCAACAGTCATACTATAAAACGTGATTAACATAATAATTGTTTGATACAATGCAATGCTAAGTTGTTTTATAACCAACCCAAAATATTATTATTTTTTTGATACTTTATCTACTTGTTGTAATCAATTTCACTTGCAAACAAAATATTTAAATGTTTAAAATGTTTTATTTTAAACAATAAATAGTTTCGGTAGCAAAGAGAAATGATTAAGTTCGTTATAATATTATAATTTCGGCAGAGTGTTTTCAAGACCTCCATAGCATTTTTGGTATAATTAAAAAAAGCTAATGATTGTCGGTATGATTTAATTATGGTATTTCTTATGTATTTCATTTTTTTGTACCGCACTACATTTAAATATAGAGAGAGGGTAGAACGACTATTATAGAAGAACGAACTGAAAAGTCAAATAATTTACAAAAAAAAAAGAAGTTTATATATATTGGCATACTGGAAAAATGGAATACTGTTGTGTTAGGCTAATTCTTCAGAGCCAGTTCTCAGTTCTCTACTAAATATACTAAAGAGTTATTAAAGTCTAAATTGTTGTGCATGTGCATTTCAGACTGAAATAATGATACGATACTAAAGAGAATATAAATATATAGTTTGACGTTTCTTTAGGACATGTGGAAAAAAACTGAAACAATTGCAATATTATAAGTAATAATAATAAGGCTCTGAATCACAAAACAATTGGATATTAATATACAGAACGATGAAGCTGTAATACATTCCATCATTTTGCCTTAAAATAACTTTCAAAAGGAATTATAAGAGATTTTAAAATCAATGCTATATTATAAGTCGTATTACATAAATTTCCTTTAAAATCTTTTAAATTTCACCATTGCCCCAAGCTTTGTTATAATAATTGCATATACGCAGTCTCACACGCACTTCAAGTGTTATTTAAACGATTTCCATTTACAGTTCAAGATTCAATTGATTAAGTTAATTTTTACATCTTTTTTATTTATATTATCTTAATCAAAATTGTTATTAACTTGACATGCAATTGTATATTTATATACATTTGTTTTAAAACAATTAAACATAGGTATGGCGAGAATTTATATTTAAATAATTTTAATGAAATATACATTTATGTTTATATGAATAATCATGTTCATTTATCAAACTTATTTAAAACAAATGTTTGGTTATTGTAAATTAATTTCTAGTTTGACTTAATTATCCTCTTAATAAAATGGAAAGTTAATTAAAATTGAGATGAAAATGGAAAGTTTACACGGTCGTATGATATATGGTCATCCAATTTCGGTAATAAATTTAAAAAATGTGAGTAGTAAGAACATTAATGAAAATATTATCAATATATTGATTCCTAATCTTTTTAGTTTTTTGTTGTCATTTTTTCAGTTCGAACAACATACTTTAACTGCTTTTTGCTTTGAATCACTAAATCTAAAATATTAAATTATTTCCAATAAAAATAAAAATCTGAACATTTGACCAACTTTATGTTATGTATTTAAGTAAATGGTATTTGAAATGCTGAAAAAAACAATGAATCGATAAATTTGTCGAATTGTGTATACCTGTACAAGATACCTTTGGGGAAATTGTACTTGCTCTCCTTAATAAATTGTACTTCTCCTATAAACAGGAGATTCGGGTTTATTTTTAAATATTTTCAATATAAATATTAATTGCAATAAAATGAATAATGAATTGAAATATTAAACAAAATAATCTAATGTCTAATTTCTCATTATGTGCTCTTATTTGAATATTTTATGCAATCAACAAAAATTCTATATGCTCGATAATAAAATCCATCACAGATCTCAAGCCAACCACACACATTTCGGTTTGTCGGTGAAGAATATAAAGCCGATTTGGTGTCCTTATTGACACAGAGACAGAGTATGAGACCTAAACGTTGTCCAGGTCTCTGGCCAGCCTGTACAGTTAAGCCTGTACCAGGCATATCTCTGAGGCCGACCGGAACGTGTGTGGAAGTCTTTACAAACGCCATCGCATGATTAAATTCTAGTATACTCAAATTTTCTGAAACGGCCCATACACTATTAAACATGTTGATCAACCTTGTTTATCAACTTGGTTGATGCTTTGCCATACACTTATTCGACAAGTTTATCAACTTCATTTTTTCCAGGTAGTGATGTAGTAAATATCATTGTAAATTTCTTTTGAAAATAAGTTTAAAGTATGCTTGGAAAAAATTGCACATAAAATTACTACAATTTTATATGTCTCTATAATCATTTTTCCCACCCTTGGTTTCTTAAAAATTGGTTTTTATAATTTTCACATACAATTATTCTTCCAATAAGTTTCTCCAATTCTCTGTATTTGGCACAATCATTTTATTTTTTTAATAACAAAAAAGTTTTTAAACATTTTCAAATAAATTTACACACAGAATTTAATTTTTTAAATAAATTTTTTTGATTTTCTATAAAGTTGACGATCAACATGCTCCACACTGCTCCACACACTATTCAACAACAACTCAACCAAGTTGATCAGCATGTTGTACCGTTTATGGGCCCTTTAATATCCCAACCTGCTATAATTTGTAACACTTTATTTTTTTTTGCAATTAGGCACTCGCACGCGCACAGCCCAATAAGAGGTTAATGAAGTTCGTTGTATAAGGTTATGAGCTGCTCCACACACTATTCAAAATCAACTCAACCAAGTTGATCAGCATGTTGTATCGTTTATGGGCCCTTTAATATTGAAATATTAAATAACATATAAATTATAACATATAAATTAATTGAAAAATAGATCGTAAGGTATATATACTTAACAACATTTACATAAAGGTATGGAATAGTATCATAAATAAAACTAATTTAAAAATATTATTTTACGCAATTTCAAATCCTTATTAATACAATGTGGGTAAGGGTTACTTACTCGAATCCAATTTAAAATGTTTTTTTTCTTACCAGTTTGTTTATATTAAATAAAAGAAATTTTTGTACAAAAATATGTATATTTTTATGTTGTGTTAACGTTTTCGTATATCAATAATTATTACAAATCTCAAATAATTTAAAAAAAAAGTATTATATTCTATTCTATTTTTCTATTCAACAATAAGATTCAATAAAAATTAATTATAGTGAGTAACATGAAATTTTTTTAATTAGATTTTAAGATAAAAAATATAATATATAAATAATATTTGTGAGCGTTTAGTATTTCTAAAATATACTATAATATATGACGTAATTCAGATCAAATAGTATATAAGAAGTATGATGCTTAAATATAATAATGTTGATATTACAAATATTTTTTGTAGATTTATAACTTTTTAAACTCATAACAAATCCGTATATAATATAAAGCCTATTAATAAAGCCGTATTATATTATATACGGCTTTGCTAATAGGCTTTTTGTTTAAGTTTCTTAATAAATTCTCGTGCTTGTTTGTCCCCTTGGCGATATTCTAAGGCACGTAAACAGTCTGCTCCTTCTACATTATATAAAAAATAATATTAATTTCGAAGTTTTTTATTTAATGTTTAAAATTTACCCTTATATTCAGGACGAGTTAAGGTCATATGAATTTGTTCATTTTCTGAATTCTTTATATCATTAAATGATAAATAGCATTCAGCGATATATTGATTAGACATTCCAAATAGATCTTTATCTTTAATACTAAACAATAGCAAAGCATTATCCATTTTTCGTTGATCATCTGATAATATTCTGTAAAAAAAATATAAATTTTATTATATTATTATTAAATGTTTTTTTATATTTGAATGAACTTAAATTAGGTTTATCGTTTATGAAAACACGAAATTAATTAATATTCAAACTAAAAACCAACAAAACTGAAAGTTTGCGTTGGCATTACTTATTTGTGTATAAAAAAATTGATATTTAACATAAAATTTTGGATGGCGGATTATTATCAAATTATGTACGTAGGAAACGATAGATTAATTCTGGGGTCGGATTCTCTGAGTCGATATCGCGTAGTACGAGACGATTCTCGAAATAAAAAATTGGAATCACGACAATCGATTGATATCGTATCGAAATTATTTAAAAAAGTAGTAGATTTTACTTCAATAATAATGACAAATTATATAATATAAATTAAATCTGAAATTATATAGTAGGGCCGAATACGCTGCTGTTGCTAAACTAAATTTTAAATACAAAATTTAACTTCAACTATTAAATATTAAAAATTAATAAATTATTAATTAATAATTAATAATATTTAATTACTAATTATTAAAATTTCATTATTTATCTCTACTATTTAATTTAGTTTAGTAAGAGCGTACTAGGCTTTATATAAAAAAAAGAGTTTTTTTTATTTAATATTATTATTATATAGTTATTTTGTTTTATTTGTTGAATGGATGAATTATTTTTAAAATTATAATATTCTAAAAATTAAAATATAATAATTAAAAAAATATAATAATAAAATAATAATATTACCTGTAACAATCTGTATGGGCCTTCAGCCTGATTGATTAATAATAAATAAATAAATAAATAATTAAAATAATTTGTTTTTAAATTATTTTAAAATTAATTAAAATTATTATTTGTGACGTTGATTACAGAACTGAATGAAGTGAATTTCGAAAGTGGTTTAAGTCAAGACTCCAAAAAAATACATTTTTTCGTTTTTCGTAGAATTTGTAGATTTAAATCTTTAAATCTAAATAAATATTTCTTTAATCTCAAATCTCTAACAGTAAATAATTCCATTCGATAACAAAATACCTATCGAATGAAATTCATCGTTTGATACTTGATCAATCGTATGATAAAACCCCAAAAGCAAATTTATCATTAGATTTCGATATCGTTTACTCGATACGATATCGACTCAGAGAATTCAACCCCTGATTTTTCTAACTTAACGATACTTCTATTTTCCATTTTGACAATTCTCATCATACTACACAAAATATCTAAATATTGATAATTAACTGAAGAAGAATTGTTTAAATATAACCTTATTATAGTTTAGAATAGAATAGAGTATATGTGGGGAAACCGATATTACGTGCATTTGTTATTAAAGCTTACATTTTAAAATTTTCCTCATATAGTGGATATAAAGTTTTATTTTGAACTGATGTTTTTGGTGGACTAATTCCCAGAAATTTCTCAGCTGGCATAAAATGAACTTTAACAAATGAATCACATGATCCATTTGAATCCATTGGAACTAAATTTCTAGCATTCATTATTTCCAAATGTAAAATATTATCGGCAAAGTATCCACGAACTGTTAATTGTCCATAAACATAATCAGACATATTTTTTTGATCTTCCAGTCTTGTAAGATAATACTGATGAATTAAATCTCCAGTCTCGTATGCATGCAACTCTAATAATCGTTCAATATTTTCCAACGTCTCTTGGTCTGACGCATTTTGATTAGTATTTTTGGTTAATTTAAAACTTGTTACCATTAAATGTAGTGTATCACGTAAGTTTGAGAAGAAAGCTGGTGGACGACGTTTCTAGAAAATAAAAACAACATGAGTTTAAAATAATTTTGTGTTATTTATATGTATTTACATCTAAATTGCTTTGAACTAAATCATATAAAATAATTGCTAATTCACTCCAAATTGCGTCTAAAATTCTTTCGAAATTCACTTCATTCAGTTCTGTATGTAAGGTCTGTAGTGAATTTTCTAAGTACATCATTAATCGATCCATTGAATTTGAGTCATCTTGTAATACTTCAGCACCCTCAGTTAAAAACCGTCTCATAGCCGGAGACATTTTTTTCGCAACAACCTCAATTAATTCTAAAATTTTATTTCGTTCTGTATCAATTGCATTATCGAGAACATTTCTTAGTGTTGAAGCACAACGTTCTGCTTCTAGTTCACTTCGATATTCAGCTAATTTCGCAATAATTTCATCAGCACCTAATTCCTTAAATTAAATCATATAATATATTAAATTAAAAATAGTCCAGTAATAAATCATATATGTACATACTTTAATAAATGGTGTTAAACTTTGTCTAATATAATCAATATTATTAATAGCCAGACACCACTCCCTAGTTACTTCAAATCTTTCTTGATAATCATTTAAATGTAGTTCTTCTACACGTTTCGACATTCTATCAGCATAAAATACACAGCACCTACATATATCCTGTACAATTTTAAATTAATTTATATAAAAATTTTAGGAAAATATTAATTGTATAATTTTGTTCTTACATCGACAATTTTTCCTACAAACATATATGCTCCTTCAGCATCTGGCCAACCTAATTGTTGCCAGAAAATTTTTATTTGATAAAATATTGCTAATGTATCAACAGCTGAACTACTATATTTAACAGTTTCATCAACAGGTATTAACCGATCCAGATCAATTGCTTTTTCTATTCTTGTCAATGCTTTATAAACTGATATGTCGAGCCAATGCGTTACACCAGGTGTAAACCATTCATGATATTTATTTATTGCTAAATCTTCTTCGCCAGGACAAAGAGCAATACCTGTTATATATTTGTAATTATTAAAACGAGGAGAACAATTTATATATAAATTATTTTACCTAAAGTTATAAATCTTTTTAAAACTAAATATAACTCAAAAAGTGTTGTTCCCATATTGATTTGTTCATATTCAGGCAATCTTTCAAATTTGTCCTCAGATATACTTAAACGTTTAATATTCCGGCAAACATCCTCTACTACTGGCTGAGAATATTCAGCTAATTTTTTTTCATAAAATAGATATAAAGATTGGGCATAATTAAAGTGCATTTTCCTAAAATTAAAAAAAATTATTTATTTCAAATATAAAAAAAATTTTTTTTTGATTTACTGTTGAAAATGCCTATCATAATATTCAACCGCCTTTTGTAAATCGGATCGGACTAATTGTATTAATTTAATTAAATGTTGCAATCGCTCCTCTTCGATGCCAGCTCTTTGAATCTCACTATTTTCATTAATATGCTCAAACCAATCAAGAGCACCTGAATTAACTGCATCTCTTAAAGCACCTATCAAATTCCAATTAGGAGATTTATCATCATAGTCATCTCGTATAATCCACCCATAAACTGACTTTGGAAGTAAATCGGTTCCTTCTGGTGGTTCCAACATTCCAATTTTTGATATAATATCTAGAGCTTCAGTTAACATTTTAACGCAATGCTTATCACCAGCGGTTTTCTTTCGTAATTTTCTGATTATTGAGAAACATGATGGTAGCAATCTTTTAGCCCCTTCCCAAAATAATTTAACTTCATCATCATCATGTGGCAAGGATTGCAAAGTGGGTAATATTTTATCCACAATTGAGTTGAAAAGCCCAAATGCAAGTGGATGATCTTGTTGTGTATTTGCATAAACCGACCACTGCGCCATTGCACAATCAATTGCAGTCAAACCGCTTTGTGCTGAATGTTGTGTTAATACAGCTTCACCTTGAGCAGAAAATTTTCCACGCCACCAATAATGAGCAACTTTCGATGTTTCCAATTCGTGCATTAACAAAATTCGCAACAAATGCCGATGTTCCTGCGCAGCTACTCTATTATTTTTTTCTGCACTAAAACTCATGTGTAAAAGAACTGAACCTCTTGTTTTGGATGTTCTAGAACCTTTTTCTAAGCTATGCCAAACTTTTATACCAGATGCTGGAATTGTTTTTAAAGGGATTGCAGTTCTGCCGATTAATTCGTTATCATGTTTTCCCGTTGAAGCTGTTACAGCAATTTCTTTCATTAGTTTTCGAAGACCTCGGATACCTTTTACTTCAAAAAATTTATTCATTTTTTCGCCTACAGTTTCAGCTGCATCAAAATCCCAAATTTCTAACACCAAAACTTCGTTGTTTGGATTTTCGTCAGGTAAAGGTCTATAAAATTATGTCAAATATAAAAAAAAATAATATTTTAAAATTTTATTTATTACATACAATGAAAAATGCTCTTCCCAGAGCGGATTTAATGTTGCTGATTTAACAGATGTATTATATCTATGTGTTGAACATGACTCTAGAAACATTGTAACAAATGGATCAGAAAGGCCATTCGAATCTTTTGGAACTAAACCTTCAGCCTTAATTATTTCAACATTGAGTCTTATTTCAGCTGCCTCTTTAGTTTCAGCTGATTTGAAAATTTCATCGTGTTTTTCATTTGAAATTTTAAATGCATCTTGAACATATTCCAATAATGCTGGCTGGCAAACTTCTTCTGAGCTTTCACATCCAATATTATGTAATATTTCATGTAATATTTCTTCATATAATTCATCAATCTGTGTAAAGAAAGGCTTAATTTTTAGCAATTCAATTAAAAAATAAGTTAAAATATTACATATTTTCAATGCAGTTTTTTTTAAATACATAAATGTAAAAATATTAATTTATCTTTATTTTGAAATTCTACTAAATGTAAAATTTTACAAATTACCAAATTGATAACATAATTTGAAGACTTACATATATCGAAGTAAAGTAACTAATAATCTTTATAATAGTTTTATAGTTTAATATTTACTTTATATTAAATTTCAAAAACCAAATGTAAAGGGTCATTTTACAATAGTTCTAACTCAATTTTTAGAAGATGTAAAATGTTAATCTAGTTTTTCATTTTTATATATAAAAAATCCTATTATCTGTCATTCCTATAGTAGCATATATATCAACGGCTCGATTTTGAAAGTGGGGCAAGCCCATTTTAATAAAAAACTTTCAAAATCAAAGCGTTTGAAATATCATTGACCAAATATGTAAAATTTCTATTTATACATTTATACAAATATATTACAGATCTTCTGGCGAAGAAGATTTAGCAATAAATAATTGAATAAGATTTAGCTTTAACAAATTTTTTTTACAAAATGGACTAGCCCCACTTTAACATCTAACATCTTACAAGCATAATATAAAATTAATTGATTTGTTTTGAATGGTTTTATAATTTTTGAAATAAGGTTACGTAAAAATGATTTAAAACATGCAATCTATAAACAACACAAATTATTTTTATATGCAAATCAATAAATTTTATAAAATTGCACATTGCACTCTTTATCTCTGAATATATTGATAGTAAATAGCGATATTCAAGTTTACGTCAATAAAAATGATTATTTCATAATGGAATTTAATTGAATTCAATAATTGTTATCAGATATTTATATTTCTAAAATGAATAGTGTGTTTGAAAGAAACAAAATGTTGTCTTAGAAGAATTCGATGATGATCAATTAATTTACAACAGACGAAAGTGAATACAGATAATTATTGAAGTACCACCACGATAACATGCAGACGTATAATTTTTAAAATATATTATAATTTTAATTCTATAGTATAGATAGGATAATGCAAATTTTGATGGTTAGTCTATATATAGCAAATTTATTATGTTCTACACTCTTAATCTAAAATAAGGTAAATCAAAATGTTTCGTTTTCAAACCATTTTTTATGTATTCAATTTAACTAATAAATAAATTTAAATTTATTTATAAATATTTATTATTCATAAGATAACCATATAATTGTAATACAACACCATAATTTAGCTAGAATCATAAATGATATTTTGATTTGCATATGAAATTTATAGACAAATTTACAAAATGAAGTAAGTACTCGTCAAAGTATCTTTAAACATTGTTTTCATATGAAAGGTTAGAAAGCCTGTAATCGGAATCCCCGAATTTTAATACATAAAGATGCAGTGTTAATATCATATTCATTAAGAAAATATGGAAATTTATACTTACAGTCATTGAATGACATATTAATTTCGTTTGCTTTTCCAAATAATCCTTTGGTACTCCTCGAAAACAATTTTTAGCTATGCTACCATTACGATTTAATGCTCGCCGACGTTTAACTATTTCGTAATCGAATTTTGATTGTGAATTGAAGTTACGATTATTTAAACTTAAATATTTATTATTAATAGTAGAATTTCGACTATAACCACCAAAATTTGTAAGACGTGGTAATGACAACGAACTCATTTCTTTATTTTAAATTATTTTAATTTATATTTGATTTATTAATTATACAATTTTCAAATTATATAAAAAAAAATTAATTATATAAAAACAAATTTAGATGATTATCATTGCAAAAATAAATTGAACTCAGGAGGAACTGCGGACAAACGACACTTTAATTATTTTTTATTTTTTTTAAGAAATTATTTTGGGAACGATAATGACGTAACAAATTTACTTAATTTTATTTCTATTTATTTAAATTCTTTATCCTAATGCTATAAAACTGATACAACGTGAAATAAAATACATATATTATTTAAATGAAGATCATTCACTATCACTGTTTTTATCACTACGGTTGAAAAATGCTAGTAAAATGCATTCGTGACATTAACCTTGATTATCATTTTTAATTTTTGAAGTTTATTTTAATATTTTGTACCAGGTAAAAAAGTATTTCGTTTATTTTATTTTTAACGGATTCGCGTAATTCGTTGTACTAGGAATTTATTATACTATAAGAATTTATGTTCCGAATAAACTGTTTGTGCCCAACTAAAATTTATTTTTCTAAAGTGGTGAGTTATTTTTCTTATCGATTCGAATTTTCCCTATGAATAATAAATATTTTCTTTTCGAGATTTTCTTTTCAGAGAGAAAAAATAAAATGAGCGACAATATATTAATTTAAAAATATCAACATCACAACACAACAACGAACAGAATATTCGAGCATAATTCAAATTATTCTTCCCACAGCATCTTCAATTCAAATTAATTAATATGTTGATATAACATTTTGTATCTTGCAATTATTGCATTTAATGATTTAAAATATTATAAAACTAAAAATGTCTATTAAAATTTTGAATAAAAACATTACTTTATAGATACTTACATTCTGTTATCTTCAAGGTAGACAGACATTATTTTCATAACTTTTGGCCATTATTTTTAAATTTCTGATTTTAAACAATTTACTCGTAATAAAAAAATGTACAATTTCAGTTACATAATTATAACTTACATACATAGTCGTATAATTAAGTAAAAAAAATATAATTTTTTGGTCATATTATTTCATAATATTTCTAAACACAAATTATGAATACATATACATACATTAAAATTAAAAGTATCATCAAGATTCATCGTACATTTTAAAATCATTAATACTCTTTGAAACAAAATTGTAAAAAGAAATCTTGCTCGTCCCCATAATTGTTTTGGCATACTTCTGCTTTTTAAGGTTACACCAAAATTTTGGAAATTATATGCATATAGTTTCAGTTAAAATTATATATATTTTAAATTGATTTCATGTATTTATATTGAGAGGTTTGAGAAATATACAGGGAATTGAAAAAATTTGGGGGTAGTTATTAGTATTTTTATAAGTAAGCATTTGAAAATGAATATTAACAATTTCCGTAATTTGGTGCCGTGTATAACAGTTTGAAAGAGGAAGAATATGGTTTAAATTTAGTTAAGTACTCTATTTTCTATTACAAACGTTGTTAATTCTAAACGAACGGACGGATAGACAGAGTCAAACTAATATGCATATTTTTTCCATTTTTTTTTTGTTAAACTTGATTTATTTTCATCTTATTTATAGGTGTAGTATTATATATTAAATATACGGTATACCAATTTTTTGTTATTGGTTAACACAAGAATAGTTGAAGCTAGAAATTAATTGTAAAGGCCAAAAAGCTTTATTCAGCATAATATTTAGTTGTAAATTTAGATTTAAATATATTTTTTCTTCAATGAATCAACTAAAATTTTAAAATATCAAGAAAATATTGACCAAACTTTTAGGGTAAAATTTTCTTGGTTGTAATTGTCACAATATGTATATTTATAATATTTATTTATACAAAATTTAAAATTATTTTACAACCTGCAGATTTATTTTCTCTTTCATAAAACTAAATTGAAAACTAAAATAATTTTAATTTATAAATCTAATTTTAGTTTATTTTTTTTCTCAATTTTTTTCTTAATATATAACCTTGCATTATAAATATCTAATAACTTTTAATATTGTGATTCTACAAAAATTTTATGTATGTTAAATTCATTTTCACTTGGCATTATATTTAAGTGTATGTCTGTTCTGTGGGGCAAGTTCATAGAACTGTTTTTTATATTCCCTAAATAAAATGACCTTGGAAGGCAAATTAACCCAATTCATACATGTCACATGTGTTTACATTAATTTAAATATTAACTTCTCCTTTTTTTGAATAATTGCTACAAATATGTAGTCATAAAAAATAATTTATACTTAAAAAATGTATATTCAACTAAAAATATAATGATTACTCACATTCATTCCCACAGCATCTTCAATAAAACTTTCGTGTTTTGCTCTCGATTCATCTGGTTCGCTATCTGATTCATGAAGAGATTCAGTTCCACTGTCTTGTTCACCCTCGGGTATAGCTGTTAATAAGTTCATCCGATTGCTAACATTTGTTATAGAAATTTCATCTGTTTCTTCAGTAGACTCAATATTTAGTGGTGCCAATGGTGTTAATAAGTCATCCATTTCAGATTTTTGCCGCAATAGCGAACCAAATTTTTCAAAAAATCCTCCATCGATATCTTGAATTCTGAGAGAAATTAAAATAAAATTTTATATATGTACATTTATTTATATTACTATTATATTATTTATACATTTTTTTAATGGTGTATAACATTTATATTACATATTTATTATGTGATGAAATGTTCCATATTAATTTTAATTTTAATAGTGAATAAAATTTAAAAAGTTAATTCCGAAAATATAAATACAATTTATATTAATTCCACATTTATAAATGAATTTAGGGATTAGAGTATGGGAGTGAGACTACCTAAATAATAATATGATTTATAAATTAATTTAGATATATAATATGATAATAGTAGTTAAATAAAATATAACTATTCTATCGAATCAGTTACATATTAATATTTGAAATTATTAAAATAATAAATATTCCAAATAAATTCCATAATGATAAATGTATGTAATTGTGGACTTTTTATATCATATAGTGAATAATTTAGTGAATAAGGTACATATTTTTTTTTAAATTTCTATCCTTTTATGCATTCTGTCTTTGATTAATTAAAATATACAATATGATGGATGTCTATTCAAGGAAGGTATTGTATGATTGAAAGTACTCTTTGAAATTACATATAAAATTATATATAAAGTGAATATTACTCAAAGGGAAAGTATTTAAAAAAAAATTTTCATTATTTATTTTTTTTATTTTATACTTTTTAGTCGATCAAATATATATTTATTTATTTAACCGACTGAAAAGTTTATTTGACCGACAATTTATATAACCCTTTGCACCCGAACGGCGCCATTAATAATAATGATACTATATTTCTTATATTGCGCACGGCGCACGCATTGCTAATTTTCGTTTCCCTTGTATAAATATTCATTAAAATTGTATTATCGGTATTTGTTTACCAAAACAAGTAATTTTGTTCCGTAAATTCTACGTTAGTCAATCTATTTATAATTTAATTTATACATATTTATATACATATTTATATTTTTTTCTTAACTCTACTGTCGTGTAGTTGATTAACCATACACAAAAAGGTTCGGGTTTTAGCAAAGGGTTGAAAGCAATTTACCATTGCGAAGTATGTACTTTGACAACTTGGGATGTTTTGTGTTAATTTGAGCTCCTCATGGCTCATACTTCGGGCTTCCACATGGCAGAGAGGCTCAATGTACAGTTCAAACTTATGAAGACCTTTCATTCGATACATATTTTTTTATGTTTATAATCAGCGTTGCCAAAGTGGTATATTTTATACCACTTGTGGTATATTTTTTTTGAAAAAGCATAATTTCAAAATTAAATTATGCCGGCATAAAAAGTGGTATAATTCAAAATTCATATAGCATAATTAAAGAAATAAGTATTTTCATCATTTTTTAAATTTAAATCTGCAAAAGCAACCTTCAACACAATGAAAACCTGAAAACTGCAACGTTTGCGACAAACTACAACTGGAAAACGTTAATTCTCCCAATTTTGTCATGTACATGCAATTAAATATCCCTCAAAACACCCACTTTATTCAATATACCTGTAAAAAAACTTAGCACTACACTTACAGCGCTAGAAATTTTTTTTGAAATTATGTCGAAAATAAATACTAAATAAACAAATTAAGCTCTTTTTTAGAGCTAAATTTGTATAATTAGATTTTAATTATACTAACTAATGATATATCATATATGAAATAAATTAAAATATTCTAGCTCCTATTTCCTATTTTATACTATAACTAAACTATACTAAATACGAAATTGTTCCCTGAGAGAAAGAGATGAGGAATACAAGCTAGAGATAGAGACTCAAAATATAAAGAAAAAAGACAATTTTCCCCTTAAATTTGGATATTTATTTATAATTATAATATTTCTTGATGTATGATTTTATTATGCCACTTGGCATAATTTTGGACTCTGAGTGGCATAATTTAAAATTTAGTATTGGTAACGCTGTTTATAATGTCTATTTTTGCAGAAACAGTATATTATTGTAGAAATTGTTATTCATAATCCAACTTTTCTATCACTCGATCAGTTAGAAAAATTCTTCAATTTATTAATAATCTTAGTAAATAAAACAAATATTTTTTCAGTGCTCATATATTTTTAATATTAAGAGTAATCATTTTTGAACTTAACATAATACATAAAAATTGGGAAAGGAATAATAATTTAAAATATGGTCTATTAAAATAATGTTATTTGTTTCAAGCGCTTTTCTTATGGAAGACATACAGACATATAATAGTGCCATTATAACTGGACCGACGATTTCATAAATTACTGATTAATTTTTTAGATTTCCTAAACAAATGTATTTAATATTGACATATTCATCAATTCCCTGGTGTCCTCCTTCACGACCTATGCCAGATTCTTTTATTCCTCCAAATGGCGCTTCTGCAGTTGATATTAAACCTTCATTAACTCCAATCATACCAACTTCTAATTTACGTGCAACTCTAAAAACTTGTGCAATATCTTGACTGTAGAAATACCCAGCTAGACCACGATTAACACTGTTAGCTATTCCAAGAGCATCTTGCTCACTTTTAAATTTGATAATTGAAATTATTGGGCCAAATACTTCTTCTTGGTACAATTTCATGTCAGCGCTCAAATTCGTTACAATAGTAGGTTCAAAAAACAATTCTCCAATATCAGTTCTTGGTTTTCCACCAAGAATAATTTCTGCATTTTTACTTTTTGCATCTTCGATAAAATTACTTACTTTCATCATTTGGGGCTTATTGATTAATGGGCCAATTTGTGTGTCTGTACAACTACCAAGACCAATTTTTAACTTTTTTACCGCGTCACTTAATTTTTCAATAAATTCACAGTAAACTTCATCTTGGATAATGAATCGATTTGATGATACACAAGTTTGACCACAGTTCCGAAATTTGGACACCATAGCACCTTGTACTGCTTTGTCGATATCAGCTGAATTAAATACTATGAAAGGTGCATTTCCTCCAAGTTCTAAAGCTACACGCTTAATTCCACCTGCACAATTTTTATATAGCAGTTTTCCGACTTCAGTTGATCCAGTAAATGATATACCAGCAACATCAGGACTCTTACAAAATAAGTCCCCGATTGGAGCAGAAGTATTTGTTGTAATAATATTGATTACACCTTTTGGAAAACCTGCTTCTTCTGCAAGTTTTGTAAGTGCTAAAGCTGTTAGTGGAGTATCTTCGGCCGGTTTAATAACAATTGTGCAACCTTAAATTGTTTATATGAAATTAAACTTTATTTTGTCTACAAATTATACTAACCAGCTGCTAAGGCTGCTGCAGCCTTTCTAGTAATCATAGCCAACGGGAAATTCCAAGGAGTAATCAGTGCAGCAACACCAATTGGTTGTTTTATACTAAACAATTCCCGATTAGGTGCGGCGCTAGGAATTATTTCACCATATATTCGACGAGCTTCTTCAGCAAACCATTCAACAAATGAATTTCCATATGTTAATTCACCCTGTGATTCGTTTATTGGTTTTCCAGACTCCAATGTCATAATTCTAGCAATTTCATCACGATTTGTTTCAATTAAATTGTACCATGACTATATAAACAATTTTTTTTATTAATTTAAATTTATTAAATTATTTAATATAAACCTTTAATAAATTAGATCTATTTTTAGCAGTCATTCCAGACCATTCAGGTGAATAGAAAGCGGTTTTAGCTGATTTTATTGCTTTAGCAGCATCATTTTTATCCAAATTAGGGACCGATCCTACTACTTCACCAGTTGCTGGATTAAGAACATCAAAAGTTTTATTAGTTGATGACGAAATCCAATTTCCATCTACTAAACATTTAGATAACACTAATGACATATTTCTTTTCCATATGATTCTCGAACTCGAAGTCGAACTAAATAAATATTTTGTGTATGCGATATGTTGCAACATTACAATTTTGTGTTGATTAAAAATTATTCCTCTTATGTGGTATTGTTTATCACAATTCTAATATCTCTTATTAAATAATACTGCGGAATGATAATTTTTTTATTGCTATAGTTTTTGAATCCGTACTCTTTTAATGAAAAAGTCAAATTTATTAAAAAAAAGCTTTTTTTTGCTCGTTTAAAATATTGTATAAAATTGCAATAAACAAAATCGATGTTCTAATAGTTCTATTAATTTAACACAAATTTTTAGTTATGTAGCAAAAAAATTTCTCTTCATTTTATAGAACATATGTTTCAGCTGGATATGTACGCAATATAATATGTATATTTCCAAGAAGTCTAAAAGCTCACTTTTAAAACACAAAGTTCTCACAAATGTTTAATTATTTAATAATAATAAACAATATACAATTTTTATATTTCTTTTATCACTACATATATTTACTTTGATATCATTGGTTTTTGACTGCGACGTACCACACAGTAGATCTAAATCTTTAATCTATCAAAGTCATTTTAACATATGTTTCGCTTTCGATTATCATCGGTTGACAAAACAAAATTTTTTGTTAATGTTGCTATAGATGGCATTGTTTTTGTGATAATCTGTCGCTTTGTGGCTGATGTTCCGTTCCGTTCCGATTCATGATTTTTCCTTCTCAATTATATATGTAATTCAATTATATAATTATGTATTCAAAAAGCTCTTCATTTTGTATATTTGAATATTGAAAATTTGATTTTTAAAAAATATCAACAAAGTGAGCGAAAATTTTTCAATCAATTCTAAATCATATTTTCCCTTTGCTCTACATGGTTTTTTTATTTATTTTATGTAGAGTAAGAATAAAAAAAACTCAGCTATTATTATTTAAGGAAAAAGAACACAATGGGCGCATCCAGCCAACTAAGCAGCTTAGACTAAGCGTAAACTTATTAAGCGGAATGCTTAGACCGGGCAATGGTGTGGTGTTGGATAGCATGCTACGCTGGCTACAAATGTCAAAATTGTAACTTTAAAAAAAGTTGTATGTTTTTCAAATTAATTATCATATGGAAAAGAAAAAATATTCAATTATTTAATATAAAATAATTAATTTAATAATTATTAATTTTGAAGTACCTAAATTTGTATACATAAAAATATTATTTATTAAAAATATTTATTCTATTATAAAACATATAGCTTACTAGTTAAAGCAATAAAAATTTATGGTCGATATTTTGACAAGTGCTTAGCAATTGAGGGGAAATAAGCTCATCATCCAGAGCCCTAAGCCCTTAGCCACTTGTAAGCAGCTTAGTGGTCTGGATGCGCCCAATAATATTAAAAAGTTTAAATATAGCTGAAAAATGTAACTCACTTTAAAATTTTCTTAATATTGTTCGTTTCAAATGAATTATTAATAAAATTAAAATGTTCCATTTAGTGGAACATACTGCGATATGAAATATATCTTACCTTTTAAGCACTTCATATTCATAGAGTTTCAATATATATATCACCTAAAAATATGCAAAAAAGTTGTTGCTAACTAAATTTTATTTTATACATAATGGTATTGTGCAAGTGGGCTACAACTCTAAAGGCTTGTCCGCACCAAAGAAAAATTTACAAAAAACATTGTTTTTTAAATCGAGTTTTTCAATGTTTAAAACTAATGCCCTTATTCCGACAGTTGTGTCGTATTTAACGCCGTAAAATAATTTCGTGTCGTACCGACTAAAAAAATGTATTCTCAGAGGCGTACGAAACGAGTGATTTATTCGTTAATATTATTTATTTCCAATAGATGGCTTTAAAGATTTTTTTTACTGTATTTCATTTTTACTGTTTTATTTATACTTGATTTGACTTTCAATGATTTGATTTTCTTTTTAATTATTTTTTGCAATGATTCAATGATTTGATTTTTGTTTTATATTTTATTTTTTATATTTTTTATTTATACTTGATATTAATAATAAAATACTATACAGTTTCGTTCTAGTCAATTGCAAAATTGCAATTAAAAATAACAATAAAAATAATTTCGTTTCGTACCGACTAAAAAAATGTATTCTCAGAGGCGTACGACACGACTGATTTATTCGTTAATATTATTTATTTCCAATAGATGGCTTTAATGATTTTTTTTTACTATATTTCATTTTTAATATTTTATTTATAGTTGATTTCACTTTCAATGATTTGATTTTTTTTTTATATTTTTTATTTATACTTATACTACTTTATATAATTTTTTTTTATTTTATTTATAATAAAATACTACATTTTCGTTCTAGTCAAGAGAGAAACAGAATGTTGCAATAGACGCGTGCATGCGCGCGTAAAGCGTTGACAGGTTGTGTAGAATATATAAAAATATATGGAACAATTTTAAATGTACTTTTTCAAACGCACGCACGATTGTCGCACGCGTAAAGTAGATCTACTTTCTACTTTTTTGAAGCGTTGATGCGTTTGACAAATTATTTGTTTATATTTATTTTTTGTTGTGATATTATTTTTGTAGTAAAGATCTAATATTAATTAAATAATTACGAACTCTTGATCGAAAAAGTTAAAAGTAATGAATTTTTGTTTGCAAAAGAGCAAAAGAGCTTGGAGAAACTGGTAAACTAAATAATGCCCTTATTCCGACAGTTGTGTCGTATTTAACGCCGTAAAATAATTTCGTTTCGTACCGACTAAAAAAATATATGCTCAGAGGCGTACGAAACGACTGATTTATTCGTTAATATTAAATAATATTATTTATAATATTAGTTATTTCCAATAGATGGCTTTAAAGATTTTTATTTAGTATATATTTCATTTTTTATATTTTATTTATACTTGATTTGACTTTCAATGATTTGATTTTTTTTTTAAATTATTTTTTCAATGATTTAAAACAAAGAAGTTTTTTTTTGCTCGTTTAAAATATTGTATAAAATTGCAATAAACAAAATCCATGTTCTAATAGTTCTATTGATTTAACACAAATTTTTAGTTATGTAGCAAAAAAATAGTTATTTCATATATTATATATTAGCTGAGTTTTTTTATTCATACTCTGTACTATATACGGAGTTATATATATGTTTTTTTATTCATACTCTGATTATAGTTATAGTTATAGTTTATAAATATAAACTCATTCAAATAATTGGAAATAACAATTTTAATTGTACAAAATTTATTATTTACATCCATATGATGTACATGAAAAAACGGCATAAACAAAGTTAATTAAATTATTTTTTAAATTATTAATATTTCCATTTTTAAAATTTTATATATAAATATATATTTTATATATTTTCTGCAATTGTCAGAACCCTTACGTGTAAGAGATTCGTATTTTGCATAGTATTCTTATGAATAAGGAAATGATAAGGGATCTGTAATCAGAGTTATATTCTTATTTCAGTTGTTTACCACTTGAGGGATCATATTTTTTCTGTGAAAATCTTGTAATGTGCATTCTGGTGGTAGGAAATATTAAATATTTTAAAAAATCATCTTGAAAAAAACTGTCAAGACATTTATCTTGACAATTCGGCAATTAGAAAAAAAACAATTTAAGAAAAAGACAACAAAATTAAGTGGTAAGTTTTATAAAACTTGCCACTCTTCAACAAAGTAATATATGGTAAGAATTAATTAATTTTCATTAAAAAAAAAAAAGTTTCATTACCTAACATTATATTTTATTATTTTGTATTTTGCAGAAGCATGGAAATCAAAATTGCCACTATTTCATGATTACGAAATAAATATACGGAAACAAATTTGTGCCTCTCATAATAGAGTTCACCAACAAAATAATATGAATAAACATTGAATTACTGTATTCATAAAAAACATAATCCTAAAAATTAATAAAACTATTATAAAATTTGATATAAAAAGTAAAATGAATTAATTTGTATTTTATTTAAAATTATTAAATTGATAGCGACAAAAACTATGACATAAACCACAAAAACGCCATCTATTGTAGGGGCAATGTGAAATCTTACACATCCCTTACATTTCTGCTCTTACATAAGCGGACATGGCCTGTGCGATAGTTATGGATAGCTAACGTGTCTATAAGGTTTACACATAAGACATGTTTAAGGCTTATATATACTTTACATTTACACTGTTCACTGGGAACGTTCCAAAAACATTTCGAAAACATTTTTGTTTTGTTTCTTTGGTGCGGACAAGTCTTTAGTCATATATTTTTGGTTTCGAGATATTTAAAGATTTTGTGTTTGAAAATGTGAAGCGAATCAAAAACTAATCAATCTAACGGTTGAACTTTCTACGAATTCTTTATGAGTGCGCCTCAGATCACAATATTTTAAAGAATACTACGCAAAATATAAGTAAAAAATGTAGGTTTTTTAAATTCTTCACTTAGATCACTTTCATAATCACAGTCACAATTAAAAGCCAGTATGCAGATAAGAGCGTAGCGAAATTTTCATACAAATTTAACATCGTGAAATCAGAAGTGAAAATTTCGCTTCTGATTTAAGTTTATATTTATTTTTAAGTTTATATTTATATTTAGTTTTATTGTTTAAAAAAATTTAATAAGGAGTAAAAAATTTTAAAATTGATTTTTTTTTTAAAGTAATAAAAATTGAATTTTTAATAATTATAGTACATATATATACAGTATAATAATTAAAGCGCAATTATGGTAAATGATCAAGAATTTAATATGGATATTTATGTATATTTAAGAAGATTTAGATAAGATTGTGAATATTTGTATGAACCAAAAAAATGTGAAATTTATATCTAAATGTTCTGTTTGGCACAATTCACAATCAAAATTATAATAAAATTAAGTGTTAAAAAATATGTTAATAATTATTTTAAGCATTAATTATACTGATAATAATAGCCTCTACAAATTGGGCGCCTATCACATGATATAGAGCTATAACATGATATATACATGTTATAGACTAATATTTCCATATAAAAAATGTGTCAATCTATATTACCTCTATAACATGATATAGCGTATAACACCTCATTTTTGAGGGATTGACATAATAAAATTTCGATACTTTTGTAATATTTCGATGTTATCGGTAATATTTTAACCAGCAATTGTCAATTTATTGTTATTTTTATTCACATAAATCATGAATTCCGTTCGGAAGATATTCCGTCGGAGGTTTCCACTCCGACGGAGAAAAAAATGGAATCATGAAATACCTCGGAATCGTATAAAATTATTGCCATAGCAAACCCATTTTTCGGATTTTCGAAATCAGCTGATTTACTTCAAATTCAAAAATTAAATATTTTTAAAATATTTTTTTTCATTTTTTTTCATACAGACTTGATGAAAATTATTTTAAAAGTATTAATTTCAGAATTTGTCTATTGAAAAATGTTTAAAATGAATATGGTTGGGTTTTTGTTGTAACTTATTGATGAAGATATTTTAGAAAATTTTATACATTTAAAAACAAACATTTTAAGCCAATTTTTTTTATCAAAAATTGACTTTAATTTCAATTTCCGCAACTGTTTTTTTTCGGATTTTTTTTGTATGAACTTGATATTTCGATCGTAATATAAAATACAAATATACGAACGAAACGGATTCGAAAATGAATAATATTCCGAACGGAATTTAGAATTAGGAAGTCTCCGTCGGAGCTAAAATCGAACATTTCTCCGTTCCGAACGGAATTCATGATTTATGTGAATATTTTATTTGAACTTTGAAAAATAATTGTCGAGTGTATATTTATTACCTAGCGTTCCCATTGAAATTTTTAGTTTTACAGGATTGTATAAAAAAAAACGACGAAAAATAAGAAAAAGAAAATAAGTGAATTTACAATATAAATTTGGCTATAATTGAGTTTTCATAATTTTATAAAAATTCAATGGGAACGCGATTGTAAAAAATTATGCGAAAAAACTATGTGAAATACAATGGGAACGCACTGTTATACTATATTTATTTTTTGCATATATTTCCTTTTTGAATAAAATTAAATTTTTTCAGAAATTATAAATGTCAAAATATATCAAGTATTTTCAGTCTGAATGCGTTTTGTCATAACATGTTATAGATGTGATATGAAGGTATTATAGGCGCCCAGTTAGTAGAGGCTATAACATACATATTTTTAAATTTATTATTTTATTTATTTTTCTATAATTTAAATTTGATTTTAAATTTAAAAACACTTATGAACATAATTAATAAATTTCATAAATAAAATTCATGATATAATTCAAAAATATATCACAAGTTTCAATTTTAAATATTGTGCAAACATCCTTATTAAATAATTTTCATAAGGGTTAATATTTTTATAAATTATTATTATTATTATTAAATGCTATTCTTATTTTTAAATAACTAAATCGTAATATGTATTAATAAATAATAATAATAGCATTAATAATTATGAGCCGTTTTTTTTTAAATTGGTTTAAGCAACGAACTGTATAATATAGAAGGCTTAAGAGGTTAGAATTCGTGTTCCAACATCTGACAGTGACGCTGGGGTAAAATGACAGTTGGCGGATATAAATTTAATAATTGAGCCATGTACTATTTGGTGTAATAATGAAAGTCGTGACGTCACTCTTTATTCTCAAATTTTTTATTGTATAATTTATCATTTTTATTGCATAATTTATTTATTTATTTATAATTAATTATAATTTAAATAATATTTAATTTGTTCTTAGAAAGCAATAAAAAATTCGACAAGCCTGAATGACGTCACGACTTCCATTATTGCACCAAATAGTACATGGCTTAATTATTAAATTTATATCCGCCAACTGTCATTTTACCCCAGCGTCACTGTCAGATGTAGGGACCAATCATTTATATGAAAACATAACCTCTTTATGTCTCGAGCAGAATCAACGCAGAATACATACGCAGCCAACATAAGAAAACGCAGCCTACATAAGAAAAAAAATTGTCGACCACAATGAAAAGTAGTGTTGCTGCGTTATGTAAATTTCACAGATATTTGTTTTGCTTTTTTTTAATGAAATTTTTGAAAAATTTTTGAAAACTCATTATTTTTTTTTTAATTTACACGCTTAATAAATTTCTAACCCGCAATCATCAAAAATAAATTTGAAAGGATAATATTTATGACATTCACCGGCGTTGCCTGCGAAAAAAGTTAAAAGTTGGTTAACTTTTTTTTCGATTCTGCGACGAGGCTGCGTAGGCTGCGTTTGTTATAATCGGTTTCATATGTTTTCATACATTTTAACTTTATTGACATATCTTATATAGACTGCGTTATGTATTCTGCGTTGATTCTGCTCGGGGTTTTAGGCTTCTATATTATATAGTTCGTTGGGTATAAGTCCATTTTATATTATAATGGAGATGGGTTTGCATTTGAATGGTTTGCAAAATATTGGTATAAGTTAATACGCTTATTTTATGTTTTTTAAATATGAAAGTGATGTAAGTTGTAAGTATGATCGTTTTTAAAGTATTAGTTAAAAGAAATTTATATCTCTGATAATATAGTTATATCTCCATATAATATAAAATGGACTTATACCAGTTCCAAAAAAACGGCAATTTGATGATATTATTATTTAATTATCATAAATGCACCAGATATGGCTACAATTTCATCCACTTCATCATCGCTTCTGCTGCTACCAACATTAAGATTCATTTCTATTTTAAAATATATAAAAATCAGTAATATACAATATTGGTATACGTATAAGTTATTAATACGCTTAAATCAATACACTATTTTAAAAAGTAAATAACTGTCAAATTATTTTAATGCCAATTTAGTAATTGTCAAACTTTTCTACACAATATTTTTTCACAATTATTTCACGACGATTTCACAATGCAAATTTGGAGATCTTTGGAGATCGCGTTAAAATTTCGCTACGCTCCATCTCCGGTTTAAGCAGTTTGATTAATTATATGAGTGAAGCAAATTATTTTAATTTATTAATTAATGCCAAAAATTATGTATAACTAGACTAGATGGATGTTTTCATATATCTGGTAATATATGAAAATTCAATTTCTATATTATAAATTGTAGTACCCCAATTCACTCAAATTATTATTTTTACTCAAATTCTATTGAGTTATTTATGATTATGACCAATGACTTAAAAACCAACAATCAACGTGCGTTTATTTTCGTTAGAGAATTTTTTTTATATTCAAAGCAATAATTTCATTTCATATAAAAAAACGTTTTTTTTTGTGTTTTCTTCGCACATCCATATGATTGTATTGCATAATCTTATGAATAGTTTTGTTGGTATTCGCACATTTGAAAATTTTCTAATTCATAAATAAATTCTAATTTTCAATTTTAGCTAAAGGAAATATAGTTTCTTCTATATTTGAAGAATAGTACAGGCGTTTGGGTATTTTTGGTAATATGTGAATGGGTAGCGCAGTCCGTGGAGCTTCATACTATCAGACCGGATGAATCCGGGTAATAAATTACACTAGTAAGAATATAAAAAAAAACTATATAATAAAGCAAATATATTTCTTGTCGTTCTCCTTATTCACCTTTGAATCAGAATGAGCAAATCAAAAAAAAAAATATACAACATTTAAGATTATACTAGTAACTAGTCTAGTTGATATAAATTAACCATTATTAAGACACAATATATTATTATTAAATTTAAAGGTATTACTACCTTAATATATGTATTTATGTATGTAAATATTAATATAGGTAGCGTAGTAGCAAAGCCGTATATACGGTTTTGGTAGTAGTATGTTGTAAAAATAAATTTATGTTGCTATAATTTAATAGAATTTACTATGTATGTATACTAACCTTGAATCCATAACTATTTTTTTTTATTTCAACTGGAATAGTAAACTCAAAGTTCGGAGCGGAAGGTAAATTTTAACATTACATATATGTTATTTAATTTTATCATTAAATTATTTGGATACATAAATATGTGAGTATTACTTATCATACAGTGGAGGAAATAACTATAAAAACAAGTACAAGTTTCACGCTTTGAAGTTTTTTGACAGCGCTAAGTAAATCCGAATTCAATTTTTTCTCTGTATATTGGTTATTGTTAAGTAGTGAATAAAAAGCATTTAAATTTTTTACTAATTATTTTTATTTAACACATATTTTTAGTTTTTATTTCAAGAAAGGTTGTAATATTTGTGTTAATAGTGGGAAATAGGTATAAAAACAAAGAAATTCTTTAATGAAAAATGAGATAAAAAAACAAAACTAACACTTTAAAATAATTTTAAAGCACAAACTAATATTTGGTGTAACTACAGTTTTTTGAAATTACTTCGAATATTCGGTCTAGCAATGACTTTTTAAGTTTTTTGTAAGTTTCTGATGCAATCTCCTTCCAAACCCTATATTTCCGACTTGGGTTCGGTTACATTTAAAAATTGCTATCCCTGAGCATAAACTTGCTAAACCATTATTCCCCATAAGTTTTCTATGAGTTTTAAGTCAGGACTAATTGCTGGCCACTTCAAAACATTTATGTTTTTCGATTTCGACAAAAACCCTGACTTTTTTTCGCTGCATGGATGGAGGCATTGTCCTGTTGAAAAATTAAGTCATGCTGCTCCCAAAAATCAATTAGAACTTCTTCCAACATTTCAGAGTAATTTTCGGAACTCATTCTTGTTGCGACAAAGCACATCGGAGTCCTGCCGCAATACCCAAAAGCCGCCCAAACCATAACAGAATCTCCGACAAAGTGACGGCTCATCATCGTTTCCTTTTCATAAAACTGCATTCCATCCGGACCATCTAAATTGAACTTCTTTTCATCGCTAAAAATAACATTATACCATTCCTGTTCCAACACATGTTATCCTTTGCGAATTGTAATCGTGCTTGTTTATGGTGCAGTTTTAGTGCATGGTTTGGCATACGTTTGATCCATTTTACTTGATTTGAATCTTTTAATATTTGACGCACTCTTCTAACAGTCACGAGAAAATTCAGTTCTGACCTTATTTTAATTGCAGGTATGTTTTTAGATGACGCAGTGCAAATTATTTTCCGTTTTTCTCTGGAACTAAGTTTAGGAACCGGCCTTTTTTTTTACAATTTATAATATAGAAATTGAATTTTCATATATATAACCAGATATATGAAAACATCCATCTAGTTATACATAATTTTACTTTCCCTTTTATGAATTCACACTTCCAGTATATACATATGTCGGTATGTCGGTATGTCGGTATGGATCTCCTCACCTGGCCATAACTCTTAAACGGCTTGACCGATTGAGCTCAAATTTGGAAGTTGAGCTTGTGTCATCAATGGCTTGGTACCATATAAGTTAGGGGGACGGGGGCGCGGAGGGCCGTTTAATTTTTGAATGTACCAAAAAAAACCATGTGGGATATCAAATGAAAGGTCTTGACGAGTACATCTCATTGGACGGTGGTCCCGGGGGCGCCGTGGGTCATGATGGGCCCAAATCGGGGCAATGTGGGGCACCATAATACAAAAAATCATGTGGGGTATCAAATGAAAGGTCTTGACGAGTACATCTCATTGAGTGGTAGTTCGGGGGGGCGCCGTGGGTCATGTCGGCCCCAAAACGGGGGCAATGTTGGGCTCCATAAAACAAAAAATCATGTGGGGTATCAAATAAAAGGTCTTGACGAGTACATCTCATTGAACGGTAGTCCGGGGGGCGCCGTGGGTCATGTCGGTCCCAAAACGGGGGCAATGTTGGGTTCCATAATAAAAAAAATCATGTGGGGTATCAAATGAAAGGTCTTGAAGAGTACATCTCAATGGGGGTAGTCGGGGGCCGACGAGGGCCATGTTGGACCCCATATTACAAAAAAAGTTTGTATGTGTACATTTCAGTGTACATCTCAATGTGGTGTATTTCTTGGGGCGCCGTGTGTCATGTAGGGCTAAAACGGGGGCAATGTTGGGCCCCATCTTACAAAAACCATGTGGGGTATCAAATGAAAAGTCTTCAACAGTACATCTCAATGGGTAGTAACCCGGAGGGCGTCGTGAGTCATCTCGGGCCCATAACGGGGGCAATGTGGGGCCCCATCATACAAAAAATCATGTGCGGAATCAAATGAAAGATCTGAAGAGTACATCTCGATGAGGGTAGTCCGTGGGGCACATTCGATTATACGGGGGCCCAAATGTGGGTCATGTGGGCTCATTATACAAAAATCATGTGGGGTATTACACGAAAGGTCTTGAAGAGTATATTTAAATGAGCGTAGTCCGTAAAGGCACACTGGGTTACACGAGGTTCCAAAAGGGGGTCATGTGGGTCAACAAGGCCTTAAATCATAAAAATATGAAATGAAAGGCCGTGCAGAGTACATCTCGTTTCGTAGTGCGTGGGTCAAGTGGGCCCAAAATCTGTTCCGAGAGGTACTCTGGGTCTAGTGGGGCCCATAATGCAAAAAGACATGAGAGGTATCAAATAAAAGGTATTGAAAAATACATCTCGTTGCGCAGTCCGTGGAGCTTCATACTTCATGTTAGGGCCCAAAACCTGTGTCATGTGGGGGCCCATCATAAAAAAATCAGGTGGGGCATCAAATAAAAGGTCTTGAAGCGTAGTCCGAGCAGTACCCTGGGTCATGTGGAGCCGATTATACAAAAAACATCAGCCACATGTGGAATTCCAAATCGTGGGCCATGAATAGCCCAAACAAATCATTCCCAAGTTGTCAAAGTATTTAAATATTTTTATTCGGTTAAATGAATAAATATTTGACCGACTAAAAAGTGTAAAATAAAAAATATAAATAAAAAAAGTTTTTTAAAAATACTTTCCCTTAAAGAAATATTCAACTAAAAAGTAATAAACAAGCAAATAATACCACATCAATGTACTTTCCCGTTGAAATTGAGCAACTGTCTACAATAGTAAGGGAAAGGTAGACCTCTTTATAAATGGCATTAATTCTGATAAGGTCTACTTTCCCTTAAATATACTGGATTTCAAATATACTAGATTAGCTTAGCATTCGTCATTGGGATAAAATTAATGATATCTGATGCGTAAGTTTTACGAGCATGTTCCTAAAATAAAGGTTGAAATATACCAATATATGACATCTAAATATCTTTGGATCCCTCTCTTATCCTTCCCATGTACCTAAACGGTGTAAAAGATCTTCGGAATCGCCCCATAAGTTAAAGCCGTAATTAAAGATATATGTACATAAATATATGTATAGTTAAAATCAAAATTGCTAAATTCGAATGTAGCAATTTATTGGAAAAATATTAAACGTTGCGGCAATGCACCGTGTAATATTATACTCAAGTCCCATATTTTATCCAGTCCGTAATTTTCGTCTTTAAATGGTGGATGGTTTGGATGGATATTTTAATAATTAGCAACTGACCTGCAGTATACTTATAATTTTGTGGGCAAAAAATACAAGTATGTAAATATTTATTACAAGTAAATATTATAAGATTTAAATTATAATGTTTGATTTTGTTTATTGTTACAGTATAATAGCGACTTTTAATTTGCAAATATCATTCTGGCTGCCATTTTAGGTCAACTGTGCTATTCTGCATTTTCAACTATCAGACCGGATGTATCCGGGTAATAAATTACACTAGTAAGAATATAAAAAAAAACTATATAATAAAGCAAATATATTTCTTGTCGTTCTCCTTATTCACCTTTGAATCAGAATGAGCAAATCAAAAAAAAAAATATACAACATTTAAGATTATACTAGTCTAGTTGATATAAATTAACCATTATTAAGACACAATATATTATTATTAAATTTAAAGGTATTACTACCTTAATATATATGTATTTATGTATGTAAATATTAATATACGTAGCGGAGTAGCAAAGCCGTATATACGGTTTTGGTAGTAGTATGTTGTAAAAATAAATTTATGTTGCTATAATTTAATAGAATAAAATATGAATTTACTATGTATGTATACTAACCTTGAATCCATAACTATTTTTTTTATTTCAACTGGAATAGTAAACTCAAAGTTCGGAGCGGAAGGTAAATTTTAACATTACATATATGTTATTTAATTTTATCATTAAATTATTTGGATACATAAATATGTGAGTATTACTTATTATACAGTGGAGGAAATAACTATAAAAACAAGTACAAGTTTCACGCTTTGAAGTTTTTTGACAGGGCTAAGTAAATCCGAATTCAATTTTTTCTCTGTATATTGGTTATTGTTAAGTAGTGAATAAAAAGCATTTAAATTTTTTACTAATTATTTTTATTTAACACATATTTTTAGTTTTTATATCAAGAAAGGTTGTAATATTTGTGTTAATAGTGGGAAATAGGTATAAAAACAAAGAAATTCTTTAATGAAAAATGAGATAAAAAAACAAAACTAACACTTTAAAATAATTTTAAAGCACAAACTAATATTTGGTGTAACTACAGTTTTTTGAAATTACTTCGAATATTCGGTCTAGCAATGACTTTTTAAGTTTTTTGTAAGTTTCTGATGCAATCTCCTTCCAAACCCTATATTTCCGACTTGGGTTCGGTTACATTTAAAAATTGCTATCCCTGAGCATAAACTTGCTAAACCATTATTCCCCATAAGTTTTCTATGAGTTTTAAGTCAGGACTAATTGCTGGCCACTTCAAAACATTTATGTTTTTCGATTTCGACAAAAACCCTGACTTTTTTCGCTGCATGGATGGAGGCATTGTCCTGTTGAAAAATTAAGTCATGCTGCTCCCAAAAATCAATTAGAACTTCTTCCAACATTTCAGAGTAATTTTCGGAACTCATTCTTGTTGCGACAAAGCACATCGGAGTCCTGCCGCAATACCCAAAAGCCGCCCAAACCATAACAGAATCTCCGACAAAGTGACGGCTCATCATCGTTTCCTTTTCATAAAACTGCATTCCATCCGGACCATCTAAATTGAACTTCTTTTCATCGCTAAAAATAACATTATACCATTCCTGTTCCAACACATGTTATCCTTTGCGAATTGTAATCGTGCTTGTTTATGGTGCAGTTTTAGTGCATGGTTTGGCATACGTTTGATCCATTTTACTTGATTTGAATCTTTTAATATTTGACGCACTCTTCTAACAGTCACGAGAAAATTCAGTTCTGACCTTATTTTAATTGCAGCTATGTTTTTAGATGACGCAGTGCAAATTATTTTCCGTTTTTCTCTGGAACTAAGTTTAGGAACCGGCCTTTTTTTAGTTGAGCAGTAATTTTCGCCAAATTTTAGTAAATTGTGAACTACTGTTACCGGTCGACCAAACGGCTATACTGCGCATTGTTAACCCACATTGCTTAAATGAAGTAATTTTTGTAAGTTTTTCCGGAGCAAGCTTCAGACCGTGTGGAATTTTTAAAACTTTGTGAATAACTTTAATTTAAAGTGATTAGCTTTAAGGTGACTTTTATTATTGCGAAACTTACTTTAAAAAGCAAAAATTGCATGTAAATAATTACTTCACACACCTAAACTAACTAAAATTGAATTGTTTTTATAGCTATTTCCCACGAAAAACAACACAAAATTTGCAAAATGTAATCACAATCATATAAGAATATAATTATTGCACACTAAACATGTCAAAACATATTTAATGCAAAATACAATTATTTGGAATCATTAGTAAAAATTTATAAAGCTTAAATTTTCTGAAATAGAAATTTTTGTATGTGTTTTTACAGCTATTTCCTCCACTGTATCAAACTTATTTTAGAACGCGATAATTTGTTTTGTCTTTCTTCATCTTCATCTTCAGTATATTATTTTTTAATAATTCCGAAAGTAAATGATTAATTTAGTATTTCCGAAAGTATATACATTATGTAAATGATAATTTCCTTAATTATTACTATCGATCGTTCAGAGTAAAACTGATATTAAACTAAATCCACCACATAATATAAGATTTTTATACAATTATTATGAATATGTATAATGCGATTTGAAAATAAATTAAAAAAAAAATCGTGTCGAGTATACAGATCATCTTTTCAAAATTACATTAAAAATATATAAAAACAAATTAATTTAATGTAAATTAGTCTATTATTATTATATCTATGTAATAATTTCAGTATCCAATTATAGTAAACTGCGTTGAAATTAAATTAGAAAATCAACAATTTTTCATGTTTCAAATTCATTACATATGACATATCAGATCAGAAAATTAAAAATGTATAAACTTTGTTTACAACGTTCTACATTTTGGAGATATGAAAAAAGTAATAGTATAATGTAATATAATGGAATTGAGTCTTGTTTATTTAAAATAATAAAAAAAAATTTATATTCTATGAAGTATGTAACGATTTCAAATATAAATACATATGTATACTTAATAATTTGTCTATATATTTTTAAGTTAGCAAAAAATAAAGATATGGTATCTAAAACCAAAGAACACCAACAAATTCTATTAATTGAAATTGTAAGTTCATAATTAAACATACTAACTTAACAATAAATAAAGTGGATATTTAATCAAATTTAATATTTTGATTACATAAATTTTCGCACTTGTTAAATTTACTAAGTTAAGGAGTAATAATACTTAGAATAAATCAAAAACAAAACCTTTCTTTGTTTATTTTTCATTACAATTCTACAGAAAAAATATAATACTAATACAATTTTAATATTAATGAGTGGGCTTTTATAATTGAATTTATCATTACTCATTTATATTAATTCTTTGACTTTGAAGTCGTTCATCAATGATCAATTATTTAACCGGAATTCGTTATTTCATATAAGTTTCCATATAGTACATATAATTTTTACCCATAAAATTTACTTTTACTTTTACTTCAGTTATATTAAAGATTAAATTAAATGGAAAATTGAATAGAATGAAATAAAATTAAGCCGAAAATTATGATCTCATTATATCAAAACTAATAGCAATTTTTTCTGCATTATAAGAAATTAAAAAAATTAACACTCGTGCTATTGTTAAAAAATATATTTAAAAAAAAAACTACTTTGACTGAGTTTGAAATTAATAAATTCGTAAGCACTCTTGAATAAGAATAGGAAGATTGTAACTTGGCTTGTAAATTTTTTACATGGGAATGCTAATCGATATTGTATACCTGATGTGTGAAAATTATGATATTTTATATAATCATTTGAGATAATTTCTGAAGATCAGAATATTTTATGTTTTATTAAAATAATCTAATTTTTATTAAATTTTTCAAATTTGATGACGTTGAAACTAAGTATGACTAAGATTACGGTTAAATTTCTTGCTTTGCTCAATTTTTGTTTACAAAGCAATCACGTGTATAAAATAGAAATTTACACTTACTCTGTTTCGTGCTCGGTTGGTGGATTCGCTTTTACTTCTTGAAGCTTTTCATAAAAATTTTTCCACATCAGTTCTTCGGGATCCATTTTTAAAATCTTTCAATTTGCAATATGCCTTTGAATCAAATTTTTTTAAATTTAAGACGGCAAATGATAAAATCAGGTAATTCTTTCACTGTCGTACACTTATTTGTTTAATAAATATTATTTTGCAGATACATATAACAATTAAACAAAACACTTTTATTAAATAAAAAAATGTGTTGTAATAACCTTGATATTAGATTTTATTTGCCACAAATTTTTATTTTTGTGCTGACTTCAAAGATTTTTATAAAAAAAATTTTTTTTCTCAAAACTACAAAACTCTCTCATAGAAGTATATCGAAAATATTAAATAAAAAGAAAAAGAATTGTCTCACATCCACATCACGATGTATTCATTCATAACAACTATTTTATTCGTACCGATGGGTGAGTGCAGTGACGGCTGAATAAACCACGACTAAACTTTTTATAAGATATAAAAGTATTTTTATAATTTTTAAATGTATATTCTCGTACGGCATATTTCCACCTATTTTTGCCAAATTCTTATTTGTGATCACACAGCTTTTTTGACTAAACAAAATTATAGTTTATTACCGTGAATTTTTATATATGTATTATTTGTATATATATATATATATATACATATATATATAATGAGAAACAACAAAAACCAGCATTTAAAATTTTGTTTGCTTTGATGAATAGGCAAAACACCTGATTTTAATTATATTTAATTTGCGAGATAAGGTGAATAAATTTTAATATGAATTCAATGTAATTTGGAATAATAGAAGTACAATACTACTTGTAATTTTAATTTCGAAAATAGATGCATTGATCTTCTACTGTTGAAATATAATAAGCCTTAGGTTCAGATTACATCTAAAGTTACAGTAGATTATTATGTCATAATAAATTCTTTTTAGGTCTACAATTTCAAAAATGCATAAGCAAATTATTAATATTTTATGTACATATATAAACAAATTCTTATTTTCAGTAAAAGATAAGGTTGGAATATTTTCTTCTGTTAACCATAATGTAGGGAGTAAAAAAGTAAAAAAAAATAGTTATTCGTTTTAGGAATATTTTTCCTCATACATAATATTATTTGAAAAATTAAATATTGGTTTTGCACAAACATTTGAACTATTCAATTACAAAACATTTTTCATTCAATTTTTGAAATTTTGATTAACATAAAGCGGAAATGTAAAGTTTATCAAAAGATAATTTTAATTTCATTATAAAAAAATCATACATTTAAAATAAACAAGATAGATTTTTATTTCACGATAGGGTAACAGAGTTTAATTAATTATTATTATACTATAAAAAATGCCGGTTTCTAAAAAAAAATGATTCATATTCACATGTATGTATGCAGTTTATATACGACAAAATGAAATAATGACTAAAAGTTTGTTGAGAATTTCTCTTTGATTAAGAACTTCCAAAAACACTGGGAACATTACAAACTTATCTTACGTCATTATTTTTCCTGATGTGCATCTATACTCGTAATATACGTATACATATTTTTAAATTCAAAAATAGAAATTAGTTCAATTTATTAAAATTTATTATTTTCTATTTATAATTAAAAAAACAATTTGATTATAAATTTTTTATGATTATTATATTAACAATAACAACATAAATACGTATTTCGTATTAAAAAATTGTTTTATTGATTTCGTTACATAAATTGATTATAACAATTATTGTCGGAATTGTAAAATAAATATAAATTATTATGTCGTAACATGGATTTTTACTGTATTCAGGTCGCAATCCCAATCACCTTCAATTAGAATTAAAACGCCAGCGAACATGAATTATTGCAGTGCGTTCAAAACTTTTTTTTAACGATTTAAAGAGGATGGTTCTCAGGATTGGTTTTTTCTAAAGAAAGGGCAGAGGACAAAGATGCGTCTCTAGACCTTAACCCACTGGCTACTGAGACCCCATAACTAGTATTTATTTGTTGAAACTTGGTTTATATAAATATAATATACAAAGATACATAAATGTACATGTAATTATGAATTTGCAAAAAGTTTTTCATTAAATTCTAAATTGATCAAAAAGGCAAAATTCTTATTTTCAGTAAAAGATTCAACTTGTCAGCAATTTATAAATGTCAGCGATCAGCAGAGTAATATATAAGTAGTTTTATTTTTGCAGGCAAACACTGGTCTCCACACATTTGTATTTATTGAAAATTTACTATAGTTGTTGATTTTATATATATAGTACTATGAGTTCGAATAACAGAAAAAGCTTAATTGATGAATCTTCTATAACGCCTGTAACTGGAACTAGTTGGTACAATTGGAACAAGAAAATATTTATATATGTACTCGTATATAAAATGGAAATTGTATTCTTGAACTAATTGTGTTAATAATCATAAAGTTTTAAGTAAATTTATTAAAACAAGATAATAAAGTGATTTTTTTTTAACAAAAACGATGATATTTTCCACATTTTATACATAGATATATTCTTTTTTATGAGCCTTTTAAATTTTTGTTTGTATTATTTTTGTTATTTCAACCACTAAAAAAGTATATTTCTTGTTTTACTTTTTTTAAGATTGTAGTGAAATTTTATTTACATTACGTTTCGTAATAAGATTCTATATTTATAACAATCTCATCATCTTTTATTAACCATGCTTGTCAGATTATTTATGTAAACGAAAATAAGTGGGAATTTAATAATGATCTTTCACTGTTGTTGATTTTTTGGTTATGAATTCCAAAAATATAATTTTATTAATGTAATGATAAATACCAAAGTATTTTATGAAATTTGAAAATTTAAAAAACAGAAGAACTTGTAGGTATAGAACAATGACAATCTTTACATAAAACATCTGTTTTACTGTTTTTGTAAAATTTCGCAAATACCGTACCTGTTACTGAACTAGACTTTTGGGAAGCAGAGATTTGTAATTCAACTACATAAATTTTTGTATTTTTTACACATGAGCAGTTACAAAATAAAAACCATTTCAAAATATGTGAGTAATTCAGGTTTTCAAAGAATTCGCCATAATTTAATAAAAACACGCACTACAGATTACAATATCAATATGTTACATTGGAAATACCATAATTTGAAAAAGGCCCCAAAAATACAACTAAAAATCTTATTCAAATATCGCGTGTATACACATAATGTTAAATTTTATCTGACTAAAACAAATTTAAATTATATATTAAATATAGTATATAGCTAGCATAAGCATTAGACTTAGAGAATAATTATTTTATATTTGTTATAAGTATTTTCATTATTAGCTTTTAAGCGGAAATATGTAAAAATTGAACAAATAGTAAATACGAAATTCTCAGAACGTATATAACTTAAGTATATTAGACACAATAATTAAATTTATTTTAATGAAGATAAAATCTTTCATAATAGTTTTTATTATAACACCCACGAAGAGGTCAGTCCTAAATAATTAACCCCGATATATATCCCAATCCCAACAAACGAAGAACTCCTTCTATAAGTACTACAAGAGGACGCCGGAAAAGTATAATACTTCTCTCCAGTGGAAAAAGATAGATTTGGGCAAAAATTCACTATGTAGTATACATATGCAGTAATACAATATACTATAAAAAGTCTATATATATGAATATGTTTACGAATTACTCGCAGAGTTATATACTCGTACAAGCATAGCAAAATGTTTATTTGTTTTAGTAACTACTTACCTTTTGTTTGCTGGGATATACTAATTTCTAAGTGTTTGGGATAAAAGCTGCTATGTTAGCAAATTACTGTCAAGATGAAGAAATTGTTAACTACTTCTACTTATAACATTAACTATTTTTGAACAATCAATACCATATTCATTGAACAATATAAGTAAATATACGGCATTCCTTAAGTATCCATTAATAGCTCAACAGTCTGTTTGTAAGACCATAGTCCTAACGCCCTTTTATGAAAAGGTTTGTTTCCTAATTTTATACTGAATCCGAACTATTAGTTTCATTGTAATATGGATAGAAGCTATGAATTGTCATTAATAGATTACGCTCTATTACGCTCTAAATCCATTCTCTTTGGATTCTATAGTTTTGTCAACATTTATCAACAACTATAGTACCCCCTCTCTAAATATATGTTTTTTTGTACTGTTAGCGCATAATCAATATTAGATGCCAGGAAAATCTTAAAAAAAAAAAGTTTTTTAACAAAATTGTTAAAAAATAACATTTAAGAAAATATAATTTGACAACTAAATTATTAATAGTTACAGCTATAGAAGAATTTGGTTAGTTATAGGAAAAGTGAAAAAGTAAAATTAATAAATTCAAATTCAATTTAAAATAGTTATTATTTATTAGTAATTAAATTAGCTTATTATTTCCTAATTTTATTAACATGTACTTAATTTAAATATTTTATCTAAATTTTATTATAATAATTTGTTAGTCTTAAATTTGGTATAGTGTAGCTATATGCTATATCCTATGAAGTTTTGTTACTTATAGTTTAGAAAAAAAATCTCTTCTGTTTTCATAGATTTTAATAAATACATAGATAAAAAAATCTAATTTACATTTTGTTTCTTTGCTGAAATGCAAATTTAATGTATTCTCAAAAACCATTATTAATATATTTCAAATATCTTCAGAATGCATTTTGCATGGTTATTTTATGAATTCTGAAAATCCATTCAATAATGTATTTTCTAAATACATTGAAAATTCATTTTTGAAAGGCATATGTAATCCATTCGTATAATTTATAATACATTAAAAATATCCTTTTTTTTGTGGGTGTTATTTCCATATGGGCGTTATTTCCCTGCGCCTACATAGGTATAGGAATACATTCAATCATTATGTTGAATATATTCTGAATACATTCTAAATGCTTTTAGTGCTATCTGGGAAAAAGCTTTTAATTGTCAGTATGTATTTTCAATTCAATTTGTTTTAAACATTTTTATAGTTAAATTACACCTATATAGAAAGAATGAGTTTTAAAATTCTTTCTCTTGAAAATTAAATATTAATTCCGTATATATATATATAAATGTAAAATGTAATATATATATATATGTAAAATGTAATCCTTTTTTAAAGCTATGTATGAACCAAAAATAAACAACAAAATACGATAAACAAACCCCGGGTTTGTCAAAAGCACATATCCTCAAAATCGCCTCATGTAGAACTATGAGCTATTCTAAAACAATGGGAATTCCTATACGTGTATAGTATGTTTTAGTAGTATTTTCAATGTAAAGGAAAGATAAAAAATGATATGGTAAATATAGGTAAAAAATGTGTCCCTGTTCGATTTTATTAATTTTTTTTTGCTTCCAAGTTTATTATTCCAACAAAATACATATATATAAACTTATCATTTAAGTTTTCCCTAATTTTGCTTTTAATTGAACATATAATGTGATGTGAAATAATATCCAATATTCCCTTTATATAGCTCCTAAAAATATGCAAAATGTTCGTTTTTTGCAAAATTTTACATGATTAAGAATTTTGATTAATTATAAGTGTGAGGCAAATGACTATAATTTATTAATTAATGCACTTTAAAGAAATATGATTTTCGAAACTTTTCTCAATATTTGTTTTTAAAAATATTGTGCAGTTATAATTTTACAAGTAAATTAAAAATGTAATTTTTTGAATTTCGAAGGGCCACAACGGAAAGAGGAGGGGAGATACGGATACAATTTTTTCAGAGACTCTAGTTATTTTTTAGATATCTCTTTGGTACATAAATTTCAGCCTTCCATAATAAGCAGTTTGGGAAATACAGGGTGTTAAAAAAATTAAAAAAAGTTGTATGAAGATAACGGTATTTTTATACATCAAAGAATTAAATTTATTAGATTAAAGTATTAGATTTAGCAAATTAAAAAAAGTTGTATGAAGATAACGGTATTTTTATACATCAAAGAATTAAATTTTAAAAAATTTGTTAATTTCACAATTAAGATAAAAGATTTTCCTATCTTATGGCTTGTACAGACCTCAAAAATTTTTATTGGTTTAAAAGTTATTAGATGTTCAATATGGGCAATTTTCGAACTTGGAGGGGGAATAACTCAGAGGGGAAAAGAGATAGAAGGAAATTTTGTTCCACTGGACCTATTATTTTATTACTATCTTTCTATGGTCAAAATTTTAATACTCTATCTTAATAGATGTAGAAGTTTGTGTAAACGGACAGACAGACGGACAGACGGACAGACAGAGTGAAACTAATATACACATTTCTTCCAATTTGGTTGGAAATGTGCTAAAAATGGTTTCGACTTGGCCAAAACAAAATTAAATCTATTTTTGTTACAAAATCTTGTGGGACTGTTTTAATTCTGAAGTACATAATTATTTTTAGCTTCGCAAAAAATCATTATAGTTACTAATTATTGAAATAATAATATTATATATTTTTGATTTATATGGTACACATTCAGGATATAATTTTCGCGGATCGATATTTTTTATGTTGACTCATTTTAACTAAAAATAACTTTAAAAATAAAATGAACCTATATTATACTTACGATTCTTGTTTACTGATTCTTTTCATTTTTGGTAAGTTTCCACTAAAAAATTTCTTTAAATTTTTCAATGTAAATGATTTTGATTCCTTGGATACCTTTGAACTCAAAACTTTTTTTCTATTATATAACACCGAAGGACAATAATCGATATTCGGATTACTAACGTATTCACAATTATTATTATTATTTTGTTTTTTAGTATTATTGTATATAGTTGATTTTGATAAATTATTTTCACTTAAACTTTTTTCTTTATCAAGTTTATTAAAATTTACTAAATTTTGAACACTTGCACTGAATCGTTTTAAATAGCCCCCATTATCTACAGCAGGACATGAATATCTTTCAATATTTGTATTAGATTTAGCAGGATTATTTTCAGGTACTGATGTTTCTAATAAATTAGAAGTTTTCATTGAATTGTTATGACTAATATGTTGTGGTGACGCAGACTTTTCTATTTTTGTATTTTCATAAGCACTGTTTTTCCTATGTAAAATATTATCCAATTGAATTGAACCAGTTTGTTGTGAATCGTCGGATGTAAATACATCAATTGTTGGTTGATTATATATGAATGTCTCTGTTTTAAAATTTGTATTAGATAAAGAATTACGATTATTACTTGACATAGTTCTAGATAAATGATTTGAATAATTGTTATGAACGGGCGATAAATATTTCTCATCTTGAAAGCTTTGAGATATCTTATCGTTATCTTTTTTGCGTCGAGAATTAACTTTAAAGTTAGGTGAAACTTCTGATATGGGATACACGTGATTTTTTAGTTTTATCGAACATGAAGTTCCCATTTTATGATTTGAACTTGAATTTCCCTGTAACGTACTTTCGGCTTTTGTCCTTCCAGTATTTTTGTATTTATGTGGCCAATTATCCTAAAAAATTGAAAAATAATAAATATTAATATCATATATAATTGTAATTGAATTTAAAATTTAGACATTTTAGGATAATTTAAAATTAAACTCAAGAAATTTCTAGTTAATATAAGTTTGTAGTTTATGGTTTTATTTAATTTTATATCTGCAACTAAAACTATTTACAAATGAACCTTTACATGATCCACATTTTCATTTAATATTTTTCTCCCTGGCGTCGTCATGTCTATCTTTGGTTTGAGTTACTATCTTTAGCTTGAACGTGTAAAAGTCCATTACAAAAACTTTAAAAAAAGGGTCGAAAAAGGTCAGAAATTGTGTAAAAGGGTCGAAAAAAGTCAGAAATTGTGTCATGACGTCGTCATATCTATCTTTGGTTTATATTAACTGGTAATTCTCTATATAATATCTGGGTAATATCTCTATAATATCTGATGGTAATAATATCAAATACATATAAGTTTAAAAAACGTACACGAAATTTTAAATTTGTGTAGAAAATAACATGCTTTATTTTGTCTTTCAATGGATCTTGAGTCTACACCTACCTGACATTCTATAGAAATTTGGAGTCTAATAATATTATTCCTTAATTCTGAACCATGATGAGCTTCTTAGTATTGAAGAAATTATAATTGCAATATAATTTTTAATAGTTGTTGAATACATCAAATGGACAAAACCTCTTCATTGAATCAGATTTAAAATAAGATACATTACATATGTTTATCATATATACTTACTTCTTATATTATATTATATTAAAGATTAAATATTTGGCATTTTGAGGGTTTGAAAAGTAGATTAAATTTATATAATTTAATATGTCTTTTTTACCATTTTGCATACAATATATTCATAATGGTTTATGTACTGTGCATATACAAATATAATTAGACAATTTAAAGTATCGGTATAATAACCCAATTATATTTAGAGTGATATTTCGTATATCGTATATACAATAAGCAATTTAAGAAATAATGATCATAATAAAACATATTAAATATACTTATACATATATATATATATATATATATATATATCATGCTTCTCAGTATGTCAATACGTTGAATTAAGCTAAGAAAAGTACTCGTAGTAGAAAACAACTAAAATATGTTGAATATTATATAATTTACCAGTCAATCAATTTCATTAATTTTAATTAATGAAACTGATTGATTTGAGTCTATTAATTTATATTTATTTACTTTAATAAACATTTGCAATTAATTGTTCATAATATTATGTATTGCTAAGTGAACAAATGTTTATCATGTTATTTTTGCAATACTTCCTTAATATGTATGTATATAGTTAAGTAATCTGATTGATTTATAAAAAAAAATAGTTAAACGGAACTCGGCTCTTGCTTGAAGTACATAAGTAAAATTGGAGCAATAATTTAAATTTTTGTAGTAAGGTTATTTTAATTTTAAACTATGCATTGCATCTACCACATGCTCAAAAATCTTAATCTATTTCAAAAATCTATTTCAGCTTTTCTAACCTGCCCAAACTTTAAGAAAATTTTATGTAATAAGTTCATTATTTTAAATAAAATTAAATAATATTGTTATAATTTTAATTAGCGGGTGTAATAAATGAACAACCAAATAGAACAAAATAATTAGAGTAATAATGAATTCCAGATGTATAGATGATTTTTATTTTTAAATATTTATTAATAAATTTGTTTTTAACAAAGAAAATTATTGCATAACGATTTTTAATGAATGATTCGTTCAGCAGAATATTTAAAAACGCATTGGATTAAAATAATTTAATGATTGAATATAAAATAAATCATTGTTTTACATTTTATTATTGTTTATACTTGGAACGTGTAAGATTTTAAAAAATTCAATAGTAAAAATTTCAATACTTTTATTACCTCAAAAATTAATTCAAAAACTAAATTATAATTACTTAATTCTTGTTAAAAAAATTATTTCATTTACTTTAAATCCTAAAGTTTGGTTTCTTATTTATTATGTATATATTTCTTTTTTTATCATTTTTAATTAATCCAATTTTCCTATAATTTATTAATTTATAGAGTCAATTAAAATTTTGAGGTCATTTACTTATTTATATTTATTTTCATTGTGGAATGTTATTTTGTGTAGTAATCTCATTATTTGCATATGTTTCTACCCCAATTTATCAATAAAAAATAGCAGAAACATTTGTAAAATATTAAAATAATATATTTACCTTGTCGCTTTTTCCCTTATTATTTGCCAATTGTTTTGCTATAAAGTCTTCTGGACAGTCAACAGCATTTTCATTATAATATTTTTCGTCATCTAAATATTCTGGATTATAATCAACTAAAACTTCACTAACTCCATTTTTATTATTATTTTCAATTAATTTTTTTTGTATTTGATCTTCACAATAATTATTATATGGTACATTAATTCGTATTAAATTTTCATCCTTTGCCAATATATTATTTTCATTTTGATTATTTAAACTAGTAAAGCTATTTTCCTTAATAAATGGAATATTTTTTGAATTTTCATTTGGTGAATAATTATTATATTTTAATCTTTTCAAATTATTTAATTTTTTTTTATAAAATTTTAACTTTTTAACATTTTTATTTTCATTTATTTGTTTTTTATTTACAATTTCATGTATTTCATTTTTATTATCAACCACAACACTAATTTTATTATTATGACCAGGACAACGAATGACGTCGAGTTTGTTGTCCCTGGTATAATAACTACGAATACTATTCTCACTACTACTACTACCACCACCTATATTGAGTAACCGTATTGAATTAATCATGATTAAAGCTTTTTTTTTTTAAATATCTGAAATATTAAAAAAATTAAAACTTTTTCCACTTAAAGGGAGCTTTTGTTGGTATTTTTTTTATTATTATAATGTAGAAAGGAATAAAATATTTTTCAAAAAGAAACTATGTACTTGTAAATACTTGGTATATGTTTATAAATATAAATATTGATGTTATTATACATAATATTTATGACCAACAGCACGTAACATTTAGAAATTTTAAAAAATTGTTTCTAGTTTATTTTAATTATATAAACAAATTTTCGTAACATTTTTTTTTTCAAATTGAAATTGAATTTTTAACAAAAATTTTTATTGTTGCTTCTGTTTTAAAGTTGTTTTTAAAACTGCCAAAAATTGCAAACTAAAATTTTATATATAAATTGTATTAAGCATTTCTTTATTAATTGTAACAATTAAGCCAATAAAGAAAATTCTATAGAAAAATTATACTATTGACTTAATTCACTTTATGCCTCAACTTATAATTATACATGTTTATTTTTATATGTACACAAATTAACTATGTATATTAAAATTTCCACAGAATAAAAATTATTTCCATATTAGTAATTAATTATCAGTTTCTATATTTTCAAAGATAAATTTCACTATGAAATTATTTTAATTTTATTTTAGAACTGATTTTAATTATTATTATTTTTTTCTAAAAAAAAACACAGATATCCACAGTCATGGTAAACTTTAAACATACTAAATTCGCGTGAATATTTTGAAACAGGGTTTTTACTATTATGTATACAAAAAAAATAAGCCTGCCCAACTTACTTTAATAACCTATGAATGCAATCGGATGTAATGAAATGTTCGGTCACGCTTTACGGACTCATCAAGGGGAACACTTCACATATGGAATTCACTTGTTTAATATATATTTTTTATATCTATTTCTGTATATGTACTAAACATTAAAATTTTAGTTATGCTAATGTGGGGGATTTACTTTGCAAAGAAAAATCATATTGATATCATAATAATTATTATAAACAAATTAATTATATTTATTTTAGAATTCCCCATAGAATTGATTTCATAATATTATAAATTATTTCAAATGAAATTTGATTGAGTTAGTTTCTGATAATGTATTACATTATGTATGTAGTTATAATTATAGTTAATTTTTTTATTATACATAATTAATTTTTTATATTAAAAAAAAACAAGTTTTATTAAAAAATGTAATTTGATAGGAGCTATATGTAATGATATTTAATATAAAATATGTAATGATATTTAATATAAGTCATAAAAATAAATGTACAATTTTTTTTCTTTTACATTAATTTAACGATTAAGTTCGACTTGAACTAGTAGTGATTATTCTGCCACAAGGGAAAAAAATTTAATTAACAAATTAAAATGTGACAAAATGACACATATATAATATTGGCTGAAAATTGAAAGAATGATATAAAATAATAGTAAACAGTAAATTTTATAAATTTCAGACATTTATTAAATTTATTATCATAAACTACAGGACAAAATCATTTAAATAACCCCGAAATACCCTATATATTTATTTAACTTTCGGTATTATCTCTAAGCGAAACACCTGAGTGAGTTACAATGGAATGAAAGCTTTAGATTTTCACATTTACCATTGTTACATATTAAATTAAAATAATACTGATTTAGGGATTTTTACCATCTTCGTATATATACAATTACATGTATTATTTTTGTACGTACTTATACTATTGGATTATAGTATTATAAATTCTATTATATGTTACAGTTGACTTAAGTAAAATTGAAAATATATAAATGAATTAATTATTTTTCGATACATATGATAATATTTTAATGTTTTTGTTATTTATCATCTGTTATAAAGTTATAATGTAAATTATAGATTTTAAAAATATAATTTCAAGTTGTTTCTTTCAACCTTAAAAATTGCATATAATTGCATATTATACTCGTACATATTTCGATTGACGATTGACGTTCTTTTACTCCATTTCAAAATTTATATATACATAGTTACATATAAATTTTAATATTTAAATGTAAAGCATAGTAGATACAGGTATAAATGAGTCATAATATACCATTCATGGTAGAACTATGTTTTAGTTATAGTCCCCCTTAAATAAATTTAAATATAAAATTGTTGATAATTATTGAAGGTAGGTATATTATTAAACATAAGTCATTAACCTTTTTAAATAAATGTGGGCTTTTTTCTTTTAAATCACGATATCAATAAATATAATTAAAGTGAACAAATAAATAGTATTTTATTTTGTGATTAAATTAATAAATTAAAATATGCAATAAAACAAAGTAAATATTATTAAAGTATATTAAGAACAAATTGCATTTTTTTGTGAAGTTAATGTTGGGAAAGTTTTAAGACGTTGCAACTCTAAAAGAGTAATAAGTTCTAAAATTTGTGAATGTCCAAATTGAATTTGCCTCACTAATCTGGCACGTTCTACTACCATTTGCATTCTGAAAATTGAAGACAAAAATATAATATTTAATTACCTAGAATACAAAAAATAAATATTTTAAATATTCTAAATATGTATACTACTTAATTGCTGTGAAATTTTCTGTTAATGAAAACTGTGAAACCTAAATTAAAGGCATCAGCGCAAAAACAAGATAACTGCATTTAAAAAAAAAAAAGTATTTTATTTCTTTTATTATTGCACTAATCGGTGTGAATTTTTTTTTATTAATTTTGCAATAAAAAAATATTTTTTGGAAAAAAAGGAGTTATTTTGTTTTTGCGCTGATGCCTACAATTGCCTTAAATAATATTTTATTCCGTAAATATTAATAAAATATTTTAAGTAAAGATTCGTTGATAATATAAATTACACTTCACTAAATGTGATTATAATAAACCGTTACAAAAACGTAACGTATATAATATTCGTCATCCAATAAAAGTTATTTCAGAAAAAAAATACCTTTCTTTTTGCTGCAGTAATTCTCTTTCTTCTAAGACCAAATCTCTCTGCAAATTTTGTTCTGTAACATCAACGTTAACATTTACTATTGTTTTATCTAATTTTTTATTTTCTTCTTTCTGTTCCTCGATAAGTTTTTGTATTTCATCAAGTTTTGAATCACTAATATATTATGATACCAAAAATAAATTTAAATATTTTAATAAAAGTATAGTCAAAATTATTAATATTCTTTAAATAAAAAAAAAGCAGAATAAATATTTCTCACATAGTTGTCAATTGACTTTGTAAATACTTAATTTTTCGTTCTATATCACGAGCAAGTGTTGCATTTGTTATTTCCACAACTCTACCTTCAGCATTCTCTTTCAACCATTGTCGCATTTCAATTGTTACCTATATATAATATTTTTTATATACATAGATCAAATTTATTAAAAAATATACCTTTGAACGTTCGATGACTGTAACTAAATCATTTAAATCTTTAACAGACATTTGTAAAACTTTATGTTCCCATTCTTTATAAATGACTTTTCTACGAAAAATTGCTACTTTTTGCATCGCCTTCAATTTTTTTCTACCAGCTCTCTATAATATTGTATATAACAATATAAGTTATTTTATGTATTATATTTAATTACTTTAATGATATCATTAATTTCGTCAACATCTGAACAACTTAACATAAGGCAACCTTCAAAATCTGAAATATGTCCGGTTAAGTTCACTTCAACTAACCCCATAGGAACTACTATTTGTACAGATCTATTTTTTGCTAGATTATACTAAAATAGTTTATTATACAAATTAAATGAAAGTTAACGATTTTATTTAATATTTTTACAGCTTTTTGATTCATATTCAATAATTCTTTCTCAGTTCCAGCAAGTTGTGACTTTTTGTAAGATATTTCTCTAATAAAGTTATTTAAAGATACTTCTGCTTCAGCTAATTGAACACCACATGCTTTCAGCTTTAAAGAAGCTTTGTTATTATAAAATAATATTTAAAATTATTTATATTACCTTAAATTCACTTTCCATTTTGTGTCTTCTTAGGCGGCAAAGTATCTCCCACAATTTTTGATCAATTGTGTTCGGAGCAGCACTATAATTATCAATATTATCAACCAGAGTTAAAAAATCAAAACATTCATCTGGTAATGGAAATCCTGTTCTATTAGTATTCTTTTGAATTACCCTAATAGCCATTTCCGTAAGTATAACTGCAGTTGCCCAAGCACGAAGTGGAAATTTGGGACGTTTTTTAAAATATTTATACGCCTGATCAACTATATACGTTGGTGCGTTATCAGCAAATTGAGTTTTAAATTGTTTATCAAGTAGACGATCACGATATTGCAGTTGGTCATATTTTGATCGACAATCTTGTACTCTCTTTTCAATAGTCTCTATTACTTTAATCAATTCTAAAATTTCATTTTTTTTGTCCACTAGAGCTTGTCTAAATAAAATAATGAAAATATAATAAACTTAATATTAAGTTAATATTAAGGAACAGTTTACAATTTAATTTGTTTAACGCCTATTAAAATTATATAAGTTATTTCAATATATTATTTTACCTTATTTTTTCTTCATTTTTCTTTAGAGTAATTCGTTCAAAATTATATAACGCCATTCTTAACAGTTTAATTTCTTCATGTTTAATGGCAGCATCAATATTGAGTTTACGGAAAAATATTTCACCGCATTTACGATTAAATCTTAAAATTTGTTCATCTTGTAAGTACTGAATTCTCGTTTCTTCTTCTTCAAGCATTACTTGATATCTTTCCCGTTCAGATTTAATAAATTTCACTCTTTCTTCATAATCGGCAACTGCTTTTACGTCTTCTTTTGTGTATTCTCCGGGATCTTTCTCTTTTAGAAGTACTTCTGGTTTGGGTGGATCTTTTTTAATTTCATCTTCCCAACGTTTTTCTAGTACACCATCCATCATTGCTATTAGTGCTCTTTCACGGAAATCATCAGCAAGTAATGCTAATCGTCGTAATTCAGCTTGGTAAGCTATTTCATCTAGTATTTTTTGTCTACTTGGTGATATATATGGTTTTATCGATACTTCAAAATCTTCAACCTGCTCCCACAAAAATGTGTCACTTTATTCAATATTTTTATATCAATATTTTTACAATATCTATATTATATACATAAATATATAAGAAAATAGAAAAGAAAATACATGTGGCTTTCTGTCACAGGATTTCCTCGTAAACGGAAAATAGTAGCTACTTGAAACTTGCAGATGTTATTCTGGCTGCGATTTCTAGGGCAATTGTACTATTTTTAACCATCAAATCTTTGTCTATCTCTCAGTTTAAAATGCAGTTTAGTCCTTTGTCGCAACATAAAATTTGACAAAAAAAAATCCCAGGGCTGCCCCAGAGATATACAAACTTTGAAATGCCACTTTGCAAAGCGTGCTAGGTGTTTGCAACTATGGAGGCAAATGAAAGACCGGGGATACTTCCGAATAACGGGCCCGAGCTTTTAAGATGACGTCATTACATAATGGTACTTTATGACATCAGTACTGCGAATAATGATGCCATTTTACCCGCAAACGCCATCTAGTAGCCGAAAAATGCATCACAAATTTTTAAAAAAATTCATATTTTTGCCATTTTCTCCTTACCGGTAAATTGAAGGATCCCAATAGGTAACAATTGAAATTTTTTAAATTCTATCTAATGAAATTCCCTATATTCTGAGAAAAAAAATTTTAATTATTTTTTTGACAAGTCGTCTAAAACTGCAAATTACTAGATATAGAGGTGTAGCGAATATTTTACCGTTATTATCTTAACGGTAAGTGTAAAAGACGTTTAGGCCGCGGTGGTATACGGAAATATAATATGGATTTACATTTATGTGAATTCCTTTGGAGGAAAGAAGCAAAAAATAAAACTCTCGATACATGCTTTTGTTAGAACAAGTTGACTGAAAAACAATTCTGAAGCTTTGCTCTGTTACACTAAATAAAAAAAATCCACTTAACGCCTACCGTTATGAAAATAACGGTAAAATATTCACTACACCTCTATATCTAGTAATTTGCTGTTTTAGACAGCTTCTTAAAAAAATAATTATTTTTTTTTCAGAATATAGGCAATTTCATTAGTTGCAATTTAAAAAAAATTAGGTTCCTTCAATTTACCGTTAAGGAGAAAATGGCAAAAATATGAATTTTTTTAAAAATTTGTAATGTATTTTTCGGCTACTAGATGGCGTTTGCGGTTAAAATGACATCATTATTCGGAGTCCTGATGTCATAAACTACCGTTATGTAATGCCGTCATCTTAAAAGCTCGGCCCCGTTATTTGGAAGTACAGCCGAAAGCCCTATCAGACTAGAGTGTGAATGTTAAAATGTTAATTTTTGTGCAGGGGCGGCTCAGGCATTTAAAACAGAAAATCGCAATTTTGCCGTTCGGTCCAACGGAATAAAGAGGGACATAAAATAACATCAAATAAATAAAATTATTATTATATAATATAATAACATCAAAAAAATAAAATTATATGTAAGGGAAATTCCTTTGAATTCTCACTTCCCAGACTACATAGTCGTACGTAAGTTTTAATTTATTTTCGTTCAATAATTTTTTTGTATTTCGTTATACCTTTGACTTTGTATATAAATTTAGTAGTCACACTTCAGTGATTTTTTTTGAAAAAATGGCCGTGCGAGAAGTGGTAACTAAAATAGGGACATAAATCATATTTTTGATTTAACAGGGCCATCTACATTTGAATAACTGAAACAATTCAAAATGGCAAAATTTGTGTATATTTGTTATTGTAATTTTTTTTTTATTTTCTTATTCTGTCTACAGAAGTGTTAGGGGGGAAGAAAACATGAGATGTTTTTTATGTATATATGCGTATTCGTATTTGAATGATATAATTTTCTGAACTAATTTAAGAACTGAAAATATTTTTTTATTTTTCAATTCTTAAATTCATCAGAACATTTAGCTCGTTAGCGATTGTGACGTAATGGGGGAACAAAATATATGGGATTTCTTTCTAGAATGTGCTAGAAATCGAATAATTTCCAGGAATTTATGAATTAAAAATGTTTTGTTCTTGTTATTATTCATTGGCGATGGTGCCGATTTTATAAAATTTCCTAATTTTTTAATTTTTATTGGTCTGGATGAAATGATGAATGGCCATATTTTCATCTGGTATTTTCTCTGGTACCACTGGATGGATTGTGCTAAAATTTGGTAACCACATTCAAATTAGTGGTCTGGATGAAATGATGAATGGCCATATTTTCATCTGGGATTTTCTCTGGCACCTCTGTATGGATGGGGCTTATATTTTGTAAACACATTCATTATAGTAATTTATATACAAAGGTTATACCAATTTTCGTAGACTTACCAATTACTAATCATTATTATGTCGGACCGAAATATCTTAACAACTTTCCTTGTACATATATTTTCCTAGCGTTTTTGGGTGTGTAGAACCTATATTTTATGATAGATGTCGTATACTACCGTCAATGAATAAACAAATAAAATAATTTAAATTTTCTAAATTTATACCCTACTAGACACACCAAAATTGAAAACCAAAGTTTTCGCGAAAACTAGACCTGAAACCTTTTATAGTGACACACCAAAAATGGAGCGAGATTTCGTTTTCGAATGTCAAATTATGAAAATTATTTATTTAAACAACTCTACGTAAAAACCAAAAAAATTAAAAATTAATTATTTGTTTTTAATATCAAATTTTGATTTAATTATATTAAAAATTATTTAATAAAATTTAATTTTTCTTTTTTTAAAAAAATTTTTGATTTTATTTTTAGTTTTCACAAAAATGGCTACTTTTGTATGGAAACTTAGACCTCTCCCTACACACCGGTGTATGGCGTATAGCGACTGTCAAAATCGTTTCATGCACATACATTTTGTATGAGAGCTCCCGAAATACGCGGTGTACGAACGCCGACAATTCGAATTTCCAATTTTTATGTATACAAATTTTTAATTTGATTTTTGAAATTTAACAAAAAGAAACATCAATCAAAAAAATTTGAATGTATTGTAAATGTGGCATTTTATTTCGGGATACGCTGGCGTATCAGCGGTACGACGTATATACGCTATACGCCATACGCCGGTGTTTAGGGAGAGGTCTTAGCTATTCCAACTTCAAAAATACGTATCTTCTATTTTGTCATAGATGGCGCTAAAATATATTTTCGTGAAAACCTTACAAATTTGTAAGTTTCGTGTTTTCAATTTATTCCTGAAAACTGTACTAAAACCTTATGAATTTCCATTTTTGAACTTTGAAAACACGAAAACTGAGTTTTCGGTCCGGTGTGTCCCGGATATTATTTGAAATATTTGAAAACATAAAAATGAACAGCACGCACGTGTATTCCGGAAAACGTAACGTTTTTACAATCGCATCGAATTTGATTTACATTCGTTTATAAACGTTCAATCTAGAAAACGATCGTAAACGTTAAATCGGGTTGCACTTGTAACCTTAAAAATTTGCTATCTTAACAGAAATAAAATCAGTTGTTAATTGTAATTTTTGTTCGTCATTTTTCGTAAAAAAGTCAAATAATTACATAGTTGATTAAATAATAAATAAATCATAGCTATATAATTTTTTGAAATTATATTGTGTTAATTAATTAATTAACAACATAAAAATACTATAAATAAAAATGTTCTCTTGTATAGAACCATTTTACGACAGTAGTGATAGTGTTAATGCCCATATCTAAAAATATTGAAAAAAATAAATATTGTTTTGTCGTGTTGTTTTAGACCTTAGTATATATTTTTTCTATGTATATATTTTGTATTTGTAAATAAAAAATTACTTTTAAGAAATAGCCACAAAAATTGTTTGTAATTCAAAAATTATGAATTTGATAATAACTTAAACAAAATAGTTGACGTTAAAAGTTTCGATCAAAACGTTAAAAAAATTACTCACAGAATATATCGACTCGATAAAGAATCGATACGTTTTCAGGAATACCAAAATGAAATTTACGTTACGATATTCATTAGAAACGTGTTCAGGAATAAACTTGCAGTGTATAAATGTTTTTGTCAGCTTCGGGAAAACCAGTCAAAAACATTTCAGTAAAAAAAAGAAGGAATTTCAGTCAAAAAAAGTTTCATAAAAATTTTATGACTGAAATGCCTTTTCAAGATGGAACTTCAGTAAAAAAAAAGCATTCGGGTCACAAAAAAGTTTGACTGAGTTGCCTTTTCTTTATTTACACTGAAAAGTTTTTTTTAAGTCCAATTTTTTTATAACTAGGATTCCTTTTAGGCTCCGGGAAAACTAGTCAAAAATATAATTTTTTCAAAACTGCAAAAAGAAAGAGTTTTTCCTTTTCCGAAAAAAGTAATAATTCTTAGGAGAGCCATAACTCCACAATTTTTTGTGGTTTTATAACTCATTATTTTGTGGGACTCGTTTTCCCGGAGCCGGTTTTGACTGGAATACCTTATCAGTTTTTTGATTGAATATCCTTCTTAAAAGGCAATTCAGTCAAAAATTATTTTGACAGAGATGCCTTCTAATATTTGACTGAAATTCCTTTTTTTTTACTGAAATGTTTTTGACTGGTTTTCCCGGAGCCGTTTTTGTCATCTAAATTATAGAAATGAGGATTTCCTTTCCTCCTAATGTTTTTGCTTGTGTAGAAGAGAAGCTACTACCAATAAAAAAATTGTTGCACAAAATAAATAACAATAATATCTGCAATATACAATCGGGAAGAATTATATAGCTTAAATGCAAAGATACCTATATTCTTAAAATTATTATATAGTTAAATTTTATGTTCTATTTAGTCGTATAAAAAACTTCACCGATTAATATCACTTCACACGACAAATGTCGGTTCAACATTTTTACATAATCCCCCTTATTGTAATTAGCGATTTTATTTGCTGTCGATAGTCGATAGTCTGGTCGTGTCGATTTGTATGTGATTATGTATGGCGTTTTTAATAGACAATTGTCGATAAAATTGATATTTTATGGCGATTACATTTTTCTTCGCGACAGATAACGTAATCACATACAAATCGACCCACAACTAATTGTGGGTCGATTTGTATGTGATTATGTATGGCGTTTTTAATAGACAATTGTCGATAAAATTGATATTTTATGGCGAATACATTTTTGTTCGCGACAGATAACGAATTGGGTGTTTTATTTTCAATTAAAGCTATGTATACAGAAAGTGAAAAGGTCGTGAAAAAATTATTTAAAATTTGTACATTTAAATCTAGTGAAAATTTTGACTGCAATTTGAAATTGACAAAATAAAAAAGAAAAGCCAAATTTTAGTCAAATTTATTTATTGTAAAAAGTCAAATACATATAATGTTTTTTCTTCAAACTCATATTCGTCTAGCAACATAATCGTTTTCAATCATATTGAAATTGATAATTCAGTAATTCATAAAATTTAAAATATTTGAAAATAAAAACGTCAAAATATTATTTTTTCAAATTTTTCACGTTCAATTAAATGTACAGATCATTAATATAGTTGTGAAAAATTTGATTATTTTAAGGTTCATGTCTCAGATAAATAATTTTCATTTCACGTCGAGTATGTACTACTTTTTGAAAAAAATGTCAAAAAAATTTCCCGACTTTTTCACAACCTGAAAATTTATATGGGAAATCATCATTTCACTTTCTGTCTGTACATAGCTTTAGCAGTTAACTTGGGCTGATATTTAGTAAGCACATTCAAATTAGTGGTCTGGATGCAATGATGAATGGCTATATTTTCATCTGGGATTTTCTGTAGCACCCACTAATTTGAATGTATTTACCAAATATCAGCCCAAGTTGACAGCTTAATTGAAAATAAAGCACCCAATTCGTTATTTGTCGCGAATAAAAATGTAATCGCCATCAAATATCAATTTTATCGACAATTGTCTATTAAAATCGCCATTCATAATCACATGACACGATTTTAGTACAGAATCGACACTCGCCTCGACATTCACAATAAGGGCCAATATGTCTCTGTAAATTTGTTGAATGTGCACTGCGGTAGTGTGATAATCGAGTCGAAAGCCAACAATCATAATACGAACTCAATGTTATCACTTGAAATGACAAGAAATACGACAATCATAATCGGGGTGATTATTTAATTTATTTGAATAGTATTCTATATACAAAGATAATAGTGATCTAATTGATTCTTGATAGAACGTCAACGCTACGCAAAGCAAAATTGAAAAGATGAAGTATATGAAAATAGTACTTCCATTCACAATGCAAAGTCAGTAAAATAAAGCAACGCAACGCGAAGTATAGGTTGGCCTACTTTTAACTTTTTCGATTATCAACGATGGAAAATGTCGAAACAATAAAAAAAATAAAGTGACAGTTTGTTTTTCCGCAAATAAAATTATTATTATATTTTTTAGGTAAAGTCTAAAGTTACATATATATTCCATTGTGAATTGAAAAATTATCATACCGTTGCGTTAACTTTGCTGTTGCTTTGCTTCGCAGAAATTACATAGTGAAACCACGGTGAAATAAATGAATTGATTTGACTCAAAAATTTATTTAAAAAAACACTGACTATAGCTAGAGTATTCTTTATCAGATTTTACATTTTATTATCCAAAATAATATTTAATAATGTGAAATAAATTATGAAAATTTAATTTAAATAAGGGTAAACACAAAAAGAATTATATATATCTAGAATCTACAGGGTGTCCTTATATAATATTAGGGAAAAAGAATCCCGATAAGTTTATTGAAACCAAAAATAATATACGTTTGATGAAGTAGTAATCAATTGGAGTACGAGTCTGTATGATAATTATTTTTGTGCTTTCATAAAATAAGTTTTGCTCTGAATAGGTCAAAAATAATTGCTTTTGTGAGGAAAACATATTTATACGTCATACATTTTTCAGATTCAAAATGCAATTATTTAACTAAAAATCTCACGATTCCATTAAAAATCATTAAAATATACTTAAGCTAAAGTAAAATTACTTACTTTAATAATAGTTTCAGGTTTTTCCTGTGGTAAAAATGATGGATCAATTATCATGCGACTATATAATTTATCAGAATTCTTGAGTCTGGCTAATGCATTCATTTCTGACTGTATTTCTCTCAATCGAGCATTTCTGTTTTTTACATATCCAATCTGATCTATTTTATACTTTTTCATTTCTTCAAATTCTTTGTTAAAAAAGACTTTTAAATTGTTAATATCAATCTGTAAAAAAAATCGCAAATTAAATTATATTTCTCTGTGCTCAAATTTTATAAATTTGTACTTTTGCTAATGAATTTTCAAGAAATAATTGATTATAGCTGACAACTTCTAATTGTTGATATCGTGACGGATGGGTATCAACAAATTTATAAGTTCCAGATCCTGTAAGTGCATATTTACGTGAAGAAGATGAACTCTCTACAACACCTTCATTTTCAGCTTCACTTTGGAAAGAATATGCCGATGATGTCGCAATTACTTTAAAATTTAATTCATTTAAATAATGTTGGGCAGCTTGCTTTGTGAACCATGGAAACCAAACCATAGATCCCGCTAATTCCATTTCTTTTTCTCTCCATAATGCAATTTGATTGAATTCATTCTTTGTATATACTGGATTTTGCTTTGTTAATGAATAATTTTCACACATTATATTGGAAAAAATTCCAATAACTTTACTACTATTACTGTTCATTTGTGCCCATGTATGTTGAATTATCCATTTATGAATTCGATTTTGATCTTCAATATACGAACGTAATGTCTTATCTTCAGTATCTCGATTTCTTCTAGCTTTTGCTGTTATTAAACCAGCCCATTCTTTAGCTAAATTAAAGCTACTCATTGGAAGACGATCATCGTCCTCTAAAATTTCATTTTCGTCAATAAGTAATTTTAATTTTGCTTGGATATTTTTGAATTTCTTAAATATTTCAATTTTATCTGCAGCAAATTGTTCTAGTTCCAATTTATGTTGTTCGTCGAGTTTTAATTGTTCCCAAGTAACATCTACAAATAAATATGAATTAAAATCATATTTTTCTACATTACTATTTTTGATTATTATTAAATCAATAATAAGGACTCGATAATATATATTCTTTATATACTATCATTGTTTATATATCTTATCTATGCATTTTTTTAATCGATATTACCAAAATACCCAAACGCCTGTACTATTCTTACAATATAGAAGAAATTATTGCCGCGTTCAGGGTCTAGCTCTAGCACAGCTAGCGCTGTAAAGAGCCGCACTAGATAGAGCAGCAAAAATTAAATTGCCGTTCAGTAGAATTTTTCGCTAAATATCCCTTAAAACCCACTTTATTCAATATTCCTGTCAAAAATAAAAATTTTCTGCTAGATAAAACTCGAGCGCTCGAAAAAATAACCGTTCAATAGAAAAATTGTTCGAGCGCTAAATGCACTAATTACACCGTGCTAAACGCGGGGATATATTTGTTTTTGCTAAAAATTGAAAATTAGAATTTATTAATTAATTAGAAAATTTTTAGATGTACGAATACCACCAAAACTATTTATAATGCACCATTTCGAGTTGAATTAGAGTTAGCATCCATGGAAACAAGGGTTGAGTTGAGTTGGAATGGAACGAATAATTGATGGTTCCATTTCAACCACATTTCAACTCGGTACATGGAAACAAGGTAATAATATACCTTGTTTCCATGACGAGTTGAACTCGAGTTCAACTCGAGTTGAACCCCATGGAAACACGAGTTGAGTTGAGTTTTCGTTAAATCCATTTCAACTCCACGAAACTAGTGCGATTGAATTGAGTTATGTCATTGTATTAGTAAATTGACATTTTATATCTTTGTATGTGTAAATGAACAAAAAAATTATTATTTTTTAATAATAATGGCGTCTTTTGGAGTGACGATGAAGTAAAAATTTTAATATCATTCATGCAGGAGAAAAATATATTAAAATTAATGACATCAATTTAATTATTATGAAATAAAAAAACCTGTTTATATCGTGTTGACAGAACTGTCAGTTCAACTCAACTCAACTCGAGTTTTTGCATGGAAACGACTGGGGCTGAAATTTGAATTTTTTCAACTGAACGATAACTCAGCTCAACTCAACTCCGTACATGGAAACATGGTAATAGATAATAAATACCATGCGTAGATTATTTAAGTTGTTTCCGTTTTTTTTTATGCGAACCGAACAAAAAAGAAAAACTTTTTTTTATATAATATTGTTATGAATATAAAATTCTATTAATAAATTTAAAATTTTATATGGATATTTCAAAAGATGTGTTTAATTTATCGTTAATAACTAATAAAATATGAAATAAAAAATATACTACGTTCTACTTTTTTATTGATAAATTAATAACCTTTCCAAATACGTAAGAATATTAGATTTAAGTATTGATAAAATAAATTTCTTTTATTAAAGTCGATAAATTTTTTGATATGGTTTTTCAGAGTATATTTTCTAAAGCTCTTTTGAAACGCAAAGGACATCTGTGAAATAATTATTAGAGCTTTCACTTAATTACTAAACGATGCTGCTGCCTCTACAATTTTTAAATCTTAAATTTTAAAATTAAAAATTTTTAATCTCGGCGCAATAACTCAAAAAATGCCTTGATTAGACAACTATAAAATATATACACAATGATACTATTAAACATATTGGTAAAATAATGGGCTACGTTTAAATTAATTAATTTTAATAGTTACTCGGATTTTTGTGAACTGGACTTATAGTTTTAGACTCAAAAATTGGCTTTAAATTAGGTATTGATGAATTATCCTCTACGGCTTTATCATTTATGATAAAACATTTTAGTGTGCCCTTTCTACCCAATATTAAACAATATCTATAAATTAAATATATTTATATAATAAAACTATATTATATTGATATTATAATTTTAATTTACTTCGATGTAAAACGAACCGTTTTCGTTACATCATTGTAGTCTCTTCTATTATTAGCAACAATAACTTTATCTAATATTTCCTTATGAGCTTTAAAAATACACACTATTCCATCAAATCCCCAGGTTGAAAAATATTTTGTTTCTAATTTTGTTTTTAAAATTCCTAATTGATGAGGTGTTTTAATTACACTTTGTATAGATATATCTTTTTTAGTATATTTTAAATTATGACAAACATTTGCATTTAATACTGATGCTATAATGCTATGTTCCATTAAAATTGATATATTTATATATTTTTCTGGTAGATCATATAATTTTTCTTTAATTTCTGTATTTATTAATGTAATAATTAAAAGTTGTTCCGAATATATTCTTTTTTCATTTTGAATTAAGATAATTATTTCAAATTTCTTTTCAGTTTCCATTAATTTAAACTGTAGAACTGCATATTTACATTGTATATATTTAACAATGTCAACTTGGGATCCAATATTATTCTTTATTACAAAAAATTCAAATTTTTTATTTTGAACAACCAAATAAGAAGTTGTAAGATGAAAATCTATAATTGGAATATCATTTAATTGAAATTTAATTAAAAATTCTGGATTTTCTGGTGAATAATATGAAAGAAAATAAATTATTTTATCTGTTGTAGCAATATAAATAATTGGAAGGTTGGGATGAGATTTAAATAATATAATATTAGTCATTTTTAAAGTTGAAATTCGATTCTTATTTAAGATATCTAATAGATGAATTTCATTAAGTCTAGTCAGAATGGCAATATTCTTATTATACGGTTTGATAATTGCAAACATTTTAATACTGCTGGCAAAGTGTCCAAGTATTACTAATTTTCTTTGTTCTAAATTATCCTCTAATTGCAGTAATGTTGAATCTCTTGCCAAGCAATACAGCATTTCAAAATTTTGTACTCCTTTCATCCAATAGATAGAATATTGAGATTTTAAATCCCACATAACTGACCACGTATTAGATATTTTTTTTATATGCTTCATTTGACAATCGCTACCTAAAATAATAAAACCACCTCGATAACTAGTTAAATGTGCATTATGTTTTCCAATACACCCATTCCATGACCATTGTTTCTTAGGGGTTCCTATTGACGGTTGTAACTATAGAGATAATATATGATCAAAACCCTATATATCTTTATACTTTATTAAAATTTTTAAAAAGATTTAAAAAGCTGAAAACATTAGGTGCCCAAGCCCAATACGAGTTACACTTTTGTGAATATATTTTTGTTAAGAATGTTAAAATATTTGTGACGTGAAATAATATGCATGCGAAATAATGTTATATGGCAACACAACCATGACGAAAATCCATAGCGAAAGCAGCTGTCAATGAAAGTAAAATTCATATTTTTTTACTTCTTGGAGTAGTAGTACTGGTGGTAGTGTTAGTACAATTATAACCAGCCCATATACCGAAAAGCAACAGCAAATTATATAAAAAAGCAAGCCAATGCGCACAAAAATCATAAATTCAACGGTTATAATTCCAATTTCATTTTACAAAACATGCGTACAATTTTATTAATCAAATAAAAAAAGCTGCCAATTTGGAGAGTGCTTCATATACCCATTTGATCTACCTAGGATTTAGTGAAAACGAAGAATTAAATAAAAATTATGATTTTTACAAAACTCCCAAAGTTGTACAATTTAAAATTACAATCAAGTTTTTATAAATAAGTACTTGAATTTGTAATACTATATTTATACTAAATACTCGAAATGTAATATATGTACATATGTTTTTATTCTATAAATTTCGAAATTTTTGCCCCTGTAAAATGAAGAGGGTTGAAGGTACGTGTCTCAATTTTGTATAGAAGGTGTAGGTGTGTATTTTTGAGTAAATAATTTCTCATTTTTTCAATCCAGTCCCCCGCTGAGGTGCTACAGCCTCTTTCATAAACTTACCCCCTCACCCATAATAGAAGGGAAAGGGGTAAAAATTTCGAATGTTTTCGAAAGATACCAATCTATTATACCAAGCTTACAAGATATAAGACCCTATCTGAAATGCGGCTTATTTTATAGTCATTTTAAGTTCCAAATATTCAATTTTCATAAACTATATAATAAATTTTGAAATGTAACATTTCTAAGTGATGTAGCTTAGAGGGGGTTGCAGGTAGGGAAATAAATTTTTGGAACAAGTTGTAAGATAGTATTTTTAAGAAAATAATTTCTCATTTTTTCAATCTAGTCCCCCACTCATTTTTTCAATCTAGTCCCCCAACTTACACCCTTACCCATAATAAAAGGGAGAGGGGTAAAATTTTTGAATGGTTTCGAAAGATACCAATCTATTATACCAAACTTACAAGATATAAGACCCTATCTGAAATGCGGCTTATTTTATAGTCATTTTAAGTTCCAAATATTCAATTTTCATAAACTATATAATAAATTTTGAAATGTAACATTTCTAAGTGATGTAGCTTAGAGGGGTTTGCAGGTAGGGAAATAAATTTTTGGCACAATTTGTAAGATAGTATTTTTAAGAAAATAATTTCTCATTTTTTCAATGTAGTCCCCCACTGAGGTGCTGCAGCCTCTTTCATAAACTTACCCCCTCACCCATAATAAAATGGAGAGGGGTAAAATTTTTGAATGGTTTCGAAAGATACCAATCTATTATACCAAACTTACAAGATATAAGACCCTATCTGAAATGCGCCTTATTTTATAGTCATTTTAAATACAAAAAATTCAATTTTAATAGTCCCATAAAAATTCTTTCACCTGTAAAATGAAGGGGGGTAAAGGTACGAGGCTAATTTTTCTGCAGAATGTGTAACATAGTATATTTAAGAATATAATTTCTCATTTTTTCAATTCATTTCCCCGCTCAAGGGGTGTAGCTTTTTTCATATAGAAGCCCCCTCACCCACTTAAATAAGGTGGGGGGTAAATTTGTTATATGAAATCGAAATGCACTTACCTTGTGCATCTATGTTAGAAGTAACAATGTTTTATATAAACTCAAACCGGTTTTATAGGCATTTCAAATTTCAAAATTTTTGTTTTAATATTACTATAAAATAGGGGGGCGAGGACCTAGGGCTCCAAATTTTTACAATCTTCCTTATATGGCGTCTATACATATATCTGTGAAACAATGTAAAGATCCGACTATATTTAGGGGTATTTTTTGGAAGCACACAAAATTGTGCATTTTCAACGCTCCGCTAGGGTGGGTTGCAGGGAAACTATTCAAAAAAGGATACCATACACATAAATTTCCATCCTTACTTTATATATGTTGCAATTTTTGTAAAAATCGGACGAGTGCTTATACTATTTCTAAGCGTTAAAAAAGTGTATTTTTACTTTGCGTACGGCGTACGGCGGACACGGATTTTTTTTTGCTGATTCTGATTCCCTGACATCTAAAACGTCCAGAAAAATCAAAATCTCGAAAAAAAAATTTTCGAAATTTAGACCGCGCCACAAAGCTTCATATATTTTCAATATATGAAGCAAAACTCGAAACTAATGATTTTATAACTATAGTATATACGATTAATATGTTAAACGTTTTCTAAAATTAGATTAATTTTCATCATATGCCTATCGCTTTTGAACTTGTTTCTAGTAATCAATACTATAAACAATACATCCACAAAATTTGTAGCTAAAAACTACTCTTAAAGAACAGTAATAAAAGTAATCGAGGTAAGGAAGGGGTTAATATAAAAAATCTCCTTAGAAATGAAATAAAAAAGCAACATTTCAGATGGAAGATGGAGGTTTCAAACCCAAAATCTAAATAGACTTTTCAGACTTAAAAAACCAGCGGCTTTTAAATGAAATAAACTAGATTTAACAAAGCCAAAGCAAAACTAATTAATGAAATTAAAAAGAAAAAAAGAAATCATGGACAAGTCGGATAGATGATTTTTCCAATTTATTGCACAAAAAATGCTGAGAAATGATAATGAAAAAAAGAGAATTAAACAGCTGCGATGAATAAATTGGTCAGAAATTGTATACCACAGGGCAGTTGTGTTTTATATCTAAACTACTAGGATACATAAGACAGAAGATGAAAATACAAAAAATATCCAATTCAGCGAATTATATCGGTTGGCGATAACTTAAAATTAAATTAGTTTTTATCAGATTAGCTTTCTACTTTAAGATCATTTAAAAAATTTACTCCACTATAAATATCTCTACTTTCAAAGTTACTTTCAAAACACTTTCTCTGCCAACATGTTATATTCCTTTTTCTTTAATAAATGTTTAAAACACATTGTTTCGTGTAAATGTTTCTTTGGACCGGATGCGGACGTACCTCTAGAAATAGCCGACAAATGACCAAATAAACTTTTAATTTTTTTTATAATTGGACATACAGATCCAAGGTCCAACAGAATGCTATTTTGATCAAGAAGTTAAGGAAGTAGTAAAAAAATGAAGATAAAGATAAACTATTGGCTGAAGATAAAGATAAACTAAATGAAGATAAAGATAAACTAAAATAACTACAAATATATATTTCCTTACCCTTTCTATCTAACGCATATTTTTCCCTTTGTCTATATTTTCTTCTTCCTCATGTCTTGTCTATATGTAGTAGAGAATGCATTTTAGCACGAAAAGTGTGTATGGCTGTCGTCTAAATACAATTTCTACGTCTTATAAGTTAATTTAAAATTCTTAACAAAAATATATTGACCAAAGTGAAACTCATATGACTTCATATAACTCATATAATGTTCAGTTTTTTAAGTCTTTTTAAAATTTTGAATATCTTTATATCATATACCGCTTTGATATGATATTACTTAATGTATGTTACCACTAAACTGTATAAACTGGTATCATTTCAAGTTAATTTTATTTTATTGAATACCAGAAATAGTAAAAACAGCTTGGAATGAAATATTATCCATTAAATATATCTAGTAAATCATTAATGAATGCTGTATTTATTTATCTTTATTTTTATTTACTGTATAGGTTCGCTTGAAAATTTGTTCTCGACATTACTTAAAAACGAATAAATTTGAATAAAATAATTGTGATAAATAATAACGTTTTTTTCGCTGTTCTATGTTCTATCTAGAAAATGTGAAATCGCTGCAATTCTGAAGTTATGATCATAAAAAATAATGACATCATTAATATTTAGATTTTTAAAGTAAAATAATTGATATACCTTATTTTACTTTAAAAAACTAAAAACTCAAAACCGAAAACAATTAAGTGAAATTATATGACAATTGACAATATTATTTTACATAGGATGTATGTATATATAATTTTATTCCTGGTATATTGAATTATAATGATAATAAGTATTCAATGGAAAATGTTTCATTCCATACTTTTCTCATACCGCAATTGTTGCGTATATTACGGAATTCTTCAAAATACGAGAATTATACAATTTGTCCGTAACATACACGTATAAAATTTATGCAATGTTAATGTTATTATAAGAAAATAGAATCTATACACTTACAGTGTAAAAGTTTCCAATTTTATCAACTATGTATAAGCTACCATCGATTCCAAAAACAAAACTCATTTGTGAATTTCTATTTATGAATGGTATTTTTTGGTTACGCCTTATCATATATGCATTATCTATAATTGTATGAATCTCCCATATCGTTAATAGTCCTAAATTTGGAGCATACTGCGCACACAAAAACGGAGATATATTACATTTAATTACTTGTTCACGCGTTAAAAAATGAGTATCCTCTTGAGCAAGTAATATTCCTAGCCGAAAATTCCAAACATTAATTTTGAACTTTGGATAGCCTGTTAAAGTTACAAGATGGTCAGCATCATCGAATCGTATATCAACATATTCTCCAACTGATTCCCCTGTAATTTATTCAGTAATTAAATGATAATACAATTGTTGTATAAAAGTTCACCGAATAATAATTCTACCTGATAAAATACCCAAATTTTTATAATCTGGATATGATTTAATAAAAATCCTTGGATTAAATTTATTTTCGGCAAAAGCAAAAAGTGAATATGATTTATTCCCGGCCAAACATGAAATCCCATCGCCGAAACCTCCTCCACAGGCTCTATATAAACTTTCTTCATTAGTTTTGATATTTTTAAATAATATTGTGTCATTGCAACAAATTCCATATACATAAGAATTCATAAATATTGGTTCGTCAATTTCCTTAAATATTGCCCATCTAAAATAAGTAAGAAATTATGTATTACTTTCTTAATAGGATGTTATTTATATTTAATACTGTAATTTGTTTTCTAATTGCGGCATTTTGTAAATAATATATATTTTATATTATAATGATTAGCAATTGAAAAATATCTATTTATTTTATATGACGAGTAAAAATTAATATTTTTGTTGTCATGGAATTTTGTTATGAAAATAAATAAATATTCATCGTATACAGTATTATTCCATTATTTTATTGTAAATCAAACAAAAATAATGGAATATTCCTTAGCCAGAAAGGAGGTTTTTACTCGTACTACAGTATATTCCATTATTTTTTCAAAAATGTGTGTTCAAATATATGTTTGTATTACAATTAGACTATAGATATAAAGTAAATAATTTCAGTAAGCTTGACAACACTGATAGGTCAAAAAAGTCAAATTAAATATTTTTTAGTAATTGGATATATATTTAAAAGTTTAAGCATCTATTAAATATAATTTTGTGATTGCTGCTTTTTGGTACATTGGCTTTTTGTTGAATTTCGGATGGTGTTGCTAATTTTGCTGGATATAAATTTGTTGCTTTTGTTCTGTTGAACTGTCTTTTCTTCGAATTCGAATATAAAAGATTTTTTTTTGAATTTTTGCAGTTTTTACAATATTGGAGTTCGAAGCATTTAAATAATCATCTGCTTGTTTTGCCACAACTGCTACTTTCTTGGCATTTTAATTTATTGCTGTGTTCATATCTGGTCATCATCATCATTTCTGGTCATCATCATCAGCATTACAACTCGGTGTAAGTTTTGGCTTTCTTCACAATTTGTTTCCATGCGTTTCTATCCTGGGCAAAAACTTTCCAATTTAAGATGCGCAACTTTGAGACATCACTATTTATATTATTAGCCCATTTGGCTATTGTCCCATTTGGTTTTGAACAGAAGTTTTTATGTTGTGCCTCTATTTTCTTGCATCCTAGACACATGTCCAACCCATCTTAGACATTGAGCCTTCGACAATATCCTCATTATTGTACGATTCGACAATATCCTCATTTTTTATTAACTCATTTAGTTCTTTGTTGCTTCTTCTTTCATATTCTTCATTATTTATTTCTTTTGCGCCCCAAAAAATTTTTCTTAATATTTTCCTCTAAAATATTCTTAAATTATTTTCATCAAATAATGTTAACGTCCAAACTTCACATCCATACGTTACGATTGGACGTATCCAATCGTATCTTTGACTGCAATATTTTTTTATGTGCAAATGGCATCTAATTTCAGCTTGAATACGATCCTGGATTGATGGATGCATAATATTTCGTATAATTTTTCGTATAATTGCTCCAAAATAGGTAAAGCAACTAACACCTTCAAAATTATAACTATTTGTTGTTATATTCTGTGAGGATCTTTGATTCTCAGGTATTTTGTCTTATTCTCATGTATTTTAAGACCAACTCGTTTTGTTCCTTCTTCTAAGAATGTGAATATTTCGACCATGGTTCTGTAACTATTAGCTACTAATGCAATATCGTCTGCATATGCTATAATTTGGTATGACTTTACAAATATATTTCCACCTTTATCTAGTTTTCCAATTGCATAATTTAAGGCCAAATTAAACAGTAGTGTTGATAAAGCGTTTTGTTCAACTCCGGATGTTATATTGAATTCTGATGATAATTGACCTTGTATCAATACTTTAGTTTTAGTATCCTCAATCATCAACATTGCTATTCGTGCTAGTTTTTTTGGTACACCCTGTGTAATTAATTCTGTAAATACCTTATTACTAGTAGCTGTTTAAACGGGTCACTGGCCAATTGGAGAACACGCGGCCAGACTAAACATCCCTTTAACACGGCATGTCGTAGCTGTAAAGAGCCAAATGAGAAGGAGTCCCTAACACACTTTGTTTGTAACTGCCCAGCACTGTTAGCTACTAATGCAATACATCGACTGAGATCTCTCAGTAACCATTTCTTAAGCGAACTCAGTGATCTAGCCGCAAGGATGCCAACAGATACACTTAGGTTTATAAATGCCACAGGTTGGCTCTCTTAAGCGTTTATTTCTTAGCGTTAATTCAGTTACCAATGGGTCACGAGGTGTGAAGGAGTTAGAAATCTCCCACACCACACTATAGTATATTATAAAATAAAATAAGAATGTTATTCTTATTAATATATAATAATTGTAAACATAAAAGTAAAAGAAAAATACTTTATATATTGTGTAAGGTTAGTTAAATTATAAATATTGTAAACAAATGTGGAAATATTTATATTCAAAATATAAATAATAAATTAATTAGAACACGTGCTATATGCATAAATATATATATGAAATCAGGTGTAAATATATATATTTATGTATATGCAATTTAAAGGTAAATAACTTTATAATAAATAATAATTAAATATTGAATATTTCCACATAAGTATATTTTTGCTGAAATAGCAAAATAACCATTAGCCATAAGAATCAATGTAATTTTAGGGTATAAAAGAAATGGGTTTTTAATAAAGAAATATCACTTCAACTTGAAACTTTGAGTGTTTAATTATAACCTTATATCGGCTACCCGCTAAACTAAGAGTTATATAAAACCTTGAATCAAACAATATGAAGTCCACTGAACAACATCGGCTTTTGCTAAGGCTAGTGTTTTCTGACGGCTAGTGTTTTCAGTGAGATTTCGTGAAGTCTGTGACGTAAGGGACGCAAGACTTTACATGGCGATCCTGCCAGGAGAAAATTTAAAAGAATTATTGAAGGATCCAAAGGCTGGCCCAAGGCCAATAAGCATTGAGGAATATCGAAAAAGACAATATGCATCAAAACCAGCTTCAGCGTCATCACCATCAAATAACGATCCACCAGCAATAAAAATAAAGAAACGAGGAGGAAAGGCTGCCAAGGCAGGGCAACAAATAGGAGAATTAAAAGTTTAAAGAAGATAGCTGTTACAAAAGAAGAGAAGCAGTATTTTGAAAACCAGAAAAAGAAGATCCAGGAAGAAGTTACGAAAACGAAATCAGGTAAAGAACTTCGACTACCATTTTAACAAATGTTTCGATACCGGCGCAAGGTGTACCAGCGAAAATTGAAACAGCAACAATTAATACATTCATTGTCACCGCTACTAATGGTGATTATCGCGAACAACGACTTTGTATTGATTATTGAAGGATGGAGAATTATTGTATTTTACGAAAATTAAATAAATTCAAAGAAAGAAAAAATGTGTAAAAATATATTGAACTAAAAACTATAAAAATATCTATCAATTATATCAATTATATGTATCAATTATTAAATTAATGTATCAGTTATTAAATTAAACATAAATAAATATATATGACAATTTTTTTAAATACATTCAAAAATATTGTACTAAAATAAATGCATAAATAAATAAATATATATATATCAAATATGAATAAATAAATATATTTGAAAAAAAAAAAATTTTTTTTTGTTGTTTAGACTATTAAATTATACAAATATATATATACAAAAGTCGTAAAAGTTTATTAAGGTTAAAAACCTAAAATTACGTAAATCATAGAAAAAAAAAAATATATATATATATAAAAAAATACATATATTTAAATTTTTTTTCTTTTAATTAATATTGTTTATATACCAAAATGGGGCAAAAGACCTCAAAACAAGAAGAGGTGTTTATAAACAATAATGCAGGTACAACTACTAATAACAATACAAAAAATGTGCTCAGAATATACTCTGACTTACAATTAATTATTATTATTGTTGTAATAGTTGTAGCATTATATTTTGTATGGACAAAAGCCAAAGAATACCTTGATAAAAAAATAAAGAGACAAATTAATCTATCTACCATTTCCACGGCCAAAAATAGAATTATTATGATTGCCGTATAAGTAAAATTTATGAAAAAAAAATACTAATACTAAGTAAAGTAAAATTTTTGAGAAAATATTAAGTAAAGAAAATTTTTAAAGTAAACGTATATGTATATATATATTATATCTTAAATTGAAATATAAAGATAATTTTGTAATTAGAAGAAAAATTTATTTTGAATGTATATGTAACTATAATAAGAATACGAATATTGTAAAGAAGAGAAAAAGAGAAAAAGAGAAAAAAAAAATTTATGTATACCTTATAAATAACATGTTTTAAATAAAGAGAAAAAAATATATTTTATGTTTAAGATTTTTAAATAAAAAAAAAAAGAGAGAAACTCATATTAAATATTTTATAAAAAAAGAGAGAAACTCATATTAAATATTTTATGTTAAAAATTGTTTAAGAGAAACTTATATATATGTGTAGTGTATATAAATTTTTTTTATATAGTAATTTTTAAAAGCATTTTAAGCTATATTTTCGTTTTATTATTTTATCTAACGCCTAAAAATATGTTTTTGAATTTATAAAAAAAATTATTTTCTTTTTTTATGTACCCACACTTTAAATTTGGAACATATTTTAATTATATATAGAGAAAAAAAAAATTAGTATGAAAAATTAGCATTATTATATATAAAGAATGATAAATATATTAGAATTAGAAATAGACAATTTGGAAAAATTAATTAAAAATTAAAAAAAAAACACCGAATAGATTAGCGTATGTGGAAAAAGTAAAGGAAACCTGTAGCAATAGTTGGCGAGAATTATATAAGGAAGACAAGGATTTAGCACTTGTTTATAAGGAAAAATTTGAAAGAGTCTATGTAGCTGTAACGGATATTTTAGATAAAAAGTCTAAGGAATTTTTAGACAAAACTATTATTGAACATAGTGAAGAAGTAGAAAGCGATACAGAGAATACCGAAATAAAATAAAAAATAAAAATGGCGAGTTTTGATTTCAATGTAGCACAAAAACTACCATCATTAATAATTTCAAGGGAAGATACAAGAGAAGAGAAAATCAGAGATTTTTTGAATGGTATAGAATTTTACTATGACTTATTGAAAACGGAAGACAAACCAATTTTGGTAAAATTTTTGATTAAGTGCAAAATTCAAGGGAAGGCACTAACTGAATTGGCAACTGTAACTACTACAGATTTCGCCGAATTAAAAAGGCAAATAAAATCAAAATGTGGATGCAAAGACTCCATAGAAATAATACAAACTAAGTTAGGCAATACACGCCAAGGAAATAGACCGATTCGGGAATTTATAACCCAAATCGAAAGTCTAATATCAAGGATGACCGAATTAGAGGTCAGTGCACAAAGCGAGTCGGAAAGACCAGCACTAACAGCAGCCAATAATCGAAGAGGACTGGCATTTTTAAAAAGGGGAGTAAGCGAACGGTACAAAATTATATTGGACAGTGCTAGGCATACCGATTTCGATACTACCATAAAACATTTATGGGAATTGGCAGCGGCGGCTCGTCATATTGGGCAGGGTGGGCTAAGCCCAACCTGAATTTACAGGAAAATTCTACAAAATATTGATTTAAAATATATTATAAAAATGAGCAAACAAAATTCAAATTTATTTTAAAAAAAATTGTCATATAATATACGTGTATATAATTTTTTCCATCGAAATTCGTACACCACCGCTGCGAAATATAATATGTATATAAAAATATAATCTAAAATCTAAATATGAATATGAACGCTAAAATACAAATATATTATACTAACACTACATAACTTTTTCATTATAAAAAGACAACTACTCTTTTCTCTTTACTTCAGGGGCTAATTGAAATTTGCCCACCTTATTATACTAATTTTATACAAAACAATTTTGCGTATGTGTTGAATTTTGTATGGATCAGGCTGGGCTAATTTAAACTAGCCCACGAAGTCCACGTGTTCCCCATAGAAATGCGAAATATTTGTTATTGCTATATGATTTTCAGAATTTTATTATTTTTTCTATGGAAGAAAATTATTAGAAAATTTCCATTATATGAGCAAGCAATGTCAAATTTCAAATTTTTTAAAACAAACTACCAGGCGCGCATATATTTTATAATCAACACTATTGAGTTGAGTTATTTCCTTCTCCTATATTAAAAAATTTATATTGAGAAAAATATATCATGGGATAGAAAATCTCTTATCCATAGAAGAAATATTCCTATACTGAAAATTTGCATGAAATATTATTCATTAAAAAAAAAGAGAAATATATCATCGTGGGCTAGAAAATCGCAGCCCCTAGAACGAATAATTCCTTTGAGTAAAAATTTGCATGAAATATTTATTTCGTTATATAAATATTTTGTATTAAAAAATAAATAAATATATCTTCATGGGCTGGAAAATCGCAGCCCATAGCAATAATTTTATCGCTTATATTTTAAATTCCCTCAGTAGACAAAAAATTATTTAATTATATTATAGCACACTTTAGAACTAAATTTTTAAAATTAGTACCAGGCGATCATAAAATTCAGAAAGTAACAATTTTCTTCTTAGTTCAGAAAACTTAAGACAATTGCATACAAATATAACTATTCAAATATTTATGGAGTGTGCCATGATTTTCGTTTATTTAGCTCGATTTTTTTTTATTGTGTCAAATTTTTTTTGTGTATAATATGTGATTTATTTTTCTTGTGTGAATAGCATATGCATGATTTTTTTTATTGGACAGAAAATGAAAAACATATTAAGATGCCAATGTGATTAACTAACTAATGATTAGCTTAGATGCCAATGTGATTAACTCACTAAAACGAAAAATTCAAAAGGTTGTATATTTAATAACCTCAAATCTTTGCTTTTCATAACAAAATGTTTTCCTTTAGCCCACCCAGAACTTTTGATCACGGTCCGCCACTGGGAATTGGATCCAGGTACGGAAAGGAATTCGGAAGTTGTGATATACGTAGACAACAACAGGAACCGAAATTCCCACCAATACAATAATAATAACCGGAATTATAATAATTATCAAAATAATAATTATAGTAATAATAATAGACGACATTTTAATGGCCAAAATCAAAATATTAGAAGGTCACATAATAATTTTAATAATTATAATAATAACGGAAATTCTAATAATAACAATAATAATAATTATAATAGAAATAATAATGGAAATAGAAATACCAATATCAACCGGAATTTTAACGGAAACCGGAATAGAAATTATAATAATAATTCCCAAAATTACAGGCAAAATAATAATTCACAAAATTACAGGCCAAATTATAATAATAATAGAACACCCAATACGGACAACTCTAGAGTCCTAGCGATAACCGAAGCGGGAAACGAACAGCCCACCGAGGGGGTAGCCAACCAACCGGTAGGGGAATATACGAATTAGGCAATATCAAGGACATTATTTTTACAGCAGGAATGACAAACGGACTTTATGTAGAAGTACAAACAAATAACTTAACTACAATATTTCTAGTAGACACAGGAGCATCTATATGCACCATAAGGACAAATGTAGGGGTAAAAACATTTTACAAAGGGATAAAATAACGACAATTCAAGGAATTTCAAGACATTTTGAGACATTAGGAACTTGTACTAACCAATTAAATTTTAAATCAGTAAATGTTAAATATGATTTTCACGTAGTTTCGGATAATTTTCCCGTACCAGGAATGGTATTTTGGGAGCAAATTCTTAAAGGATTTTCAAGCTAAAATAAATCTGGAAAATTTTTATCTCGAATTAACAATAGAGAATAAAAAGGTAGTTTTACGTATACTAAATAAAGAAAATTTAAATACAATCACACTTTCACCACGCTGTGAATCCACATATTCACTCTCATTTGAGATCTCGTTGTGACAACACCTTTTTAAATTAAATTCGGGTTTTAAATTTAATATAAAGTTGTTAAAACAAAAGAAATTAAAACAAAAGAAATTCGAAAAAGTGTTTAAATGAATAAAATGGCTAAAAGAAAACGTTTAAAGGAACCAATTATTAAAAAAGAAACATTAATTAATAAAAAAAACGCAAATCAATTTCAAATTCTCTCGGATAACGAAGAAGAAATAATTCCTAATCAAAAATATATAAAAAAAACGGTTACTCCGGTAGTTATAGAAAGCAATAATGCAAATTCACTTATGGCTTCATTAAAACAAAATATATCATTTAAAGAATCGGTTAATTACAAACTATTAAACTTTAACAAAATAAAAGTGATTTTAAATAACGTAGAAGATAAAAACATTCTCATTAAATACTTAAAAGAAAAAAATCTAAATAAAATTCAAGTACCATTCTATACTTTTTGTAGTAAAGAAGAAAAATCATTAATTTACATAATTAAATATTTTTATTATGAAAAATTAGAAAATTTACAAATTCTTTTAAATGAGTTAAAAGTGCCATGCATTAAAGTAAAATTTTTAAAAGAAAATCCAGAAAACCCGTTGTATATGGTATATTTTGAACCAAATAAAATAAATTTAAATGAACTTAATTTCAAATTTAAAACTATTAATGATGTATGTATAAAGTGGGAGCATTTTAAAAATATAAAGAAAAAAGTTACACAATGCTAGAACTGTAAGGAATATGGCCATGGTGCAGCTAACTGTGGTAAGATGTTTAAATGTATTCGTTGTATTGATATCCATAGTCCTGATAACTGCCCAAACAAAAAAGATGACAATGAAGTTCAAAACGAAATTGTACCAAAATGTGTTAACTGTAAAGGTGATCATACAGCAAACTCGAAAGAGTGTATTGCCTATAAAAATTATATTAAAAAAATAAATTTAAACTCAAATAAAAATCCATTAATACACTCAGAAAGAAACAACATATTTAACTTTAACTCTAAAACAAAAACGACAATGGGAAATAATTTACAACCTTGGAGTTTTTCTCCTCAAAATTATAATTATAGAAATCTATTCCCAAGCCTTACAGGAGGAAACCACCAAACAGATGAGCATGAGAGTAATAAAGAGAGATCATCTAATCAATATACAATTAATTCGCATTTAAATCAAGAAAATAATATAAATAAACCTTTTGAATTTTTATCATTAATGAATGATTTTCTCTCTATTCCCAATATTAAAGAGACAATGAATCTCTATAAAGAAATGATTATTAAACTCAAAAACACAGAGTGTCAAAAAACACGTGTGGCTATTTTACTAGATTATACAACACCATGATTATAACAAATAATAATCAAATCAATATGATATACTGGAACTGAAATTAAAATTAATATGCCAAAATTTAAAATTTATAGAAAAGATAGAGAAATTAAAGAAGGAGGTGGTGTAGCAATATTAGTCCATGAAGATATTCCTCACGTTAAAATATCTGACATAAAAACTTCATGTATTGAAAATAATTTAGTTAAATTAGAATTAAGAAATAATTTTGAATTAATAATAGGTTCTGTCTATTCTCCACCTGATGTTAAAAATGCAAATTTTGAAAAAGATATAAAAAAACTTTTATCAATCAATACTCCATTTATATTAGCTGGTGCTTACAATTGTAAACATCTGCATTGGAATAATAATAATTGTACACATAAAGGTAAAAAATTATTAAATATAGCAAACAAAAAATTCTGTCATATAAAAGCACCAGATACACCGACGTTATTTCCTACTCGTGGACAACCATCAATTGTTGACTTATTAATAACAAAAAAATTTGAATTCGTATCCTCCCTATAGCAATTAACGATCTTTCATCTGATCATTTGCCAGTGTCGGTGCAAATAAATAAATCTTTTACTGCTAATAACAATCGCAGGATTTTAGATTACAAAAATGCTAATTGGAAAAAATTTTTTACTCAATTAAATAATAATATCCATCTAAGACAAAATTTAATTCTTAATAAAAGTAGTATAGATTTTGAAGTGAAAAAACTAACAGAATTAATAAATTCTGCTATAGTAAATAACATACCTCAAAAACAAAAACAATATTTCAATCACCCATTTTCTAATGAAATTAAACAATTAACTAAAGAAAGAAATTTATTAAGAAATCGCCTAAAAATAACGCAAGACAAAAAATTAATTCCACTTATTAATTTTTTAAACAGACAAATTAAATGTAAAATCATACAGTTACAAAACAATAATTGGAACAATAAGTTACAGTCTTTAGAGACGAAAAATAATTCATTATACAAATTTACATCATATTTTAAAAAATCTAAAAGTTATATCCCGCCTTTAAATGTAAATGGAGATATTATCCATAAAACAAAAGATAAATGTCAAGCACTATCAAAAAATTTTCAGAACTCTCACCAAATTGGTAAAGACTTATCAAATAATAATATAATAAATAAGGTAAAAAAATCACTAGATAAAATTAGTTCATCTAACATAAATACTTACACCTTTTTTACGTATAAAGAAGTCAACAAAACAATAAAATCCTTAAAAATTAAAAAATCCCATGGATCTGACAATATATCAAATAAAATAGTTAAAATTTTACCCAAAAAAGCTATATTAAAACTTACAAGCATTTTCAATTCTTGCATTAAACTTTCTTATTTTCCAAACGATTGGAAAATAGGTAAAGTTATTGCCATATCAAAACCAAATAAAGATAAGGTACTACCAAAGCCGTATATAATATTATATACGGCTTTGGTACTACCATCTAGTTATAGACCTATCACTCTTTTTGGCACGATGGATTACTTCATAAGCTTTTATTATTTAAATTACCAATGTATCTTATTAAAATAATCCAATCTTTTCTACACAATAGATATTCATTCATACAAATAGACCAAATTAAATCTGATCCTTATCTAATGCCAAATGGTGTTCCACAAGGATCTGTTTTATCTCCTCATCTATTTAACTTTTTTTTAAATGATATACCTACTCCAGACAGTTGTTCACTTGCAGTTTTTGCTGACGATACAGCTTTACTTACTTCTGCTCATAATCATAAAGCATATAATATTACAAAAAATTTAGAAAATGGATTAAAAATATTAAATAAATATTTTAATGACTGGAAAATTAAATTAAATAATTCTAAGACAGAAGCGATGTTATTCACCCATTCTTTCATTACCTGGATTCAAAATTAAAATTTTCCTATAATTTAATCAAAAATTGTGAAAAAGCAAACCAAACTTGTTTGCTAAATCCTATATTAAGAAAACATAATTCAATGGATATATATAACAAAATCTTAATATACAAAATATATATTAGGCCAATTTTAACGTATGCTTGCCCAGTTTGGGCAAACTGTGCTAAAACACACATTAAAAAATTGCAAATAGTTCAGAATAAAATCCTACGAATGGCTTTAAATCTGCCATATATCACCTCCATACAATATATACATAACTTATACGAGTTTCTATTTATATCTGATTTTGCAACTAAATTAACAAAAACTTTTTATCAAAATTTAACACTATCTGTAAATTCTTTAGTATATAACATTGGTCTTACGTACTATCAATCAATTTTTTTCAGAATCAAACATAAATTACCAAAACCCAGTTATATAGTATAAATTTAGTATTGATTAATAAATCTTAAACAATATAAATTTTTAATTCTAATTAATTTTAATAAAATATAAGTTAAGTTTAAATATAGGTTATGTCTTTAGATTAATAATTATAGGTTAAGTTTTAGATTAAGTAATTAGGTTAAGTATTTAGGTTAAGTAAAAATTAATTGTAGGTTTTTAAGAAAATTTTTCCTATAAAATCACCTCCTTCAAAAAAAAACAAATAAATATATGTAGATATAAAAATTATATAAACAAACATTATAAAATATTTAAAAAACCGTTGAAGGTTAAAAAAATGTAAAATATATTGTTAAAAAAAAAGAAATTATAACAAACAAAACACAGAAATAAATAATTTTAATTTGAAAAAAAAAGAATCCACATATTGGTTAGATACAAAATTTCAAAATGAACGCATATTCTATCAAACGGAATTATGTGAGGGGGTTTTCATGGCTGAAAACCCCCTCACCCCTTTAAATACACGAGAAAAAGAAGTAAAATTAAAATGGATTGAACCCGAATCCTTTAGTGTAAAAGAACATTATATATTAAATTACGAACTATCGAAAGAAGCGTCTATTACACGAATAGACAAACTTTTAAAGGAAATTAATTATGACACATTAAATATTGAGGAAAAGAAATGTATACAGACAATCTGTACACAATTTAACGACATTTTTCATTTAGACGGAGATGAATTGACAGTGACAAATATTGGGACAGCAAATATTAAAATAAAAGAAGGAATTGCACCAAAGTATACTAAACCATATAGAATACCGCATACACAAAAACAAAATATACAAGAAGAAATAGACAAAATGTTAAAAGATAAAATAGCTGAACCATCAGTTTCGGCTTGGAATTCACCTGTACTAATTGTACCAAAGATAAAGGATCCTGTCACAGGATTACAGAAATTTCGAATGGTCATTGACTACCGGAAAGTTAACGATATTATAGAAGATGATAAATTTCCACTACCAAATATCACAGATATATATGATATGGTAGGTGGTGCAACATATTTTTCGACTATAGATCTTAGTCAGGGATATTACCAAATGCAAGTAGACAAAGACAGCAGACCGTGTACCGCATTTTCGACTGAAAACGGACATTTTCAATTAACACGTTTGCCAATGGGTTTGAAAATTTCACCCAGTGCATTTTCACGAATGATGTCAGTAGCAATGTCAGGTTTAACATATTCGAGATGTTTTGTATATTTAGACGATTTGATCATTTTTGGAAATAGTTTAGAATCGCATAATAAGAATTTAATAGAAGTTTTTCTACGACTTAGGGATGCCACATTATTTCGGAGAAAAGCATTTTGCCTGATCCATCAAAATCAAACGCAATTAAAAATTTTCCACAACCAAGCAATGCAGACGAAGTTCGGAGATTTGTTGCATTTGCAAATTATTATAGAAAATTTATTCCAAATTTCGCTTCAATAACCATTCCACTTAATAAATTATTAAAAAAAGATGCTAAATTTAATTTTACTAAAGATTGTATAGAAGCTTTCGAAACTATAAAAGAAATTTTAATAAGTCGAAAAATTTTACAATTTCCAAATTTTGACGAAGAATTTATTTTGCGAACTGACGCATCAGGGTTTGCTCTAGGAGCAGTACTTTCTAATAATGATGATAGACCAATAGCATATGCTAGTAAAACTTTAAATAACGCTGAGAAAAATTATAGTACAATAGCAAAAGAATTATTATCCATAGTATGGGCTATTAAACATTATCGACCATATCTTTTCGGAAGACGATTTAAAATTTTAACTGATCATAGACCATTAGTCTATTTATTTTCATTAAAAGAACCTTCATCTAGATTAACTAAATTTAGACTTTTACTGGAAGAATATAATTTTTATGTAGAATATTCACCAGGAAAAGAAAATTGCACAGCAGATGCATTAAGTAGAGTAAAAATTACATCTGACGATTTAAAAATTTTAGTTATAGCAGTAACGACTAGATCAAAAACAAAAACAAATGAGGAACAAATTGACACAACAAAAGAAACGGATGAACAAATTATAAAAGAATTATTACAACCACCACCAGAAGGGTTAAAACTAGTTGAGTTAAAAATAGTAGATAGTTTTGATGAAGAAATAAGCAAATTAAAAAATCAACAGGATATTATATTGGGTCCAAATAAAATATTAGCTTACATTCCAAAAAGGAATTGTATTATAATGATTAACCCAAAAGATAGCACTACAGACCAATCCGTATCATTCGGCAGATTGGAGGGACGTGCATAAAATCAATGGTCCATTAAAATTGAAAAAAATATATATTACGAAGGGAGAGTTATTAAAATTATGAGACGGCCGTCGACAAAATAATATTAATAATATAAAGAAAAAATTGAATGAAATATTTAAAAATGCTAATATAAAAGTGCACATAATGAAAGAATTGATAAGGATTACTGACCCAGGGATGAAAAAACTATTACTTAAGGATTATCATATATTACCAACTAGTGGACATGCAGGAATAAATCGTATGATTAAAAATATAAAATGCAAATATTTCTGGACAGGAATGCAGGAAGATATCACAACATTTGTAAAACATTGCGAATATTGTCAAAGAAATAAACATATAAATATGAAAAGACAACCGATGATTATAACATCAACAAGTGAAACAAGTTTTGAGAGAATGTACGTAGATCTTGTAGGCCCATTAGATGAATCAACAGAGGGTTATAAATATATTTTAACAATACAAGATGAGTTAACAAAATTTATAGAAAATATACCTCTTAGAAACAAAGAAGATAATACTGTAGCAAGAGGACTCGTAGAACACTTCATATTAAAATATGGGGTTCCAAAGAAAATAGTTTCCGACCAAGGAACGGAATTTATGAGTCATGTTTTTAAGGACATGTGTAAAATGTTAAAAATAGAACAACTGTTCTCTACAGCATATCACCATGACAGTATAGGAGCTTTAGAAAATTCACATAAGGTACTAGGAGCGTATTTCAGGACATACGTAACTGAAAACCATACAGATTGGAATAAATGGTTGCCATACTACACATTCTGTTATAATATGTACATCAGTACATTCAGAAACAGAATATACACCATACGAACTAATATACGGAAAGCAATGTCAACTACCTTCAAGCTTATTAAGAAATGTTCAGCCAGTGTACAATTATGAAGATTTTATAATAGATTTGAAAAATAAATTACAAATAAAACATAAAGATGCTAGGGAAACATTACTTAAAAAGAAACAGGATAGAAAAACTAGGTATGATAAAGATTTTAGAGTTAAAGATAGTAACTATGAAGTTGGTAGTTTAGTTTTATTAAGAAATGAAAATAGGAAAAAATTAGATCCAATATACATTGGACCATACGAAGTTATAAGTAGCACAGGAGTTAACTGCGAAATAAAAACGGAAAATAAGAAAATGATAGTACATAAAAATAGATTAAAAGCATATTACGTTTATCTAGCAATAGTATTAGAAAACTAAAAAATTATTAAGGATAGAAAGATAATTTGAAACTAATAATAAATAGATAATAAATATAGCTAATAGTTAAGATAAGCTAAATAAATTTTTGATAAATTTTCTTAAACATATTGATAGTAAATAAAATAGTAAATAAAATAAAACAAAGAATGAATAAGGTAATAAAGCGAAATAATTTAACAATGAAATAATTCAATAAAATTTTTAAAAGAAGAAAAAAGTTGAATAGATATATATATATAAATACAAAAATTGAAAATTATAAAAGAATTAGATACAAATTCTGTTGGAAAGAAGGAACCTTTTTACCATAAGATTCCTCCTTTTCCGCTGGGAAGGGTGGTGTGAAGGAGTTAGAAATCTCCCACACCACACTATAGTATATTATAAAATAAAATAAGAATGTTATTCTTATTAATATATAATAATTGTAAACATAAAAGTAAAAGAAAAATACTTTATATATTGTGTAAGGTTAGTTAAATTATAAATATTGTAAACAAATGTGGAAATATTTATAATTCAAAATATAAATAATAAATTAATTAGAACACGTGCTATATGCATAAATATATTTATGAAATCAGGTGTAAATATATATATTTATGTATATGCAATTTGAAGGTAAATAACTTTGTAATAAATAATAATTAAATATTGAATATTTCCACATAAGTATATTTTTGCTGAAATAGCAAAATAACCATTATTTTTTATTTTTTTATTTTTTTTATTTTTTTATTTATTTATTTCAATTCCAATTCATACATTATTTAGATAATATCAAATAAAAATTTTAAATTAAATAATAAGCAATAAGTTAATTAGTATCATCATATTACAATCCAAAATAATAAAGTGCTTTTCTTAGTATTTAATTCATTCTTATTGAATAATAGCAAATAGGAAAGAAAATGGTAACATTCTGTTTTCTACGAAAAGTGTTGAATGACCAATAAGTTGAATTAACTATAATTATTAATATTTTTTTTATTTTTGTGGGGTACAAAATAAAAAATTGCTAGATAAATTTTTAAGTTTTAGAGTAAAGTTTAAAAAAAATCAAAAATGTTGTCAAGTGCCTACCAATAATTTATAAAAGTAATAAAAAAACACCAGTAATTTAGATCAATCAAGAACATGATTAATTTGGTCATGATCAAATGAAAATAAAAATTCTTTGACCTTAATTAAGAAAATTTTTAAAGTACTCAATGATCGGATGTCGCTTGGCAATTTGTTAAATATTCTTGGAGCAGTGAAAGAGTAAAAATTTTTGAAGTTGGTTTTGTAATGTCTTGGTTCTGTTGTTAAACCACTTAAATTAACTCTTAAATTTTATGCTTCTGTGAATCTAACATATAGAAATGTTTTTTTTTTGAAAAATATTTTTAGAATTTTTTGATAATATAAATGCTTAATTGGAAGTACATTTAAAAATCTAAATAAATTCAAACTGTTTTCAAATCTACCACTATGACAAATTATCCTAATAATTTTCTTTTGTACAATCAGTAAAGGATAAATTTTATTTATATATGTTCCGCCCCAACAAGCTATACCATATTGAATTTTTGAATGAAACAAACCATAATAAGTCATCAACAAAACTTTTGATGAACATACTCGACGAAGATGAAAAAAGTTTCTAACACAAGAAAGCAAATATTTTTAAATTAGAGAGAATGATCAAGCCAGCTTAAATTTTTATCAAAAACTACACCTAAGTATTTAAATGACTACATTTTCTATTTTGAAACAATGCGAAGAACAATCAACATTACTTTTAAATGTAATACCAGTATTAGTGGAGGTGTGTGTAGGACACGTCTTTCTATCAATAATAAATTTACAACAATCAGATGAGTGAAAGATGAAACTATAATCAGTTGGAAAGGATTTAGATTGACTGATAAACATAACTTTTGTTTTTGTACTTATTAGGAGCTTATGTGCTTCAAACCAACATCTTAGAATATGCAAATCATTATTGATATCTTCATACAACTTGAAAATATTATCACTTTTATAAGCACAGGCCAAGTCATCAGCAAATTCAGTTTGCTTACCAACGAAATTTTGTTTAAAAATAGAATTGATATATATTAGAAAAAGTATTGGTCCAAGAACTGAGCCTTGAGGTACCCCAATTTTTACTTCTTTAGAACTACTAAACAACCTTTTGTATTTCACTTTTTGCATTCTATCAGAAAGATATGATGTAAACCAATCAAACAAAAAACCTCTACAGCCTGAATTATATAATTTTTTCAATAGCAAGTTATGATTGACCATATCAAATGCCTTTGTAATGTCAACAAATAAGCTAGCTGTTTTTTTATTATAATTTATCCCCTCATAAATCGTGTTACAGAAATTAAGAAGAGCATCTTCAGTAGATAAACCTTCCCTAAATCCAAATTGACTATTACCAAAAAATTTAGATTTATTTAGAAATTGAACTAGTCTTTTTTTTACTAGTTTTTCGAATATTTTAGAACACGATGGTAATATTGATATTGGCCTATAATTATTCATATCTGTTTTATTGCCTTTTTTAAATAAAGGAATAACTTCTGCTGATTTTAAAGCAGTTGGAAATATTCCTGCATATGCATAGATACTTTTATTAAAAATATAACATAAAATATCAACTATATTAAATCTAATTTTCTTTAGTACTGTATTCGATATACCATCAACAGTGCTAGAATTTGAATTTTTTAAAGTATTTATCGAATTAAAAATTTCTAATGATGTAAAAGGTTCAAAAAACATGCTCTGTGGTTCAAAATTTTCTTCTAATAACTCCAAATTTTTAGTACAATCACATTCAGAACTATTTGATTCTGGTAATAAGTTTTCAGAAATTCCTACGAAAAAAGTATTTAAAGCATTTGCTACATTAGATGGTTCAGAAATAATTGTATTATTGATATTGACTTCTAGTAATCTTTCTTTTTCAACTTCTCTTCCTAACATTTGATTAACTACATTCCATTCTGCCTTTACATTATTTTTTGCATTACTAAATTGATTGGAAAAAAAGCTATCACGGACAATTTTTACTTCTTCATTCACTTGCTTACATAAATTTTTGTAGTAGTTTTTTATTCTATTATTATCAGGGTGTTTATATAATTTTTTCCTAATTTTATTTTTTAAGTTTATTTTGTTTAATAAAGTATGATTCATCCAAGGTTTCAGAGGCTTGTATTTTGATGATCTAGATAAAATTATGGTACAATTTTCAATGTGTTTTGTTAAAATAGAAATAAAAAGGTCATAACACTTTGATGGATCAGATTCAGAATATACATCATTCCACAATTCCAAATTTAGCTCATTATTTAATTTATTGAAATCAACTTTTTTGTTTTCAAAAGACTCAAAAGTTTTATTATTTTTTTCTTTGGACAAATTTTTAAACACCATGCTAGTCATGCAATGATCAGATATTTTAAGATCAAGAACTTCACTTTCACATTTATCTAGTAAATTATTTTTACAATTTAATCGAACAAATATGTGATCAATACATGATTTAGACAACTGTGTTATTCCATTAGCCATAAGAATCAATGTAATTTTAGGGTATAAAAGAAATGGGTTTTTAATAAAGAAATATCACTTCAACTTGAAACTGAGTGTTTAATTATAACCTTATATCGGCTACCCGCTAAACTAAGAGTTATATAAAACCTTGAATCAAACAATAAGAAGTCCACTGAACAACATCGGCTTTTGCTAAGTTGCCACAACATTCGGCCTGACGGCTAGTGTTTTCAGTGAGATTTCGTGAAGTCTGTGACGTAAGGGACGCAAGACTTTACAGAGGTTTGTGGTATCAAAACGGCACGTAACGTGCTAATTGAGATTCCTAGCTTGGGCTTGATGGGATCTGCCACTCCGACCAACCAACCTTATTACTCTTAATGCATGCTTGAAATCAATAACTAAGATATGCAGATTTGTATTATATTCATAGCATTTTTCCATATTTTGGAAATAATTGATCAAATGTATGTAGATTTCCCTTTTCTAAATCCGCATTGGTATTCACTGAGTATGTTTTCAGCATTTGGTGCAATTCTTTGGTAGATTATATTCGATAATACTTTATAGGCACAATTTAATAGCATGATTGTACAATTTTATAATTATATAATCATGCTATTAATATATAATAATACCCCTATAATTTTCACATGCTGTTTTATCACCTTTTTTATGAATTGGGCATATTAACTATCCAATTTTCAGGTAATCTTTCTTCTCTCCATATCATACATACATATTAATCTATGAAATTTTTATGTAGACAGTCACATGAACCATGAAGAAGAAAACTGCTAGACATGAAGAAAAAAAAGCTGCCAATTTGGAAGAGTGCTTCATATACCCTTTTGATCTACCTAGGATTTAGTGAAATCGAAGAATTAAATAAAAATTATGATTTTTACAAAACTCCCAACAATTTAAACAATTTAACAATTTAAAATTACAATCAAGTTTTTATAAATAAATACTCGAAATGTAATATACATATGTTTTTATTCTATAAATTTCGAAATTTTTGCCCCTGTAAAATGAAGAGGGTTGAAGGTACGTGTCTCAATTTTGTATACAAGGTGTAGGTGTGTATTTTTGAGAAAATAATTTCTCATTTTTTCAATCCAGTCCCCCGCCGAGGTGTTGCAGCCTGTTTAATAGATATACCCCCTCACCCATATGAAAAGGGAAACGGGTGAAAATTTTGAATGATTTCGAAAGACACCAACCTATTATACCTAACTTACAAGATATAGGACCCTATCTGAAATGCGGCTTATTTTATAGTCATTTTAAGTTCCAAATATTCAATTTTCATAAGCTATATAATAAATTTTGAAATGTAACATTTCTTAGTGATGTAGCTTAGAGGGGCTGCAGGTAGGGAAATAAATTTTTGGCACAAGTTGTAAGATAGTATTTTTAAGAAAATAATTCCTCATTTTTTCAATTCAGTCCCCCTCTGAGGTGCTGCAGCCTCTTTCATAAAATTACCCCCTAACCCATAATAAAAGGGAAAGGGGTAAAATTTTTGAATGGTTTCGAAAGATACCAATCTATTATACCAAACCTACAAGATATAACACCCTATCTGAAATGAGGCTTATTTTATAGTCATTTTAAGTTCCAAAAATTCAATTTCATAAACTATATAATAAATTTGAAATGTAACATTTCTAAGTGATGTACCTTAGAGGGGGTTGCAGGTAGGGAAATAAATTTTTGGCACAAGTTGTAAGATAGTATTTTTAAGAAAATAATTTCTCATTTTTTCAATCCAGTCCCCCGCTGCGGTGCTGCAGCCTCTTTCATAAAATTACCCCCTCACCCATAATAAAAGGGAAAGGGGTAAATTTTTTGAATGGTTTCGAAAGATACCAATCTATTATACCAAACCTACAAGATATAACACCCTATCTGAAATGAGGCTTATTTTATAGTCATTTTAAGTTCCAAAAATTCAATTTCATAAACTATATAATAAATTTTGAAATGTAACATTGCTAAGTGATGTACCTTAGAGGGGGTTGCAGGTAGGGAAATAAATTTTTGGCACAAGTTGTAAGATAGTATTTTTAAGAAAATAATTTCTCATTTTTTCAATCCAGTCCCCCGCTGCGGTGCTGCAGCCTCTTTCATAAAATTACCCCCTCACCCATAATAAAAGGGAAAGGGGTAAATTTTTTGAATGGTTTCGAAAGATACCAATCTATTATACCAAACCTACAAGATATAACACCCTATCTGAAATGCGGCTTATTTTATAGTCATTTTAAATACCAAAAATTCAATTTTAGTGGTCCCATAAAAATTCTTTCACCTGTAAAATCCAGGGGGGTAAAGGTACGAAGCTGATTTTTATGCACAATGTGTAACATAGTATATTTAAGAAAATTCTCATTTTTTCAATTAATTTCCCCGCTCAAGGTATGTAGCTTATTTCATACATAAGCCCCCTCACCCACTTAAAGAAGGTGGGGGGTAAATTTTTTATATGAAATCGAAATGCACTTACCTGCTGCATCTATGTTAGAAGTAACAATGTTTTATATAAAATAAAACCGGTTTTATAGGCATTTCAAATTTCAAAATTTTTGTTTTAATATTACTATAAAATAGGGAGGCGAGGACCTAGGGCTCCAAATTTTTACAATCTTCTTTATATGGCGTCTATACATATATCTGTGAAACAATGTAAAGATCCGACTATATTTAGGGGTATTTTTTTGAAGTGCACAAAATTGTGCATTTTCAACGCTCCGCTAGGGGGGGTTGCAGGGAAACGATTTAAAAAAGGATACCATACACATAAATTTCCATCCTTACTTTATATATGTTCCAATTTTTGTACAAATCGCACGAGTGCTTATACTATTTCTAAGCGTTTAAAAAAGTGTATTTTTACTTTGCGTTCGGCGTACGGCGTACGCGCGGACACGGATTTTTTTTTTGCTGATTCTGATTCCCTGACATCTAAAACGTCCAGAAAAATCAAAATCTCGAAAAAAATTTTTTCGAAATTTAGACCGCGCCACAAAGCTTCATATATTTTCAATATATGAAGCAATATATTTTCAATATATGAAGCAAAACTGGTACTAATCGAAGTGTAAAAATTGTCTTGACAATATTAATCAACTCCTGAAATCAGCAGGTGGACGTGGACAAGGATGAGACATACGAAAAACGAACAATGTAAAAATAAAAGATGTAATGGAAAGAGAGAATTGAAATGGAGATGGGAAGGATATATTGCAAGTTTCAGCAATAATAGAGGGGGGCAGAGTTAACAACAGATTGGATACCAAATAGCATAAGAAGAGTGATTTACTTAGTACTCAGTTAAAAAAAAATACGATTTTATGTAGAAAATTTTACTAGGGGCAACATTTTTCCTTATATTGTACTTGGTCATATTCACTTAGCACTCAGTTCAAAAATATATTCGAAATAAAATCTAAGAAATTTTCAAATCTAGATAGCTCTACTATAAATTTTCGAAATAAAATCTAAGAAATTTTCAAAACCAGATAGCGCTACTATAAATGAATACTCAAATTTTTACCCAAGTTTTTATTGCTCCCACAATTAAAAATCAAGTAAAAAGTGACATAAGGCAATAAAATTTAAAATTTATTATAAATATATTTTTACAAAACATATTTTGAAATATTTTTTTTTAAATAATTGTGATCAGCTGATTTTGAATTTTTAAAAACTGGTGGTTTGGTATTTTGGGAAAAAAAAATTTTATACAGATTTTAATATGATATTTTGCTCACAATATTGCTGGCTTTTTTTTTGGAAGTGAATACTTAGCTTTAAAGTTTTACTTAGCTTATGAAGTTTTAAATTCTCGGCTAAAATGTAACAGCTATAAACGTTGATATGTAAAATGAGTATCCACTATTCCAATCATAAGTATAATTCAGATTATATTATATTAAGCAACGAACTATATAATATAGAAGGCTTAAGAGGTTTGAATTCGTGTTCCAACATCTGACAGCGTCGCTGGGGTAAAATTATGACGGCTATAAAATGGTATTCTTAAGCCGTGTGACACCGTGTTTTATTTATGTTAATTTATTTCTAAAAATAAATAAAATATTTATTAATACACAGAAAATGTCAGATGTCAGCAGACGGCTGAATTAAAATTTTAGTAGGTTGGTAGTCATGTTGTAGTAGTTGAAATTCCCGTCAGCGCTGCGGTCTCTTGATTTTCGGAACAGAAAAACAATAGACAACCTTTGTTGCCCTTGTGGGCCACGTTTTCGTTCCGGAAGTCAAGAGATCACGCGATCGAGGAAACAAAAGACATTTTCGAATGGTCAAAATTAGTTGTTGAAAATTTTGTTGCCGGACCGGACGGTCGGTTTTTTTTTGGTTTTGAGTTTTTTAAATTGAATATAAAAAAACTAACAATGTGAGTTTGTAGTGTAAAATTGGGTTTTAATTATAGAATTGGAAAAAAAAATTATCAGGAAAATGAAAAGAAAAATAACGACATTGGTCATTGGTGTGATAAAAAAAGTAAATTCAATTTAAGAAAATAAAATAAAAATACATTGGGGAAAAAATAAATAAATTATTTAAACTAATAAAAATTACCGCGTCTAGCACGGGCATAACATTGAAAAAAAAACTATTAATTTTAATAAAGGGGAAAAAATAGTAGAAAAAAAACCCTTTTTAATATCGGTGGAAATAATAATTAGTTCCATAAAATTAAAAAAAAATTTAAATCTAACAAAAAAAAATTTTAAAAATCAAGAGTGAAGAAGCGAAAAAAAAGAGAAAAATGTCTTTTTTTATAATTATGAATTTTTATTTGTTTTACAAATAATTAAATAAAAAGTTGCATGTTACGGCGTACACCGTCAAAATATTGGAGAACAATTTATATTCCATATTGACAAATGTTTAAATTTTATTTCTTTTTCACCACAAGTAAAAATAAATATTTAGATTTCAAAATTATAATAATTAAAAGAAAGAAAAAGTGAAAAAAAAAAATTGTTTTTTTTTTGTATATACATATATTTTTTTTTAGAATTGAGTTTAAATTGTCTGAGAAAAAAAGGTGGTTGCGACGCTGTTGGGTTTCTACTGGTTGGTTTTTTGATTTTTTTTCCTTACTCGTTGAATTGTTTTTTTTTTAAATGAGCGGCTGATTTTCAATAATTCCCTAGAATGGATGGCCTGGATTTCTATTCCTTTTCTTGTTCACTTCCTTATGGTGATACTTCCTAAAATTTGATAAAATTTTCTTTTGTTGGAAAATTTTTGGTGGAAGTATTATCATGTTGTTGTATTAATTGTCGTTTGGATCACTGTATGACTCACGCCCACAGGCTGAGCAAAGCTGGCAAACCAGGGAGGAAACCTCAGTGATCCAAGGAGCTCTAGCAATATAAATTTCTAGCGATCTTATTGTGATGCGTGATTGGTCACCCTAGACCTGGCGCCCGATACGCTAGAACTCCGAACCTACCTCCTCCGCCTTATCTTCAAGTTAACAGGTGGTAAAAATTTTATTTTGGTTTACACCAAAATTTTACTCATCCTGTTACAGCCATGTACTATTTGGTGTAAAAATAGAAGTCGTGACGTCACTCGTTATTCTCAAATTTTTTATTGCATAATTTATTTATTTATTTATAATTTATAATTAATTATAATTTAAATAATATTTAATATTTTCTTAGAAAGCAATAAGAATTTTAACAAACCCGAATGACATCACGACTTCCATTATTTCATCAAATAGTACATGGCTTAATTATTAAATTTATATCCGCCAACTGTCATTTTACCCCAGAGACGCTGTGAGATGTTGGAACCAAGCATTTATATGAAAACATAACCTCTTTAGGCTTCTATATTATATAGATCGTTCGATTATATTAAGTATATTTTGATTAATAGCCCTGTTTTTTTGTAGACGGGTATGTTGTATTGCAAAATTTTACATTGAAAACAACAACAATTTGTTGGCAAAAAAATGAGAATTACAGTAGTTATTTATATATCGCAAATGAATTGTAATTGATAAATAGTTAATAATATGACATGTAGATGGCTCTGTTGTCAATATTCCATTTCATTTATTTCAAATACATTGGACAAAAAAGGCATAGCCTATGTTTTTTTTTACATTAAAAAATAGCAATTTATTAAAGAAAAAAAGCAAGTTTTATATTTTTTAATGACATTTAATGATTTTTTTTTTACGTTTATAAAACTCAAAGTTAATGTGATTTAAAAAACAGCTGATAAATTCAACTGTGTATGAAATAAAAAAAAATTTTCGCCTCCTATGTTCAGTGGATCGTTTTTTTGCAAAAATTCAACATACCCGTCTACAAAAAAACAGGGCTAATATTAATATGATTACAATATAAATTCATTTTCGTTCTCGAAGAAAGTGATAATTTCTTCTGTATGTCTTACCTTTATTACTTTTAATAATGTATGAGCGTAGAGTTTTATATGTACTTTCTACTTGTGCTAGTTCCCAATATTATCCTTCTTTTACCCACGCCTTTTCCCCTTTTTGAAGCTCTTTTTTGATTTTAGCGTTTTTATCATAATATCTTTTATTATTGTCATTATTTTCTTTTAAATTGGTATTATTTTGTTGCTGACAGCTAATTGTTTAAAAAAAATACACGTGCGTCTCCGGACACACGCACACACGGATGAAATAAATCTTTAAAATAACCCAAAGTGCAATTTTATGAATTTTAGGGTGAATTACAAATGAATTCAGGCCAAAATCAGAGCCATTAGGAATTCACTCTGATTTATTATCTGAATTCATTATCTTTTCCTGAAGGATTGGTTTACAATTTTTTCAGAAAATCACAATTTCCCCTCCATGAAAATAATCCTGATCAGTATGAACTCATAAAAAAATCAGGATGAAATCAGTCAATATTTCCCTATGATTTCATATTAATATCAGAATGAAATCATAAGGAATTCTGAATAGATTTCATCTTAATATCAGAATGAAATCATAAGGGATTCTGAACCAATTTCATTCTGATTTCATACTTAAAATTATTATGTATCAGAATGATATCATAAGGAATTGTGAACCAATTTAATTCTGATTTCATACTTAAAATTATTATGTAATCAGAATGAGAATGAATTACATAATAATTTTAAGTATGGAATCAGAATTAAATTGGTTCACAATTGAATGAACCAGTTTCATCCTATGGAAATACAAGCTTATTTTATTCTTCTATTAAATTAAAAACAGTTATTATATCAGATTAAATACATTTATTATATAGTTCATCTAATATTTAAAGAAACAAAATAATATTTTATTATAACTTTTTTGTTCAGAATTACCTTTAATAATATCTGTATTATTATCGTATATCTGTAGGTAAAGCAGGATATATATCCTGTAATACTATCAAAAATTTATTTCCCGTCCTGGAACCTGGAAGTAATCCCACAAGAAACTGACCAAACTGCTAGGTTGCTTCGAAAGCCGATAATATTGACAATATCAGTTGTGTTTATGGATATTTCCGGGCGTTGAGGGCCAAAGCTTAAATCAATAGGTTCGTCTATCTATCAATTGTTGTATGGAGGGATGCAATTGAACTAAAAAAACCCAATTATTATAACTTGTACAATTTAATTAATTTCTAAATACTACCGTTTTCAGTTAATTCATGATTTTGCTTATGTTCGTGATTAATTCCTGATGGTTTATGTTCGGTTGCCTTCATTTTGGATTGAAAGTACAGAAAAAGGATTGGGTGTTTCATAATTTGGATTCCGACCACGTTCTCCAAATATTTCTCTAGAAATTATATTATCTTAAAAAAATCATATAATTTATGAAGTAAAGAAAAATTCTTACCTGAGATAAGCTTAATAAAACTAAAGTCACTTAAATTGTACTAACAAAATTAAATTACTATGTACAGTATTATTATTTTAATAATTAACTTTTAAAATTAATTTAACACGTCCACTTAACTCAACAACTGCAAGCTTATTGCACTATAAAACCACGTCACGCGGTTGAAAATAAGATTTTGAATTCCTTCGTCACTCATTCTGAAATTATAATGAATTCAGAATACAATTCGGAATAGAATTCAGAATGAAAATTATTCTGAATTCCTTCGTCACTCATTCTGAAATTATAATGAATTCAGAATACAATTCGGAATAGAATTCAGAATGAAAATTATTCTGAATTCCTTCGTCACTCATTCTGAAATCATAAAGAATTCGAAATACAAATCAGAATAGAATTCAGAATGAAAATTATTCTGAATTCTTTCGTCACTCATTCTGAAATTATAAAGAATTCAGAATACAATTCGGAATAGAATTCAGAATGAAAATTATTCTGAATTCCTTCGTCACTCATTCTGAAATCATAAAGAAGTCAAAATACAAATCAAAATGAAAATTATTCTGAATTCTTTCGTCACTCATTCTGAAATTATAAAAAATTCAGAATACAATTCGGAATAGAATTCAGAATGAAAATTATTCTGAATTCTTTCGTCACTCATTCTGAAATCATAAAGAATTCAAAATACAAATCAGAATAGAATTCATAATGAAAATTATTCTGAATTCCTTCGCCACTCATTCTGATATCATAAAGAATTCAGAATTATAATTCACAATGCAAGTTCATTATGAATTCCTTATGAATTTCTTAAAAGATTCATAATTATATTCTGAATTCTGAAATGTTGGGACCATGCGACAAAAATTGTACATTGGGAAGGGTTGCGTGATATTGTGACTACTTAAGTATTGAACCTACGAATAAGAAATATATGGAAGTGGCATAAATGTTCCCTCTCTTTTTAACACATTAAAATTTTAATATATTGAAAAATTGTTTATGAAGCCACGATTTTGGTAGTTCTCTTTCCTTTTGCTCGCCGAAGTGTCAAATTAATAATATGAAAAATATTATAACAGCTGATTTTAGATTTACAGGGCTGGCTTATTTTTTTAAGTTTAAGAGTCTCAATATAAATTAACAATATTAACTAGCTAAACAAATTACTCTATTTTACTTTCCATTTGTATAATTATCGTTGCGCGAACTAAAATATTCCTTAGGATGATCTTTACTTGTATTTTTCAAAAAAAAAAAAAATTATCTCCTTAAAAATTGATGCCCGAATTAAAAAAAACCTAATCCGCCCCTAATTTCTCATTTTTATATTTTGACAATTCGGCTAGCAAAAAAAGAGACAACTATACCCGGCGTGGCTTCAAATTTTTATATTTATGCCCTATCCATATATCTTCTATATCGTTGTATTGAACGATGTTTAATATTAAATTTATTAAGTTAAATTTCGTGTGAGATGTGCGGCTAAATAATGGCGAAACAAATACTGATGATTTAATATTTCGGCTGTACTTCCGAATAACGGGCACGAGCTTTTAAGATGGCATCATTACATAACGGTACTTTATGACATCAGGACTCCGAATAATGATATCATTTTACCCGCAAACGCCATCTAGTGGCCGAAAAATGCATTACAAATTCTTAAAAAAATGCATATTTTTGCCATTTTCTCCTTAACGGTAAATTGTAGGATTTTTTAAATTGTAGCTAATGAAATTTCCTATATTCTGAAAAAAAAAACTTTTAATTATTTTTTTAGGAAGTCGTCTAAAACTGCAAATTACTAGATATAGAGGTGTAGTGAGTATTTTACCGTTTTTATCTTAACGGTATGCATTAAATGGATTGTTTTTATTTAGTGTAATAGAGTAAAGCTTCAAATTTTTTTTAAAAACAACTTGTTCTAACAAAAATCTTCTAGAAAAAGGATTAAAATAATATTTTAAAAATCAATTTTAAGAATAGAAAAAAAGCAAAGAAAAAAAATTAAAAAAACAATTACAAAAAAACTAACAATTTCTTTTTTTTCTGTAAGGATTTTTTTTCTGTAAAGGTAAATTAAAACAAATTTTCGTTTACATAGATTTTTTCGTCCATACAAAATTTCTTCGCAATGACGTCACAATTTTTATCTATAGAACTGTCAAGCAGACCTTGTATTATTAAATCATGACTAATTAGCACCTTTCAGATGCATGAGAGACGATTGCGACAGTCGTGGATCTTTAAAAATGGGATTTAAGATCACATGAGACGACAATCGTCGCATGCTGTCAAAATTATAATGTCGTATCGCGTACAAAACGATTTTACTTTTATACCAATTAGTTTAGCATCATATGAAACGATATCGTATAATGTATATCGTTTTATCTATCAAATTTACAAGATATTATCTTAGCAATCGTGTAAATATAAAAAAGTAGTTTTATTAGCTGAGTTTTTTTATTCCTACTCTGTACTACTCGATATAAAAGGAATAAAAAAATGATGTAGTGCAAGGGGAAAATATGATTTAGAATTGATTGAAAAAATTTTGCCCACTTTGTTAATATTTTTTAAAAATCAAATTTTCAATATTCAAATATACGAAATGAAGTATCTTCTTGTCAAATTTATAGTTGCCATATTAAAATTTAATAATTTCCCATTAATTTCCCTTTTACTCTACATGTTGTACTGGATAATTATGTAGAGTAGCTACAACAACAACCATACAGATACTGTACTCGTAGTATTCAGGTACTCTAGCGGTAGAGATTTGAAGTAAGGTTGCTGGCATCGTATTCTACTTTTAATTATCTTTCCAACAAGTAGTCACACTTAATTTTTTGTTGACATTTACTATATTAATGGTGTGTTTCTTATTTAATCTGTATTATTTTAGCTGCGCTTATTTTAGCTGTGTTTTTTTATTCCTACTCTGTACTACTTGATATAAAAGGAATAAAAAAACGATGTAGTGCAAGGGGAAAATATGATTTAGAATTGATTGAAAAAAATTTGCCCACTTTGTTGATATTTTTTAAAAATCAAATTTTCAATATTCAAATATACGAAATGAAGTATCTTCTTGTCAAATTTATAGTTGCCATATTAAAATTTAATAATTTCCCATTAAGAGGCCTTTGCCCAAAAAGTAAAATTATATCTGGTATACTTCGTTTTGTTATACTATACATGGTGTGTATAACAATTTACAAAGCGCACACACACAATTTTAGTTATTGCATATAAAATATAATATTTGGTATAACACTTTTCTCAAATTGTGTATTTAAAATTTCTCACTTTTTTTCAAATAAGCGTGTGCCTTTTTTGTGAGAATGAGAATTATGTACAATAAAAAAATAATTTTGAATTTTAGAAAATTTTGTATTTTTTTGTAAAAAAAATGTGAAGTTTGAATTTTAGCGAATTTTTATTTATTATAAGAAAAATGTATGGATTTGATTTTTGTATGAATTTTATGTTTGCTACATAATATATACATATGAATAATTTATTTTATTTATATACTCTTTTAATAATAATTTTAATAAACAAATCATTCATAATTTGATTATCTTTTTTTCCCAAAAATATCCTTTTTTCCCAAAAATAGGGAAAGATAAATAATTCTTAAATTTTCAAATTGAAATAAAAATATGCATGAAATTTATCTATAAGAAAATACCAAAAAGTATACTTTTTATATTTTTCTTATTTTTAGGAAAAAAAATCATAGTTCAATTTATACTGAACTGATGCATTTGATTATTATAATAAATATTAATTATTTATTAAAAATTGTTATTTATTATAATTTAAATAACATTCCCGTTTAAACATGCTATTGAGTTTTCTTATTTATCCTGTTTTTAAACTTACTCGACAGACTTTTAGCACATTCAACAAAAAAACTATTAAACCCCTAAAAAATTATAAATATTCTGAATATAGAAAACGAAAAAATTCTAAAATATTGAAATTTAAAATTTAAATGAAAATATTTGCATATAACTAAAACCTGTTTAAGAAAATGCAAAAAAAAAGTATGTATACCCAAAATAAGAAAGGATATAGAGAACAACGAGAGAGATATAGTTACAAAAAATAATAGCGAATATAACAGTTTACAACCGACGATCCTATTAGGAATTAGTGGAACTATTTTCTGTATAACAATTTCAAATTAGTATTTTTTTAGAAAATTTTGGAAAAAGTTACTTCCTTAATTTGCCTCCTACAAACTTATTTTCTATTAAAATTTATTTTCTTTGAAAATTTTAATTAAGAAAATGTTGGGAAAAGAGTAAATTTAAAAAATGACTTAATTTTATGAATTAATTTTCTTTAGTTTAGTTTTTATTCCATATCAAAGTTTGAAAATATAATTGCTGCTAAATCAAAATTAGAGCCAAAAATCAAAATTCCGGCTGCCTAGTGTAGATTAATTTTATAAAGACTACTTGTCTTCAAAATTTCACCCAAATTGGATGCAAATTGTGGAAAAAATCTAGGTCGCAACGGTTTTTTTGTATGGAAATGACAAATCATTTTAAATTTCCAGACAACCTAGGTCGAAAATGAAAAAAAGGGCTGCCTAGTGTAGATTAATTTTATAAAGACTACTTGTCTTCAAAATTTCACCCAAATTGGATGAAAACTGTGGAAAAAATCTTGGTCGCAACGTTTTTTTTGTATGGAAATGAAAAAACATTTTAAATTGCCAGACAACCTAGGTCAAAAAGTTAAAAAAAATCTACATAGTGTAAAAGGTAGGTCTATTACCAACCATTTGCAAAAAACCAGATCAAAATCCGATAATTACAGCTCAAGTTATCTGCTCCAGCGTAAAACCTTATCTTACTTTTTGGGCAAAGGCCTCTTAATTTCCCTTTTACTCTACATGTTGTACTGGATAATTATGTAGAGTAGCTACAACAACAACCATACAGATACTCTACTCGTATAGTACAGAGTAGGAATAAAAAAACACAGCTAATAGCTACTCGATATAAAAGGAATAAAAAAACGATGTAGTGCAAGGGGAAAATATGATTTAGAATTGATTGAAAAAAATTTGCTCACTTTGTTGATATTTTTTAAAAATCAAATTTTCAATATTCAAATATACGAAATGAAGTATCTTCTTGTCAAATTTATAGTTGCCATATTAAAATTTAATAATTTCCCATTAATTTCCCTTTTACTCTATATGTTGTACTGGATAATTATGTAGAGTAGCTACAAGAACAACCATACAGATACGCTACTCGTATAGTACAGAGTAGGAATAAAAAAACACAGCTAATATAATGTTTGAAAATTATTTTAAAAAATTATAAAATAAAAAAGTGACTATGATCTAAAATTAAAATTTTGTCAATAAAAAGTGGCAGCCAGACATTTCATATGCTTAGGTTGTCAATAAATCTAATATTTTAATTTGGCAATATTATACCAAATTTAAATTTATACCAAAATTGAAAACCTAAGTTTTCGCGAAAACTAGATCCAAAAACTTTTATAGTGACACACCAAAAATGGAGCGCGATTTCGTTTTCGAATGTCAAATTATGAAAATTATTTATTTAAACAACTCTACGTAAAAACCAAAAAAATTTAAAATAGTAATTATTTGTTTTTAATGTCAAATTTTGATTTAATTATATTAAAAATTATTTAATAAAATTTAATTTTTCTTGTTTTTTTTAAAAAAATTTTCGATTTCTTTTTTATTTTTCACAAAAATAGCTACTTTTGTATGGAAACTTAGCTATGCCTACTTCAAAAATACATATCTTCTATTTTGTAATAGATGGCGCTAAAATATATTTTCGTGAAAACCTTAAAAATTTGTAGATTTCGTGTTTTCAATTTATTTCTGAAAACTGTACTAAACCTTATGAATTTCCATTTTTGAACTTTGAAAACACGAAAACTGAGTTTTCGGTCCTGTGTGTCCCGGGTATTATACCCAAAGAATTAGAAATCTATGGAAGGGATACAATACAAATATTATCTTTCTTTCTAGCACACTAAAAATTTGTATACCGAAAAAATTGTTTATGAAGCCACGATTTTGGTAGTTCTCTTTCCTTTTGCTCGAACAAGTGTCAAGTTATTATTTGACAAATATTGGAAGTGAATGGCAATGGTTGTGTTTTTAAAAAGTTATTTAAAAAAACAATTTGTGAATTAAAAATAATTAGTGATTACAGAAAATATATAGACAATTTAGTGAAAAAACTTAAAATTAATAAAAGTGTGAAATTAAGTGTGAGAAGAAAGACGTGTATCATGCCAAAGTGTGTATCGCATATTGATATAGAACACCCGGTTTCTTTGCATAGGTATGTTATTTACTTAATTTTTTTACTAGTTTTATTAAAATAAGTAATTATTTACATTAAATAACATAGATAATATATAATAATAATAGATGTCCCACTGCCGAAAATTGTATGCAGCGCCACTACGAATAGTGTTTGGAAGGGAACTATTTTTTTTTGGTACTATTGGTACTATTCTTTAGTACTATTTGTACTATTCTTTGGTACAATGGATACTATTGATTTTGTTTATGGAACTTAAATTTATATTTTTTTCAATAATAAATAAAACAAATCCGTTAATGATAAATTTTTAATTCTATTTATTTTATATTTATATTTTTATAACTTTTATATTTTTTATTTTGAACACCTTTCCATTTATTGAAAACGTCCAAATAAATCCAAATAAATCAAATAAAATAATTTTAGAAATTAAAAATTAAAAATTTTAATTGTAAACATTCAAAATTTGAAATTTGAATGGCAAAAATGACACGATATTTGTGGAGGGGATAGCAAATTAGCAGTATTTCCATATACAATTATCAAAAGCTCTACTAGTCAGTTTAGAAGGAGAACTAATATCAATTAATTTCAGCATTTTGTTCTAACTAAGTAAACACCCCGTGTTAAATAAGATCAAAATAAGTATATAAATTAATGATTTTATTTAATAATTTTACAACTTTATTTTTATTCAAGATTTTGTGTCAGCTGATTTAAGAATTCCAGGGCTGGCTCTTTTTTTATTTTATAGCCTCAGAAATAAAATGGAATAAAAATAAAAATACTATTTTGTGTATTTTAGATTTCCAATTAATTCAGAGATGAAAAATAAATGGATTGAGGCAATAACTACTTCAGATTGGGTACCAATTATTTCAGGAAGTAGGAAAATTTGTTCCAAACATTACAACAACAATTTTAAACTATTAAATTTTTTTGTTGTAATTCAATTATTTTATTTTATCCAAATTATAATAGAGGTATGATAGAGGAGAGGCTATATTATACTCTATTTTATTGCAGTAATATAATCATGGCGTCAGAGGAAAATATTAAGGGTTATTAAAATGTCTAGACAATTATGCGTCTAATTTATTTTTATGATAATATAATTATCATTCAAGCAATAAAAAGTTATAGGATAATAATTTTATTAATCAAAAAAGTAAAATAGAGGTATAATTTGATGATTCGAATTCGAACTGTTGATGGGGTTACAATCGTTTGAATTTGGTTCCGGAATAAATAATTTAAAACACTAGTTAAAATCAAAAAATTATATTCTAACTTTATTTAAAAATATTGTTGACTGTTTGGTGTAAACATTGATTAAAGAATTAAGTGAAAAAGAAAAAAAAGAAAAAAAAAGAGAAAAATTGTGAAGTTAAAATAATAATATAGAATTTGAAAAAATTGAGAATTATATAGATTATAAAAATTACTTTAAACAATGAAGTGCAATTTGTGCAATACAACAGTAAACAGAAATGAGCAGAAAATTTTGTGCTTTAATTGTAACTCATACTATCACACAAAGTGCGCGAAAATCTCTAAAGTAGAATTAGATTATTATGAAAAATCGAAACAATCATATAAATGTGTTAATTGCATTAATCTGAGGCGAAACTCTTTGTTATTAAAAGACTCTCCAGCCGCTTCGACTTCTGTTTCTTCTTTTACAACAACTTCTCCATCTAATTGTGTTGTTGTAAATGCTGTTACTGCTTCACCAATGGAAAAACATCAAGGTAATGTTAATGTTACTTTGGATCTTCTCTACGGAGAGATCCTCAAACTTCAAAAGTTGAATTGTGAGGCCTTAAATAAAATCAAACAGTTGGAAGATCAAAATGTAACTCTCATAGAGCAAAATATAACTTTCTCTAAAAAAAATGATAGTCTCGAAACAAAAATAAATGTTCTAGAGCAAAAACAAATACAGAACAGTGTAGATATTGTAAATATTCCTGCTGTTGATAACGTTGATGCTAAAGAGAAAGTTATTAAGCTAATCTCAGAAGTTACAGGGGAAAAAGTTAATGCTGATATAATAGAATCTTGCTTTGTTAAGAAGTTAAAAAACAAAAACAATTCAGCTTTAAATGTTGTGTGTGTTAATTTTTCAACTTTGCACATTAAACATAATATTATGAAAAAAATGAGTTCAAATAGAATAAAATTAAATACTAAAATATTTGGTATTCATTCCAACAAAGATAAAGAAATTTACATAAATGATAGTCTCACTGCAAACACTCGACATCTTTTAGAAAGAACTAAGCAGCTGAAACTAAACAACAAAGTTAAATATGTATGGATAAAAAATTCATGTATACTGGTCAGGAAAAAAGAAGGAGACAAAGTGTTTAAAATTAAAGAAAAATATTGATTTGTTTTACTCACATCTTGCTGCTTTAGATCATTTACCAGATATTATATTTCTTTCTGAAATATGGATTTTTGAATCTGAAATTTCTGATTTTAGTATTCCAAATTTTACTTTAGCAGCTAATTGTAATGAGACTTACTCATCGGGAGGGATCGCGGTATTTTATAGAAGTGACATGAAGTGTGAAATAACTAAATGCAATTTAATTAGTGCTGACGTGATTGCTTTAAATTGTGATATTTCTGGCTCTAAATATTGTTTTGTTGGCGTGTATAGATTACACAAATTTAGTGTAGGTGTCTTTTTGGAGGAGTTTTCGGAGTTCCTGGAAAGGCAAAACAGCAAAAATTTAATACTAATAGGTGACTTTAATATTAATCTTTTGGCGAATGTGCCAGTTGTAGATAATTTTCTTTCTGTTCTGGCTTCTTTTGGTTTAAATTCTCTGGTGTCTAGTCCTACTCGTGTATCATCTATGTCTTGTTTAGACAACATTTTTTTAAGGCTACATAGAAGTAATAGTATTACTTATAAAACTGCAATATTGGATCTGCAAATTACTGATCATAGTTTAATCACTATTCAATTAAATCATAATATTTCTAGGAAAAAGCTATGTGTTAATAATAAAACTCGGCAAATTGATTTTATGGCTTTAAAATCTGAATTAAATTTAGAATTTTGGGAAGAAGTTTATACAGCAGCTGATCCATCTACGGCTTTTAACATTTTTCTGGACAAACTTCAATTTCATATATCAAATTGTAGTAAAAATATTACTGGTCATAACAACAAAGACAAAAGACTAAAACCTTGGATGACTGTATCGTTATTAAAAAAAATTAAAATGAAAAATATGTTAAGAATACGAGTTAAAAAGCATCCTGATAATTCAAGATTAAAAATATATTATGGTAATTTTTGTAGGGAATTGAAATGTGAAATAGCATTGTGTAGAGATAACTAGAGATTACAGTGACCGATTAACAGAAAATTTAGGTAATACAAAAAAAGAATGGCAAGTTATTAATGAAATTCTTAATAATAATGATTCGAAAGTTGATATTGTTTTGCATGACAAGAATGAAGTTGTATCTAATCCAACAGATGTTGCTAATCTATTTATTAATTATTTCTCTACAGTAAGTAGTACACTATTTGATAATACTGAAAATACCAATAATAATGCTCCATCTTGTCATTGTAATAATATTGTACAAGAACACTTCAATTCGGAAAGTTTTTTCTTTGTTGATTTCTCTGCATCCGAAATTCACTCAATTATAATGTCTCTTAAAGGTTCTAATTCGGTATCTTTTGATAACATTTCAAGCAAATTACTAAAATATATTTCTTTGCAAATTGTTGACGTGTTATGCTATATTTTTAATTTTAGCATTCAGAAAGGTATCTTTCCAGATGAACTAAAAAATGCAATAGTAATTCCATTACATAAAAAATGTGATACTACCTCTTTAAATAATTACAGACCTATTTCGGCTTTGTCCGTTTTTTAAAAAAATTTCGAAAAAGGTTTGAAGACCAGAATTTTATCATTTTTTGACAAAAGTGGCTTTTTTAGTACTTTTCAATTTGGGTTTAGGTGTGGTAGTTCAGCAGAAGATGCTCTGATAAAGTTGTGCAGTGAAATTTACACATCTATTAATGATTCCAAAATTTCTGCAGCTTTATTCATAGATATTACTAAAGCTTTTGATATGGTAGATCATTCTCTATTGCTAAAAAAATTATATAATGCTGGATTTAGGGGTTTCATGCATGATTGGTTTGCTTCCTATCTGAGTAATCGAAAACAAAGAGTTAAAGTTAAAGATATGCTTAGTTCGCAAAAAATTTTGAATATTGGTGTACCACAGGGTTCTGTGTTAGGGCCTATATTATTTTTATTTTTTGTTAATTCATTGTTTTTACAGACTTTTAATGGTAAAATACCATCTTTTGCTGATGACACTGCCTTTTCTTATGAAAGTGATAATCATTTTAATTTATTTGCAAATATAAACCATGATCTGGAAATCCTTAGGCGTGGGTTCAGTTTTCATAGATTAGCTATTAGTGACAAAACCAAATACATGTTATTTAATATATCGGGAACTGTTTGTGTGATAGTATGTCTCTTGAGTAGCATTCGCCTTATTGTTTAAAATATCGTTTATCTAACTTTTGTGAACATAGTAGATATGATCAATTTTTTTATAAAAATGTGAATTGTCACTCTGATTGTTTTGAAATTGAACGTGTTGATAGTTTTAAGTACCTTGGTGTATTTATGGATGTTAAGCTAAACTGGAAAGATCACACTGAATACTTAAAAAAATATCTTAATAAAGTAGTTCGTCAAATATATCATCTAAGCCTATACTGCCCTTTGCGTATATTAAAGCTTGTTTATAATGGCCTTTTTAAATCTAAGATTCAATACGGCATAAGTTGCTGGGGTGGTACAAATTTCAATAAAATTGAACACTTATTTGTTAAGCAAAAACATGCTATTCGTGTGATGTTGAAGGTGAATCGTTTGACTCCTAGTTTTGATCTTTTTAGGTCCCTTGGAATTCTTCCTTTAAGACACCTATATTATTTCAAGGTTTTAAAATTGTTTTTGAATGAGTCGGGATATAATAATTCTAGAATCGATGGTAATCATAATTTACGAATTAATACAAGCTTTGTTATGTTATGGTTCCAAACTTTGTTATGGTTCCAAAATTTCGTAAAATGCACTTCTGTCACTTTTATAAGATTATTGCACCTCGCCTTTACAATAAATTACCATATGTGTATAGATGTGAAAGAGTAGAATCAAAATTTCTAAAACAAATAAAACTATGGCTTTTTGAGTTTAATTCTACTCAAATTGAACAATTACTGAAGCCTTTAACTTTCAATATTCAAATATACGAAATGAAGTATCTTCTTGTCAAATTTATAGTTGCCATATTAAAATTTAATAATTTCCCATTAATTTCCCTTTTACTCTATATGTTGTACTGGATAATTATGTAGAGTAGCTACAAGAACAACCATACAGATACGCTACTCGTATAGTACAGAGTAGGAATAAAAAAACACAGCTAATATAATGTTTGAAAATTATTTTAAAAAATTATAAAATAAAAAAGTGACTATGATCTAAAATTAAAATTTTGTCAATAAAAAGTGGCAGCCAGACATTTCATATGCTTAGGTTGTCAATAAATCTAATATTTTAATTTGGCAATATTATACCAAATTTAAATTTATACCCGGGACACACCAAAATTGAAAACCTAAGTTTTCGCGAAAACTACATCTAAAAACTTTTATAGTGACACACCAAAAAAGCGATTTCGTTTTCGAATGTCAAATTATGAAAATTATTTATTTAAACAACTCTACGTAAAAACCAAAAAAATTAAAAATAGTTATTATTTGTTTTTAATGTTAAATTTTGATTTAATTATATTAAAAATTATTTAATAAAATTTAATTTTTCTTGTTTTTTTTAAAAAATTTTCGATTTTTTTTTGATTTTTCACAAAAATGGCTACTTTTGTATGGAAACTTAGCTATGCCTACTTCAAAAATACATATCTTCTATTTTGTAATAGATGGCGCTAAAATATATTTTCGTGAAAACCTTAAAAATTTGTAGATTTCGTGTTTTCAATTTATTCCTGAAAACTGTACTAAACCTTATGAATTTCCATTTTTGAACTTTGAAAACACGAAAACTGAGTTTTCGGTCCTGTGTGTCCCGGGTATTATACCAAAATTGAAAACCTAAATTTTCGCGAAAACTAGATCCAAAAACTTTTATAGTGACACACCAAAAATGGAGCGCGATTTCGTTTTCGAATGTCAAATTATGAAAATTATTTATTTAAACAACTCTACGTAAAAACCAAAAAAATTAAAAATAGTAATTATTTGTTTTTAATGTCAAATTTTGATTTAATTATATTAAAAATTATTTAATAAAATTTAATTTTTCTTGTTTTTTTTTAAAAAATTTTCGATTTCTTTTTTATTTTTCACAAAAATAGCTACTTTTGTATGGAAACTTAGCTATGCCTACTTCAAAAATACATATCTTCTATTTTGTAATAGATGGCGCTAAAATATATTTTCGTGAAAACCTTAAAAATTTGTAGATTTCGTGTTTTCAATTTATTTCTGAAAACTGTACTAAACCTTATGAATTTCCATTTTTGAACTTTGAAAACACGAAAACTGAGTTTTCGGTCCTGTGTGTCCCGGGTATTATACCCAAAGAATTAGAAATCTATGGAAGGGATACAATACAAATATTATCTTTCTTTCTAGCACACTAAAAATTTGTATACCGAAAAAATTGTTTATGAAGCCACGATTTTGGTAGTTCTCTTTCCTTTTGCTCGAACAAGTGTCAAATTATTATTTGACAAATATTGGAAGTGAATGGCAATGGTTGTGTTTTTAAAAAGTTATTTAAAAAAACAATTTGTGAATTAAAAATAATTAGTGATTACAGAAAATATATAGACAATTTAGTGAAAAAACTTAAAATTAATAAAAGTGTGAAATTAAGTGTGAGAAGAAAGACGTGTATCATGCCAAAGTGTGTATCGCATATTGATATAGAACACCCGGTTTCTTTGCATAGGTATGTTATTTACTTAATTTTTTTACTAGTTTTATTAAAATAAGTAATTATTTACATTAAATAACATAGATAATATATAATAATAATAGATGTCCCACTGCCGAAAATTGTATGCAGCGCCACTACGAATAGTGTTTGGAAGGGAACTATTTTTTTTTGGTACTATTGGTACTATTCTTTAGTACTATTTGTACTATTCTTTGGTACAATGGATACTATTGATTTTGTTTATGGAACTTAAATTTATATTTTTTTCAATAATAAATAAAACAAATCCGTTAATGATAAATTTTTAATTTTATTTATTTTATATTTATATTTTTATAAGTTTTATATTTTTTATTTTGAACACCTTTCCATTTATTGAAAACGTCCAAATAAATCCAAATAAATCAAATAAAATAATTTTAGAAATTAAAAATTAAAAATTTTAATTGTAAACATTCAAAATTTGAAATTTGAATGGCAAAAATGACACGATATTTGTGGAGGGGATAGCAAATTAGCAGTATTTCCATATACAATTATCAAAAGCTCTACTAGTCAGTTTAGAAGGAGAACTAATATCAATTAATTTCAGCATTTTGTTCTAACTAAGTAAACACCCCGTGTTAAATAAGATCAAAATAAGTATATAAATTAATGATTTTATTTAATAATTTTACAACTTTATTTTTATTCAAGATTTTGTGTCAGCTGATTTAAGAATTCCAGGGCTGGCTCTTTTTTTTATTTTATAGCCTCAGAAATAAAATGGAATAAAAATAAAAATACTATTTTGTGTATTTTAGATTTCCAATTAATTCAGAGATGAAAAATAAATGGATTGAGGCAATAACTACTTCAGATTGGGTACCAATTATTTCAGGAAGTAGGAAAATTTGTTCCAAACATTACAACAACAATTTTAAACTATTAAATTTTTTTGTTGTAATTCAATTATTTTATTTTATCCAAATTATAATAGAGGTATGATAGAGGAGAGGCTATATTATACTCTATTTTATTGCAGTAATATAATCATGGCGTCAGATGAAAATATTAAGGGTTATTAAAATGTCTAGACAATTATACGTCTAATTTATTTTTATGATAATATAATTATCATTCAAGCAATAAAAAGTTATAGGATAATAATTTTATTAATCAAAAAAGTAAAATAGAGGTATAATTTGATGATTCGAATTCGAACTGTTGATGGGGTTACAATCGTTTGAATTTGGTTCCGGAATAAATAATTTAAAACACTAGTTAAAATCAAAAAATTATATTCTAACTTTATTTAAAAATATTGTTGACTGTTTGGTGTAAACATTGATTAAAGAATTAACTGAAAAAGAAAAAAAAGAAAAAAAAAGAGAAAAATTGTGAAGTTAAAATAATAATATAGAATTTGAAAAAATTGAGAATTATATAGATTATAAAAATTACTTTAAACAATGAAGTGCAATTTGTGCAATACAACAGTAAACAGAAATGAGCAGAAAATTTTGTGCTTTAATTGTAACTCATACTATCACACAAAGTGCGCGAAAATCTCTAAAGTAGAATTAGATTATTATGAAAAATCGAAACAATCATATAAATGTGTTAATTGCATTAATCTGAGGCGAAACTCTTTGTTATTAAAAGACTCTCCAGCCGCTTCGACTTCTGTTTCTTCTTTTACAACAACTTCTCCATCTAATTGTGTTGTTGTAAATGCTGTTACTGCTTCACCAATGGAAAAACATCAAGGTAATGTTAATGTTACTTTGGATCTTCTCTACGGAGAGATCCTCAAACTTCAAAAGTTGAATTGTGAGGCCTTAAATATAATCAAACAGTTGGAAGATCAAAATGTAACTCTCATAGAGCAAAATATAACTTTCTCTAAAAAAATTGATAGTCTCGAAACAAAAATAAATGTTCTAGAGCAAAAACAAATACAGAACAGTGTAGATATTGTAAATATTCCTGCTGTTGATAACGTTGATGCTAAAGAGAAAGTTATTAAGCTAATCTCAGAAGTTACAGGGGAAAAAGTTAATGCTGATATAATAGAATCTTGCTTTGTTAAGAAGTTAAAAAACAAAAACAATTCAGCTTTAAATGTTGTGTGTGTTAATTTTTCAACTTTGCACATTAAACATAATATTATGAAAAAAATGCGTTCAAATAGAATAAAATTAAATACTAAAATATTTGGTATTCATTCCAACAAAGATAAAGAAATTTACATAAATGATAGTCTCACTGCAAACACTCGACATCTTTTAGAAAGAACTAAGCAGCTGAAACTAAACAACAAAGTTAAATATGTATGGATAAAAAATTCATGTATACTGGTCAGGAAAAAAGAAGGAGACAAAGTGTTTAAAATTAAAGAAAAATATTGATTTGTTTTACTCACATCTTGCTGCTTTAGATCATTTACCAGATATTATATTTCTTTCTGAAATATGGATTTTTGAATCTGAAATTTCTGATTTTAGTATTCCAAATTTTACTTTAGCAGCTAATTGTAATGAGACTTACTCATCGGGAGGGATCGCGGTATTTTATAGAAGTGACATGAAGTGTGAAATAACTAAATGCAATTTAATTAGTGCTGACGTGATTGCTTTAAATTGTGATATTTCTGGCTCTAAATATTGTTTTGTTGGCGTGTATAGATTACACAAATTTAGTGTAGGTGTCTTTTTGGAGGAGTTTTCGGAGTTCCTGGAAAGGCAAAACAGCAAAAATTTAATACTAATAGGTGACTTTAATATTAATCTTTTGGCGAATGTGCCAGTTGTAGATAATTTTCTTTCTGTTCTGGCTTCTTTTGGTTTAAATTCTCTGGTGTCTAGTCCTACTCGTGTATCATCTATGTCTTGTTTAGACAACATTTTTTTAAGGCTACATAGAAGTAATAGTATTACTTATAAAACTGCAATATTGGATCTGCAAATTACTGATCATAGTTTAATCACTATTCAATTAAATCATAATATTTCTAGGAAAAAGCTATGTGTTAATAATAAAACTCGGCAAATTGATTTTATGGCTTTAAAATCTGAATTAAATTTAGAATTTTGGGAAGAAGTTTATACAGCAGCTGATCCATCTACGGCTTTTAACATTTTTCTGGACAAACTTCAATTTCATATATCAAATTGTAGTAAAAATATTACTGGTCATAACAACAAAGACAAAAGACTAAAACCTTGGATGACTGTATCGTTATTAAAAAAAATTAAAATGAAAAATATGTTAAGAATACGAGTTAAAAAGCATCCTGATAATTCAAGATTAAAAATATATTATGGTAATTTTTGTAGGGAATTGAAATGTGAAATAGCATTGTGTAGAGATAACTAGAGATTACAGTGACCGATTAACAGAAAATTTAGGTAATACAAAAAAAGAATGGCAAGTTATTAATGAAATTCTTAATAATAATGATTCGAAAGTTGATATTGTTTTGCATGACAAGAATGAAGTTGTATCTAATCCAACAGATGTTGCTAATCTATTTATTAATTATTTCTCTACAGTAAGTAGTACACTATTTGATAATACTGAAAATACCAATAATAATGCTCCATCTTGTCATTGTAATAATATTGTACAAGAACACTTCAATTCGGAAAGTTTTTTCTTTGTTGATTTCTCTGCATCCGAAATTCACTCAATTATAATGTCTCTTAAAGGTTCTAATTCGGTATCTTTTGATAACATTTCAAGCAAATTACTAAAATATATTTCTTTGCAAATTGTTGACGTGTTATGCTATATTTTTAATTTTAGCATTCAGAAAGGTATCTTTCCAGATGAACTAAAAAATGCAATAGTAATTCCATTACATAAAAAATGTGACACTACCTCTTTAAATAATTACAGACCTATTTCGGCTTTGTCCGTTTTTTCAAAAAATTTCGAAAAAGGTTTGAAGACCAGAATTTTATCATTTTTTGACAAAAGTGGCTTTTTTAGTACTTTTCAATTTGGGTTTAGGTGTGGTAGTTCAGCAGAAGATGCTCTGATAAAGTTGTGCAGTGAAATTTATACATCTATTAATGATTCCAAAATTTCTGCAGCTTTATTCATAGATATTACTAAAGCTTTTGATATGGTAGATCATTCTCTATTGCTAAAAAAATTATATAATGCTGGATTTAGGGGTTTCATGCATGATTGGTTTGCTTCCTATCTGAGTAATCGAAAACAAAGAGTTAAAGTTAAAGATATGCTTAGTTCGCAAAAAATTTTGAATATTGGTGTACCACAGGGTTCTGTGTTAGGGCCTATATTATTTTTATTTTTTGTTAATTCATTGTTTTTACAGACTTTTAATGGTAAAATAACATCTTTTGCTGATGACACTGCCTTTTCTTATGAAAGTGATAATCATTTTAATTTATTTGTAAATATAAACCATGATCTGGAAATCCTTAGGCGTGGGTTCAGTTTTCATAGATTAGCTATTAGTGACAAAACCAAATACATGTTATTTAATATATCGGGAACTGTTTGTGTGATAGTATGTCTCTTGAGTAGCATTCGCCTTATTGTTTAAAATATCGTTTATCTAACTTTTGTGAACATAGTAGATATGATCAATTTTTTTATGAAAATGTGAATTGTCACTCTGATTGTTTTGAAATTGAACGTGTTGATAGTTTTAAGTACCTTGGTGTATTTATGGATGTTAAGCTAAACTGGAAAGATCACACTGAATACTTAAAAAAATATCTTAATATAGTAGTTCGTCAAATATATCATCTAAGCCTATACTGCCCTTTGCGTATATTAAAGCTTGTTTATAATGGCCTTTTTAAATCTAAGATTCAATACGGCATAAGTTGCTGGGGTGGTACAAATTTCAATAAAATTGAACACTTATTAGTTAAGCAAAAACATGCTATTCGTGTGATGTTGAAGGTGAATCGTTTGACTCCTAGTTTTGATCTTTTTAGGTCCCTTGGAATTCTTCCTTTAAGACACCTATATTATTTCAAGGTTTTAAAATTGTTTTTGAATGAGTCGGGATATAATAATTCTAGAATCGATGGTAATCATAATTTACGAATTAATACAAGCTTTGTTATGTTATGGTTCCAAACTTTGTTATGGTTCCAAAATTTCGTAAAATGCACTTCTGTCACTTTTATAAGATTATTGCACCTCGCCTTTACAATAAATTACCATATGTTTATAGATGTGAAAGAGTAGAATCAAAATTTCTAAAACAAATAAAACTATGGCTTTTTGAGTTTAATTCTACTCAAATTGAACAATTACTGAAGCCTTTAACTTGATTCTCTTTTATGTTCGTTGGGTTAACTATTTGAGCATGTATTTTTATTCTAAATTAGTTATTATATATTTTGTTTTTTATTTTTGTTTTTTGTTTATTTTTATACATTTGTTTTACATATTTTATTTTTGGTTAGTTTATTAATTTTAATTCTAATTTTTTATTAATAATTCATTTTTGTTACAAATTTTTTTTTTTTTTTATTACTAAATTTATATTTTATATTTAATTTCGTTTTTGGTTTAATTTTTGATATTTTGATATTACCCCATCAAAATTTTATAAATTTTATTTTTTCTTTCAAATTACTAAAAGAAATATGTTACATTCGTCACTTATCTACAGATAACAGAATGTTCCTAACTATTTTGTATACTAAATTTAATTTAATTGTTTTTTTAATTTTATATTGGTAAAGTATCATCAAACCTAAAGTTTATAATTTAATATATTTTAAATGTTATTTCGTTTTTACTTTTATTTTACCATATTTTGATCTTATATTTAAAAAATTTTTTATATGAAATAAAGATACTTTTATTTATTATTAATTGCCAATTATTATACCTGTATTTTACTTCTTTGATTAATATAATTATAATCGTTCGAACTGCTGAACTGTTAAGCCGTGTTTTCCTCACTCCCGTAATTATATATAAAAAATTTATTAAAAATTTTATTACAAAGTATTATTATAATTTAACTTTTTTTTTTATATTTAAAGCATATAAAATAATAAATAGTGTTTAAATTTTAATTTTGAATTTAAAAATAAAATTAAACAAGAAAAAAATTAATTCTCTTCAAAATTAATTAAAATTAATTCTTTTCAAAAGAAATAAAACTAAAAACTTAAAAACTGGTTAATTAAACTGGTTAAAAAATAGTATTGTTTTATTCCAGTGATTATTATTATTAATAATTATTTTAAAACTTCAATTATTATAAAACTGTTTAAAACCGTAATAGTAAACGAACTATGCAATAAATTTTCGTGTTTATAATTATTTTATTAACTTTAGTGAAAAAAAGAAGATTATATATAAGGAATCTTTATCATTTTTGAGCTTTATTACAATCAATATTTTTTCCCTTTTCCTGATTGTTATTTAAAAATAAAAAAAAGTTTAAAACAACAATATAAAAACTAAACAAATTATTCGCGGTGTTTACTATTATTTGAATTATATTTGAACTATAAGTGAATAAACAATAAATATAAAGTATTTTTATAAATTTTCTTTATATTACTTCAATATTTTTACGTTGCTAAATTAAATTTGAAAAGTATTTATTATAAATACTGACAAATAAGTATTTATTATAGTATTTATTCTTTTATTGAATTTATTATCACTTTGTTTACAAATATAATTATTACAAATCTGTCAAATCTTATTATTGATTGTGGTCATTTATCAATTGGTATTTATACCCAATGAGCAAATATGGCTTCGTTAGATAATTCTTCTGTGGTGGGATGTTGGTTTAGCGTTTCTACTTCGCTTCATTTACGATTAGCGATGCGCAAATATCAAAAGTCGGTATGTTAAAAAAATTTCGCTACGCTACTTTTCTCGTGCTTCGGCAGTACCAATAATAGTATTTCGATATTAATTTCGAATGTCAAAAACTATATATTTCATTGATAAAAATATATAAATATTAAAATAATAAATTTTCTAATGTGGCTTTCGTTTGGGATTGTTTAAAGTTTTTATCTAAATGCCGCCCAATCGAACATGATAACAAAATCGATTTTGCTATTATTAAATGGAGGGGGTAAAACTTGAAGAAAATCTTAGATTTTTAAACATTGATTTAGATAAAAAAAAATGATTTTATTTTACCTATCGAACATAAAAATTGATCTAGATAAAAAAAACGATTTTTCTGCTCAATCGAAACCGACATTACATTTGTAATTGTAATTGAAGTTATTATTTCTATTAAAATAATATTTCGCTATAGGCAACGTTGATTAAAATACAATCGATAAGTATCGCAAATTACGCCTAGCGAAAAGTGACAAAACATACCAATTTTCGCTAAGTAGCGTTTTCGAAACGCTTCGTTGGCACTAACATCCCACCACGACCTTATTGATTCCGAGTCGCTTTGTGCTCTATGCAATTTATTTGTAAGCGATGATGATAAAGCTGTGCGGTCGTTGGTTTCATTGTGCGTGTCTTTATCTTTCAGATGAACATTGCGATCATTTCACAGCGCTTTGATTATGCCCGGTGGACCGCATTAGTTTCGATAGATTTAAAAAAGGTAATGGTGTTATGCCAACTGACTTGAACAAAACAATGAAAATTCGAAAGAAAATTAACTGAAAAGTTTGATATGTTCAGTAAATCAATTAATGATAAAATCAATTCTTTAGAAAATCCTAGAAGTGAATCATGTGGTTTAAAAGTTGTGCCTCCTCCTTTCATTTTATCAAGACTCGAATATGGCACTAAGTCCAGTGATATTATTAATTACCTGAAATTTAAAGATGTTGTAATTGATAATATTCGTTGTCAATGTTTAACACCTGATAACCTACTTGATAAGATTTCCTCATCGTTTAAAGTGTTTGTTCCAAAACAAATTGGTAAGAAACTTTAAGATCCGAAGATTTGGCCTGATGGTATTTTGGTACGTGAATTTTCACCTAGAGGAAATGTTAAAATGAATAAGCCAAAAAACTTAATGAATCGTCGCTCTTCTACCAAAATGTCAGAGGATTAAGAACGAAGAGTTATGAATTTTTAATTAAAATGTATTGCTGTTCTGCTAATTTTATTATTTTAACTGAAACTGGCTTAGATGAGTTTTCAAAATTCAACATTTTTTCCATCTAATTTTAATATAAATAGATTGACCGTTCTGCTGATAATAGTGAATACCAAAGATTTGGTGAAGTTCTTATTGCCGTTAATAATACTTTTATTGTGAAAGAAGTTAATTTGTTGGATTTTGCTGATATCGAAATATGCTGCAATAAAGTTAAAATATCACCTTCAACTGATTTATATTTCGTAGCTGCTTATTTACCTCCAAATACCAATATAGAAAAAGTTAATAGATATCTTGATGCTATTCGTCACATCGAAGGATTATTGAAAATATCAGACATTATCTACGTTATAGGTGACTTTAAAAAACTCTAATTTAGCATTCTAAGTGATCGGACGTGTTTTTTAGTGGCTCTCAAAAATTTTAATTTTTAATTGTAATAATAAGTTTATTATTATTTTGTAATATTCATAATAATAAATATTTATTGTGTTCCGTTTCCGCTTAAATTGTTTGTGCACGACGCACGACCTTGTCTTATAACCCAAATTTTAAACAACCTGACATAATTACTTAATACTACATATAAAAAACTTAAATTGCATCAAAAATTAATAAAAAAAAAAATATTAAGAACATAATATATAATAATTCATAAAAAAAACCAATAACTGCAAAGTGAACAATCATACATATATTTTTAGTGTTGCATAAATACCTATAAACTGTGTGACGGTGACATTGAACTTTTTTTTTCCGTAAAACTAATAATAATAATAATAATAAAAATACTTAAATATAATTAGTAATTTCGGTCAATAAATAAACATAAACAAAAACAAAATCATATTAATTTACTTTTATTTACTCTTAATAAGTGCAAATAATAATTAGACTATATACACTATGCATAACTGCGGTAATACACAATTCGCTCTGAGCGGCAGCACAGTTACTAACGATTTATTTGAATGCAATGGTATTTGTGCCAAATCTTTTCACCCGCAATGCATTGGTATCTCTCGCGAAGCTGTTAAATACATGAAAAAATATAAACATACATTTTTATATTATTGTAATGAGTGTAGAACAATTAATCTCTCTCACATAATGCGTGCAATTAAAACTAATAATGATATGCTCAAATAATTATCAGATTCATATGAAACCATTAGTACTAAAACACTTAATTCTGAAAAAAAGCTTAATAAAATAGAAGAGAATACACTTTCTATTCAGCAACATGTTGACGAAGTATGCTGCCTAACTGACAAAGTTTATGAAACAGGTAATACTAACTCAAAGAGTATCAAATATTTCATAAACAAAATGGATAAGTATTACGATAATGTTGACTCGATTAAAGAAAGTATTATTTTGAATAACGACGTTCTAATTAATAGAATTAATTTTCCATTGGATAATCTTCTTTCTACTATGAAAAAACTTAAAATCTCCTTAGAAAGTAATATACAAAACGTACAGTCATCCCTTGACCAAAATATTTCACTTAATGATCATAAATTTAATAAAATAATCAATGATATAAATAATGTGTGTATCAACACTGATATTGTCGACCTCAAAGCGAGATTAGCTTATTGTAGCGACGAACTAGCATCAACAAATTCTATTATTAACGTCGCTATTGATGAATTAAAATACGTACACACAAATAAACTTCAGGTATCTGCACCTGGATTATTACCAATTAGAAATCGCCTATCAATCTGTGAATAAATACACAACATATCAATCTGTGAAGAAATAAACAATATTCAACCTGATAACATTATATCATCTTTGGATAACAGCATTATTTCAAACAATATTGAAATCAATAACACTGTTTCAAGCTGTGATAATGGTACAAGTTCAACTTCAAACCAAATTAACTATAATACTTCGACATCAACCCGCTCTCCAAACAAACTAAGATTAATAACTTTAACACCGGAACTACAAAAATCTAAACCAACGACACCATTGCCAGCGGAATCAATATGAAAATTCGGTGTATACTGGTCCGAAGCAGATTGGAACAGCAGGATAGAAAAATTAGACGTACGTAATATGAAAAAAGTTCAGAAATCGTCTCAAAAAAAATCAGTGGTGGGATGTTGGTTTAGCGTTTCTATTTCGCTTCGCTTACGATTAGCGATGCGCAAATATCAAAAGTCGGTATGTTAAAAAAATTTCGCTACGCTACTTTTCTCGTGCTTCGGCAGTACCAATAATAGTATTTCGATATTAATTTCGAATGTCAAAAATATATATTTCATTAATAAAAATATATAGATATTAAAATGTCAATAATAAAAGTAATAAATTTACCAATGTGGCTTTCGTTTGGGATTGTTTAAAGTTTTTATCTGAATGCTTCCCAATCGAACATGATAACAAAATCGATTTTGCTATTATTAACTGGAGGGGGTAAAACTTGAAGAAAATCTTAGATTTTTAAACATTGATTTAGATAAAAAAAAATGATTTTATTTTACCTATCGAACATAAAAATTGATCTAGATAAAAAAAACGATTTTTCTGCTCAATCGAAACCGACATTACATTTGTAATTGTAATTGAAGTTATTATTTCTATTAAAATAATATTTCGCTATAGGCAACGTTGATTAAAATACAATCGATAAGTATCGCAAATTACGCCTAGCGAAAAGTGACAAAACATACCAATTTTCGCTAAGTAGCGTTTTCGAAACGCTTCGTTGGCACTAACATCCCACCACTGGTTCGCCAAGATCGCTCGGCAATGTTATGGCTACGTTTCACATTAAAGGTAGTGGTAATCAACTAAATAGCGCTTGGATAAAAGACTATCTGGAAAATTCGCTTCTTATTAAAACTAAATAGCGCTTGGATAAAAGACTATCTGGAAAATTCGCTTCTTAATCACAAAACTTCGCCCGAGATCAAAAACAGTGAGACAAAAAAAAGGGATACCTCATTTAAATTCCAGATCCCCAGTAAATTCGGATGGTTATTCACTAATCCAAACGATAATAATTTTAAGCTAGGTACTCTCGTTTTCACGCCATGGATAGATTTTCATGTAGATACTAATAGTAACAATAATAATAAAAATAAAAATAAAACTAAAAAAGATAAATATAATGGCACCAATATTAATAAGAATAATAATAATATTATTAATAATAATAATAAAAATAATAATAATATTAAAAATAATAATAATAATATTAATAATAATAATAATGGTAATAATAATAATAATAGCACTAGTAATCTTTTTAATTCTGATAACTATAGTAGTAGTAGCAGTAGTACGAATCATAGTAGTAATATAAATACTAATAATAGTAGTGGTAGTAATGGTAATAGCATTAGTAATACCAATAGTAGTAAGATTTGTACTAGTAGCAGTAGTAGTTGTGGTAGTGATAGTATCAATGACAATATTAATAAGAATATTAATAGCTCTTTTAATAATAATAATAAATATCACAACTTTGTACAAGGTAACACACTAAATCCAACTCCTGCTTTCATCTCTACTCCTGATACCACTAATAAAGAAAATATTGTCATACCTCTAGTTCCTAATCCAATTCCATAATCAAACATTGATCTCCTATATCCTCCAGTTGTAAAATTAACGATGCGATCTGCCGCTGAAGATGAAGGACGATACATTTTAACTCGTCTCAGAGATAACAAGACCTTTAACAACGTAAGGCTGTTTCTTGCTTATCTACACAACAGAGAGGACTCTGTGTGCATTGGAGGTAAAACTAAGACAAGCTTATTGGTATCAATTCAACAGGAAGGGCTACCCACAGAGTATAACGCACTCAGAGATATTTTCGATCGTTTTCACGATGGCTTTGGAGTTACATCTTCCCAAGTCACAAATGATCTTGATTCGTATGCTTCACACATACACTCAAAGAGAATAGCATACATCCAAAAATCTCAAAGTGAATCTGAGAAGCTTTTTCGTGCCATGCAACAACTTCAAAGAAAATCTCCATTCTGGTAATCCTAAATCCTCAACCTCCCCTCTTAGAATTTTCTATCACAATTGTGGTGGTATAAGAGAGAAAGTTAGAAATCTTTTTATTGATGCCAAATCTTGTCATTTTGATGTCATAATAATAACTGAAACCTGGCTAAATGACTCTTATACTAATGAAGAGATTCTTGACATTGACTGGACTATTTACAGAAACGATCGGGACTACGATTCAACTGGTCTAACTAGAGGGGGTGGTGTTTTAATCGCAGTACGCAACTCTCTTTCGCATGCATCTGTACCAACTGCTCCATCAGAATTTTTCGAACATAAGTTCATCAAATTAACCTTCGATAGCAAAATAACATTTATTGGGGCAGTATATATTCCTCCTACCGCTATAGAAAATACTTACAATGATTTCTTCGCATCTTTCAATTCTGTTAACATGACCTTAGAAGAAAATGATAATATTTTCATTTTTGGCGACTTTAATCGTCCGAATATTAATTTCGTTACTGACGACTTAGATAACCACTTACTACCCGTAAATTATATTGACGATATCGATTTCTCTCTCATCGATACATTTTATAGCAATGACTTACAACAAATATGTAATCATCCCAATACGAACGGTAGGTGGCTCGATCTAATATTCTCAAATTCATATAACAAGGTAACGGTATATCCGGCAAGCGATGCCGAGAACTTATTCTCAAACACTTTACATCACACAGCAATTATAACAGAACTAACTACGACTACTACAGCATTCAGCAAATCGTACAACAAAAGAGTTGTATACGACTTTAAAAATGCCGACATTGATAATATCAATATGGCTTTATCTTTAATAGATTGGACCGATTTATGTTTATCCAGTGATTTGGATACTATTGTTAACCAATTCTATAGCTCCCTATTTAATATTATCGATCAATATGTTCCTAAGATTGTGATGAAAGATAAACTATCTGAGCCATGGCTTGATAAGAATCTGAGAGCATTACGTAATCGTAGAAATAAGCTGTACAAAAGAATAAAAAGTGATGAGAACCCTGACAATGATTTAATCCAGAAACATAAAGAAGTAGCATCTGAATTTTCCTCCAAAGCACACGTGGCTTATGATAATTACTTACGTAATATTGGTCAAAATCTTATTACAGAACCAAAAAATTTTTTTGACTTCGTTAATACTAAACGCAAATGCTATGGTTATCCGTCTTCCATGTTTAAAAATTATGTAAGCTCTTCATGTCCTCGTAATATTTGTGACTTATTCGCTAATCGCTTTCGTGAAGTATATCAAACTCCTACAACTTGCTCTTCCAATAACTCCACCCACACATCTGAATCTTCGGTTATAGATTCCTTATCTTTAACAGCAGAGGAAATATTCCAGGAATTAATCAATCTAGATTTAAAAAAGGGACCTGGCCCTGATCTGATCCCACCCAGTTTTCTTTTCAATTGCGCCCAACAATTATCACTTCCACTTTTCCTTATTTTTAATATATCATTGACACTTGGGACCTTTCCATCTGCTTGGAAATCATCTTTTCTCACTCCTATCTTTAAAAACGGTGACAAATGCAACATAGATAACTATAGAGGCAATTTTATCGTCTATTCCAAAACTTTTTGAAAAAATAATTTGTGACAAGATGTCCTCCAAAATAGTTCCACTAATTAATGCCCGACAACACGGGTTTATAAAAGGACGATCTACAACTACTAACCTTATGATATTCACTTCGGATTTACTCTGTAATATGGAGTAAGGTCATCAAATTGATGCCGTGTACACTCAATGATATAAATAATGTGTGTATCAACACTGATATTGTCGACCTCAAAGCGAGATTAGCTTATTGTAGCGACGAACTAGCATCAACAAATTCTATTATTAACGTCGCTATTGATGAATTAAAATACGTACACACAAATAAACTTCAGGTATCTGCACCTGGATTATTACCAATTAGAAATCGCCTATCAATCTGTGAATAAATACACAACATATCAATCTGTGAAGAAATAAACAATATTCAACCTGATAACATTATATCATCTTTGGATAACAGCATTATTTCAAACAATATTGAAATCAATAACACTGTTTCAAGCTGTGATAATGGTACAAGTTCAACTTCAAACCAAATTAACTATAATCCTTCGACATCAACCCGCTCTCCAAACAAACTAAGATTAATAACTTTAACACCGGAACTACAAAAATCTAAACCAACGACGCCATTGCCAGCGGAATCAATATGAAAATTCGGTGTATACTGGTCCGAAGCAGATTGGAACAGCAGGATAGAAAAATTAGACGTACGTAATATGAAAAAAGTTCAGAAATCGTCTCAAAAAAAATCAGTGGTGGGATGTTGGTTTAGCGTTTCTATTTCGCTTCGCTTACGATTAGCGATGCGCAAATATCAAAAGTCGGTATGTTAAAAAAATTTCGCTACGCTACTTTTCTCGTGCTTCGGCAGTACCAATAATAGTATTTCGATATTAATTTCGAATGTCAAAAATATATATTTCATTAATAAAAATATATAGATATTAAAATGTCAATAATAAAAGTAATAAATTTACCAATGTGGCTTTCGTTTGGGATTGTTTAAAGTTTTTATCTGAATGCTTCCCAATCGAACATGATAACAAAATCGATTTTGCTATTATTAACTGGAGGGGGTAAAACTTGAAGAAAATCTTAGATTTTTAAACATTGATTTAGATAAAAAAAAATGATTTTATTTTACCTATCGAACATAAAAATTGATCTAGATAAAAAAAACGATTTTTCTGCTCAATCGAAACCGACATTACATTTGTAATTGTAATTGAAGTTATTATTTCTATTAAAATAATATTTCGCTATAGGCAACGTTGATTAAAATACAATCGATAAGTATCGCAAATTACGCCTAGCGAAAAGTGACAAAACATACCAATTTTCGCTAAGTAGCGTTTTCGAAACGCTTCGTTGGCACTAACATCCCACCACTGGTTCGCCAAGATCGCTCGGCAATGTTATGGCTACGTTTCACATTAAAGGTAGTGGTAATCAACTAAATAGCGCTTGGATAAAAGACTATCTGGAAAATTCGCTTCTTATTAAAACTAAATAGCGCTTGGATAAAAGACTATCTGGAAAATTCGCTTCTTAATCACAAAACTTCGCCCGAGATCAAAAACAGTGAGACAAAAAAAAGGGATACCTCATTTAAATTCCAGATCCCCAGTAAATTCGGATGGTTATTCACTAATCCAAACGATAATAATTTTAAGCTAGGTACTCTCGTTTTCACGCCATGGATAGATTTTCATGTAGATACTAATAGTAACAATAATAATAAAAATAAAAATAAAACTAAAAAAGATAAATATAATGGCACCAATATTAATAAGAATAATAATAATATTATTAATAATAATAATAAAAATAATAATAATATTAATAATAATAATAATAATATTAATAATAATAATAATGGTAATAATAATAATAATAGCACTAGTAATCTTTTTAATTCTGATAACTATAGTAGTAGTAGCAGTAGTACGAATAATAGTAGTAATATAAATACTAATAATAGTAGTGGTAGTAATGGTAATAGCATTAGTAATACCAATAGTAGTAAGATTTGTACTAGTAGCAGTAGTAGTTATGGTAGTGATAGTATCAATGACAATATTAATAAGAATATTAATAGCTCTTTTAATAATAATAATAAATATCACAACTTTGTACAAGGTAACACACTAAATCCAACTCCTGCTTTCATCTCTACTCCTGATACCACTAATAAAGAAAATATTGTCATACCTCTAGTTCCTAATCCAATTCCACAATCAAACATTGATCTCATATATCCTCCAGTTGTAAAATTAACGATGCGATCTGCCGCTGAAGATGAAGGACGATACATTTTAACTCGTCTCAGAGATAACAAGACCTTTAACAACGTAAGGCTGTTTCTTGCTTATCTACACAACAGAGAGGACTCTGTGTGCATTGGAGGTAAAACTAAGACAAGCTTATTGGTATCAATTCAACAGGAAGGGCTACCCACAGAGTATAACGCACTCAGAGATATTTTCGATCGTTTTCACGATGGCTTTGGAGTTACATCTTCCCAAGTCACAAATGATCTTGATTCGTATGCTTCACACATACACTCAAAGAGAATAGCATACATCCAAAAATCTCAAAGTGAATCTGAGAAGCTTTTTCGTGCCATGCAACAACTTCAAAGAAAATCTCCATTCTGGTAATCCTAAATCCTCAACCTCCCCTCTTAGAATTTTCTATCACAATTGTGGTGGTATAAGAGAGAAAGTTAGAAATCTTTTTATTGATGCCAAATCTTGTCATTTTGATGTCATAATAATAACTGAAACCTGGCTAAATGACTCTTATACTAATGAAGAGATTCTTGACATTGACTGGACTATTTACAGAAACGATCGGGACTACGATTCAACTGGTCTAACTAGAGGGGGTGGTGTTTTAATCGCAGTACGCAACTCTCTTTCGCATGCATCTGTACCAACTGCTCCATCAGAATTTTTCGAACATAAGTTCATCAAATTAACCTTCGATAGCAAAATAACATTTATTGGGGCAGTATATATTCCTCCTACCGCTATAGAAAATACTTACAATGATTTCTTCGCATCTTTCAATTCTGTTAACATGACCTTAGAAGAAAATGATAATATTTTCATTTTTGGCGACTTTAATCGTCCGAATATTAATTTCGTTACTGACGACTTAGATAACCACTTACTACCCGTAAATTATATTGACGATATCGATTTCTCTCTCATCGATACATTTTATAGCAATGACTTACAACAAATATGTAATCATCCCAATACGAACGGTAGGTGGCTCGATCTAATATTCTCAAATTCATATAACAAGGTAACGGTATATCCGGCAAGCGATGCCGAGAACTTATTCTCAAACACTTTACATCACACAGCAATTATAACAGAACTAACTACGACTACTACAGCATTCAGCAAATCGTACAACAAAAGAGTTGTATACGACTTTAAAAATGCCGACATTGATAATATCAATATGGCTTTATCTTTAATAGATTGGACCGATTTATGTTTATCCAGTGATTTGGATACTATTGTTAACCAATTCTATAGCTCCCTATTTAATATTATCGATCAATATGTTCCTAAGATTGTGATGAAAGATAAACTATCTGAGCCATGGCTTGATAAGAATCTGAGAGCATTACGTAATCGTAGAAATAAGCTGTACAAAAGAATAAAAAGTGATGAGAACCCTGACAATGATTTAATCCAGAAACATAAAGAAGTAGCATCTGAATTTTCCTCCAAAGCACACGTGGCTTATGATAATTACTTACGTAATATTGGTCAAAATCTTATTACAGAACCAAAAAATTTTTTTGACTTCGTTAATACTAAACGCAAATGCTATGGTTATCCGTCTTCCATGTTTAAAAATTATGTAAGCTCTTCATGTCCTCGTAATATTTGTGACTTATTCGCTAATCGCTTTCGTGAAGTATATCAAACTCCTACAACTTCCTCTTCCAATAACTCCACCCACACATCTGAATCTTCGGTTATAGATTCCTTATCTTTAACAGCAGAGGAAATATTCCAGGAATTAATCAATCTAGATTTAAAAAAGGGACCTGGCCCTGATCTGATCCCACCCAGTTTTCTTTTCAATTGCGCCCAACAATTATCACTTCCACTTTTCCTTATTTTTAATATATCATTGACACTTGGGACCTTTCCATCTGCTTGGAAATCATCTTTTCTCACTCCTATCTTTAAAAACGGTGACAAATGCAACATAGATAACTATAGAGGCAATTTTATCGTCTATTCCAAAACTTTTTGAAAAAATAATTTGTGACAAGATGTCCTCCAAAATAGTTCCACTAATTAATGCCCGACAACACGGGTTTATAAAAGGACGATCTACAACTACTAACCTTATGATATTCACTTCGGATTTACTCTGTAATATGGAGTAAGGTCATCAAATTGATGCCGTGTACACTGATTTCAGTAAAGCTTTTGATCGTGTAGACCACAACATATTAAGATCAAAAATGCTCAAAAATAGGAATATACGGTCCTATGTTGAATTGGCTCACTTCTTACTTAAGTGATAGAACACAGAAGGTCAAATTTCAAGGATTCTTATCTTCAGATATTTCTGTTTTGTCGGGCGTTCTTCAAGGCAGCCACCTTGGTCCTCTTCTCTTCAATATTTTTATAAACGACCTATCTGAACATCTTTCTGATATTCTGCACCTCTTTTATGCAGATGATCTTAAAATTTATCATATCATTAAAAGCTCATCGTATATACTATTTTTCGAATCCAAACTTCAGGCGTTAAAAAACTGGTGTTGTATTAATAAGTTCGATCTTAATGTCAGTAAATGTCTCTCTATTAGTTTCTCTCAAGAAAACTACATTGCTTCACAACTACCATTTAAATGGTACGCAGCTACATAGAGCAAATCAAATTACTGACCTAGGGATCCTTTTAGATGATAAACTTACCTTCAAACCTCACTATGACAAAATCATTGCTAAAAAAAATACTAGGATTCATCAAAAGAAGATCAAAAGAATTCAATAATGTGTGGGTGACAAAATCTTTATTCTGTGCTTTAGTCCGTCCTATTCTCGAATACGCTTCTCCTATATGGGACCCTTTCTACCAAATCCATAAAGATAGAATCGGGTCAGTGCAAAAACAGTTTCTTTTGTTCGCACTGCGGGATCTATACAACCCTAGTGAATTTGAAAACCTTGCCAAATTATACACACAGACTTAAACTTTTAAACCTCATTTCTTTAACTTCTAGGCGATCCATTCTTACATCCTGCTTTACATTTGACGTCCTAAAAGGTGATATTGACGTTTCTTCTATTGTTGAAAAAATAGTTTTTAATGACAGCGTTAGACAAACTAATTTTTGTACCTTGTCTTGGTAAATAAATAAATAAATCAACCAAATATTGAATGGCACCCTGCTGATTCTGATTGCACTTTTCTTAATCCAGTAAATGCTACGAGTACTATAGAGATAAGTATTGTTGACACTTTACATTCACTTGGTCTCTCACAGCTTAACCATATTAAGAATTTCCAAAACCGTACATTGGACTTAATATTTTCTAATATGACTGATGAAAATTTAGTCATCAGAAGTTCGAGTTCCTTAGTAAAAGAAGACGTCTATCATCCGTCGATCAATTTATACTCCAATTTAAATATTTCGTTTGATAAAAAATTTAATCACTCTTTTAAATTTGATTTTAAAAATGCTAACTATTCTAAAATTTGTTATTCATTAATTAATTATGATTGGACTAATTTTTTATTATCTAATAATATTAATACTTTGTTCCGGGAATTTTATAATCTATTAATGATTTAATTTATAAGTATGTTCCCATAGTAGTAGTTAATGAAAACGATTTTGAAAGTTGTCCATGGAATAATGAGCTCACTAAAAATTTAAAAAAATTAAGGAATCGAGCTTTTAGAAAATGGCGTCTCAGCATATCGGATGATGATTTTATTGTTTATCGTAGACTGAAGTCTGTGTTTAAAATCGCTTTAGCTAACGCGTATTATATATATATTAATAATATTCAGAATGGTATTAAAACTCACCCTCATAAGTTTTGGCAATATATTAATTTCAAAAATAAAAATGACGGTTTTCCTCATGCTTGTTTTTTGGTAATGACTGTGCTGTAATACCTCAAGATACTTGCAATTTGTTTGCCACTTTCTTTAAAACTGTTTATAATGATGATAATTTTGTTGTTGATGAAGACTTTTTTAGTTATATGGGCGACTCATCCGATTTAATTTTTAAAGATTTACACATTTCTCCAAATGATATCTTAATCAATATTAATAATCTTGAACATAATTTTAATCCAGGTCCTGACGGTATACCTTCAGGGTTCATACGTAATTGTACTGTTCCACTACATAGTGTGCTTTGCCATATGTTGAATGTCTCTCTTAAAACGGGTTGCTTTCCAACTATATGGAAAAGGTCATTTATAGTACCTGTTTTCAAATCCGGTAGGAAAAACAAAATTTAAAACTATAGAGGTATCAGTAAACAATCTGTTATACCGAAAATGCTTGATAAACTAGTCACTGACACCTTATTGTCAGTGACTAGTTTATCTACTGCACAAATTTAATCAGTAATAAGCAACACGATTTTATGAGGAAACGATCCACCGTGACAAATCTGTTGCTATTCACTAACTTTATTACAACTGAATTCGCTAAAGGTAATCAAGTTGATGCTATTTATACCGATTTCAGTAAGGCTTTCGACCGTATAAACCATAATTTATTAATTTTTAAATTACACAAAATCGGTTTTCCGGAATTTTTCATTAAGTGGATTTCATCCTTTCTTAGTGATAGGCAGCAATTTGTACAGTTTCGTAACTGCTTTTCAGAAGAAATACCTGTAACTTCGGGTGTTCCACAGGGTAGTCATCTCGGTCCTTTGTTGTTTATTTTGTATGTTAATGATGTTGTTCTATTCCTACCTGACTGTAATTTGTTAATGTTTGCCGATGATTTTAAAATATTTATGTCAGGAAAAGACTGGTGTACTTTTATTCATTTAAATAGTATTATTTCTAAGTTTTCTCTGTGGTGTTCTAAGAACCAAATGACACTAAACATTGGAAAATGCTCTGTAATATCTTTTTCTCGTCGTCGTATTGGAACTTTTACTGGTGTTTATTCTATTGGTAACCAAGAAATAAATCGTGTTTTTAGTTAAAGGATCTTGGTGTTATTCTTGATGTAAAATTAACATATAATTTACATATTGATTACATAATAAATAAAGCCAATAGAGGGTGGGGTATGATACGACGTTATGCTGGTGATTTTTCTGACTCGTATGTTTTCAAATCTTTATATGTCTCCTTTGTTCGTTCCGTTCTCGAGTATGCGTCTATTGTATGGTGCCCCTACTATAATGTGCTTATTCGTCGATTGGAAGCTGTACAAAAAAGATTTTTAAGATGCGCGTTAAGAGGACTTAATTGTAGAAATAATAATAACTTGCCTCCCTATGAGTCACGGCTAAAGTTAATAAATTTAAATACCATTACTGTACGGCGTTCAGTTACTAAGGCGGTTTTTGTATTCAAATGGTTAGTAAATGATATTGATTCATATGATTCATATGATACAAATTTTTCCAGGGTGAATTACGTTCGTGATTCTGGTATTAATAGCTTAATAACAGAGTTTAACTATTATTATGGTGCGATTGATTTCAATCTAAGACCTGAAAATTTTGTAAGAAGATTACTTAATAATATCCAATCATAATTATTTAATTAAAATTAATAATTGGTACTATTTCATATTGTTATTTATTTTTATTTTTATTTTATTTTCTGCTTGCTTACATATGTATATTAATTCATATTATTTTTTATTTTTTTAATATGCTTCATTAAAAATGGTTTTTTTTCTATTATAATGTAATTTACTTTGTAGTCGTAGGAAGTTGTAAATACTTTGTTGACTAAATAAATAAATAAATAAATTTCAGGTAATAAAATATTACTTAGAATTTTCTTTATGCACTTAAATTTTATTATTTTACCCAATTTTACCTCTAAATATAATTTTATGGTTACATGCAAAATATTAAGAAATAAAAATTGGTGTCCGAGTTACAAATATACCAAATCCGCCCCTATTTTCTCTTTTATATATTTTGACAATTCGCCTAGCAAAAAAAGAGACAACTATACCCTGCGTGGCTTCAAATTTTTATATTTATATGTCTTATCCATATATCTTCTATATCGTTGTTTATACCAATAAAAAACGATAGCATTGCCATCGCCACCTGTAATCTTAAAAAAAATTGCGACTATCGTCTGTCGTAATTTTTCACGACATTTTAATCATCGTGTCGCGTTCTTATGATTCATACCTAGATTAATCTAAGAAACAGTCAGATTTTTTTCAGATAAAAAAATGTTATAGTGTTGCCGGGTAGAATGAAAATATTGGTCGGCAACTTTGTAATTTTTAAATTTTCGAAATTATTTTTCAATTTAAATAACAATTTCTGTAATATTTTTCATTAAATATTACTTTTTATAATATTTTATTATTATTAATATACAAAAAATATAAATAATTAAAAAAAATTGGTTAAACAAATTATTGAGATATGACAATCTGATAATAGTTTAGCAATAACAACAAAACCAAGCACAAAGTTAGCCACAAACAATAATAAATCTGAAAAATCTGAAAAAATTCTCCGATCAAAAAAAATCAATCTGATTAATCTGAAATTGAAATAAGAAAAAGCCAGCAGATTGATCAGATTGATCTGAGCAGAAATAAGAAACAGTTTCAGATTAAGCAGATTGATCAGACTAGTCTGAGCGTAAATAAGAAACACACCATTAATTACAAGTTTTTGCTTGTATTTTACCGTCATCTAGCGGCAAAAATCAGACTATGGGAATGCCTGTACCGAGATTTAGCTAACAAAGTGAGTAGTGAGTTAGTGAGTGAGTAGCTAAAAGCGATTTAGCTAATGAAATGACAAGTGAGATGAGTGAGATGGAGCTGCCATTTTACTCACCATATATTTTAATAGTGAAAAGTAAATTTGTAGTTATAGGCCAGTATGCTACTCGCGATTAGGGAAGATTACCATACAAAATTTAGCTCAGCTAAATATAAGATTACGATTTATCTCGAAATTTCGCTGAAGTAGTACGCTACTCAAGATTAGCGTTTAGTAGATTACTAAAAGCAGGAAAAATTGGCGCCTTGTCAAAAGTCTCCATTAAATATTTCACGTGAAATAATGTTCTAAGCATTATTTCGCAAGAAATTTTGACGTTTGAAGAAAAAATAAAATCCAATTTTTCAAAAATACAAAATCAAATTTTTCAAAAATTAAAATATCAAAATTTTACTAGATTAAAAAAAATATTCAAAAGAAAAATATTTGAAATGCCAGACTGATTTGACATTGACATAAACATCAAAATTTATCTCTACACAATATTTTTTCACAATATTTTATCTCTACACAATATTGAGAGTTTGGAGATCGCGTTAAAAATTAGCTAATCTTCAGTAGCATACTATACTTATTATTTGAAAGTGGTAAAATTTAAAAAAAAAATATTTATTTTGCTTATTTTTTCTGGACAATAATCAAATTATTTGTGCAAATACAGATAAATTTATTATTGTGCTTGTTCTATTTCTTTAATAAGTTTAAAGAAATTAATAAAAACATTTTTTATTTTAGTCAACCAAAATAACTAAACATTAAAAGCTTCTTTTATTAAAATTAATTAAAGAAAATATGGAGGGAAATTTTCCAAATGGAACAATTTATATATTTCCAGCTAGCTGTTTGCAGAATTCATTAGGAATACATATATTATTTAAGGAACACTTTTATGAATTATATTTATTTCGTTGAAAATCCGGCATTACATATATAATTCAATAGTGCTACTATTCTTTTTATATGCTTTATTATGTTAATTTAATTGTAATTTTTCATATTTTTAATAAAATTAATTTGTATTTTATAAATCAATGTAATTTAAAAAAAAAAAAAAAGCTGCCAAGTTGGAAGAGTGCTTCATATCCCCTTTTAGATCAACCTAGGCCTTAATAAAAACAAAGAATTAACTAAAAGTTATAATATTTTATAAAACTACGTGTTTTGCACAATTTAAAAGTATATATATTTTATGTTCTTATATAAAACTTATGATGTTATTTATATAAAATTTATACGAATGGTAAAAATGATCAAATTCTTATCTATATCGAATGGTTGAATTTATGATATAAGACAATATATATATATATATATATACATATATATATATTGCTTCATATATTGTAAATATATGAAGCTTTGTGGTGCGGTCTAAATTTCGAAAATTTTTTTTTCGAGATTTTGATTTTTCTGGACGTTTTAGATGTCAGGGATTCAGAATCATCAAAAAAACATCCGTGTCCGCCAAAATGTTTACCCCTTTCCCTTTTATTATGGGTGAGGGGGTAATTTTATGAAAGAGGCTGCAGCACCTCAGCGGGGGACTGGATTAAAAAAAAGAAAAATTATTTTCTTAAAAATACTATCTTACAACTTGTGCCAAAAATGTATTTCGCTACCTGCAACCCCCTCTAAGCTACATCACTTAGAAATGTTACATTTCAAAATTTATTATATAGTTTATGAAAATTGAATATTTTCCCTTTTCATATGGGTGAGGGGGTATATCTATTAAACAGGCTGCTATACCTCGGCGGGGGACTGGATTGAAAAAATGAGAAATTGTTTTCTCAAAAATACACACCTACACCTTCTATACAAAATTGAGACACGTACCTTCAACCCTCTTCATTTTACAGGGGCAAAAAGTTCGAAATTTATAGAATAAACACATATATATATTACATTATTACAAATTCGAGTACTTATTTATAAAAACTTGATTGTAATTTTAAATTGTACAACTTTGGGAGTTTTGTAAAAATCATAATTTTTATTTAAATCTTCGTTTTCACTAAATCCTAAGTGGATCAAAAGGGTATATGAAGCACTCTTCCAACTTGGCAGCTTTTTTTTTCGTAGGTAGGTGGGGAATTCTTTGAAAGAATTTTTTCGTAGGTAGGTGGGGAATTCTTTGAAAGAATATAGTTATATTTCAAAGCTAATATATAATCTAAGACCTTTGCGAAAAATTTGAATTTCACGAACCACGTAATATATATAAAATTAAAAGTAATAATTTTTTCAAAACTACCAATGTTGTACAATTTGAAATTATTACTAAGTTTCAATAAATAAATACTCGAAATTGTATATCCAATATAATATTAATTTTTAAAATGTCGAAATTTTTACCCCTGTAAAATGAAGGGGGTTGAAGGTACTGGTCTCGTTTTTATGTACAAGGTGTAGAATAGTATTATGAAGAAACCAATTTTTAATTTTTTTGATATAGTCTCCCGCATAGGGTATATTTCTTATTTCATTAATAGACCCCCTCCTCTACTTTAATAAAATGGTGGTTTATAATTTTAATTGATTTCGCAAGGTTTGAAAATATGGTACCTGGCATAGAAGTAAGAAAGTCGTACATAAACTCTGGACCATTTTATAGCCATTTTGAATTTCAAAAATTTTACTTTGAAAATATCGAAATTCAAATACAACTGACATAAAGAGGGTTGACGGGGTGGGACTGATTTTTTTATACAAGGTGTAAAATTTCATTGTTAAAAAAGTATGTTTTCATTTTTTTAAATTAGCCCCCCGCGGAAGGCATGGAGCTTGTTTTCTAAATATACCCCCTCCTCCACCAAAAAAGAGCAGCATGTTAAAATTTGAAGTGATTTGGATTACCACGAACCTATTGCACAAAATTTATAAATTTCAAGTTTATATCTAAACTGTGGCTTATTTTATAGTCATTTTAAGTTCCAAAAATTAAATTTTCATAAACTATATAATAAATTTTGAAATGTTGCATTTCTAAGCGATGAAGAATAGAGTGTGTTGCAGGTACGGAAACAAATTTTTCGCATAAGGTCTAAAATAGTATTTAAAAAAACTTATTTCTTATTTTTTCAATCCAGTTCCCCGAGGAGGTGTTGCATCTTGTTTTATAAATATATCCCCTAGCCCGTATAAAAAGGGAAAGGGGTGAAAATTTTGAATGATTTCGAAAGATACTAACCTATTATATCTAACTTATAAGATAATATGCCGTATATTAAATGTTTCATAAGCTATGATTATTTTAAATACTAAAAATACAATTTTAATAGTCCCATAAAAATTCTTTCACTAGTAAAATGAAGGGGGGTACAGGTATGAGGCTGATTTTTATGTAGAAGGTGTATAATAGTATAATGAAGAAACCTATTTCTCACTTCTTTAATAAACTTCCCCGCTGAGGGGTTGTAACTTGTTTCATATATAAGCCCCTCACCCACATAAAAAAGGCGGGGATTAATTTTTTTTATATGGAATAGAAAGGTACTAACTTGTTATACCTATTTTAAAAGTTATAATGTTTTACGTGAAATCGTACTGGTCTTATGTGCATATCAATTTTCAAAAATTCAATTATAATATTACCATTAAATAAGGGGGCGGGGACCCAGGGCTCTGAATTTTTTTATGTTCTTTGTATGGTGTTTATTCATGAAACTGTGAAACAGGGTAAAGATCCGACTATATTAAGGGGTGTTTTTTTTGGCATGCACAAAATTGTGCATTTTTATCGCTCCATGAAGGGGGTTTGCAGGTATATTATTAGGAAAAGGATACCATAAGCATAAAATTCCATCCTTAGTTTACCTTTCTGTAAATTTTTGATTCAATTGAATGTGTTTTAGTACTATTTCTAAGCGATTCAAAAAGACAATTTTTGTTTTGCGTACGGCGTACGGCGTACGGCGGACACGAAATTTTTTTTTGCTGATTCTGATTCTCAGACATCTAAAACGTAAGAAAAAATTCAAAATCTCGAAAAAAAATTTTTCGAAATTTGCTCTGCACCACAAAGCTTCATATTATATTTAATATGAAGCAAAACATTATTTAAATATTTATATATTTCTCCGTAATTTCAAGAAAGGAAAGTATAAAATAAATGTATTCGCAATTTAAAAAAAAAAAAAGATTAACTTTTGACAAACAACAACGTATTTTATGTTTGTTCTGTATGTCGGTGGTAAGAAAAAACTAAAAAAACATATGTTTTTTTTACACTTACTTCAAAAATGATTTCGAAATTTTTTTCGAAGTTATTCGAACTCACTTTTTTAGCTAAATCGATTTTTTTTAAAGTGAATAGAATCTGTGAAGTGAGTAAAGTAAAATCAACTCACCAACTTACTTTATTAGCTAAATCTCGGTACTGATTTGATTTATTTTAGATTAGCTTTCCTGAGCTTGCTTTCTCTTCATTTTTATTTTTGGTAAGGATTTACCACGTTAAATAATATTTTTAAAAAACATTATAATTATATGTTTAATCCTCTCCTCTAGTGGTAGAAATAGTAATAGTAGAAATTAAAATTATAACAACTGTGGTTTTATACTACTACATGTACATACTTACTACCTTTCAGATGCGACATTATACCTAATTTTGGGGCTTATGGAAATGTTGCAAATCACTTTTTAAAAATTAACATTTTATATATTTTAGTATAAATTTGAAATAAAGCTACTGGCATCGCATCGTATTCTACTCTTAAATACCTTTCATTCATTTTTGGTGCACATTTACTATATAAAATTACATTTTTATTCGGAAAAAGATTTTTTTTTTTTTTTTAAACCCTTAAATATATATGTACATATATACTATATACATATACTTATATACAATTTTAGAAAACGACTACGAATTATATAAACGTGAAAAAATAAAATTAATTATTTTCCTTCTATACAAATCTAAAAATCTAGAAAAATCCAATAATTAATACATATATTTTCCTTCTAGAAAAATCCAATAATTAATTTTATAGATAAACTATTAAAATCCAGATGAGATTCCATACCTTTACACCTAGATGGTGCCAAATATATCAAAATGAAATTATAGCTGGGACTAGAACCATTAAAAATCATAGAGAAACAATTAAAAACAAAAGTGAGTTTTAAATTTTTACTCCTAGATAGCGCCAAAAATATTGAAATGAAGTTAAAGGATAGTGAAATTTTGTATCCCAAATGAAATTAAAGCATAGTGAAATTTTGATTATCAAGAATTGAGGCACGCAAAGTTTCCGGTACAAATATTTTGTCATAAAAAAATATTCATTTTCTAGAAACAGATTATTTCTATATTTCGAGAAATTTCAGTCTAAGCCTCATACGTTGCAATCAACTAGAAGAAATTTTGTTATAATCTTTTGCCATTATACCTAATATTAATAATGGTTTGTGGTCAGTCAAAATCTCTACCTTTCTGCCATATATATATGTATGCAAAAACTACGGCTAGCATTTCCTTTGCGATTTGGGCATAGTTAATTTCAGTTTCTGTCTGTAAGGCTTCGAGATGCAAAACAAACAGGTCTACATTTTTGTAGTAATGCACAACCTATCCACTTTTTGAAGCATCAGTTTGAATAGTAATACTTTAAGTTGTATCAAAAGCTTTCAGTATTGCTGCTTCAATGATTAATTTTTTAATTTTTACTAGACAATTATTATGAATAGTTACCCATCCGAAAAAACCATTAACCATTCGGTTACATCCGGTTACATCATTTTTTACCAACTCTCGTGCACTAATTTCTGACAAATTTGGAATATATTCCCTAACATAGTTTATAAACCCCATGAGTTTTTGTACTTCTTTTTTGTTTTTAGGCCTAAATTTGTAATGTCTATTTTTATCAACTGAAATTCAATCTTTTGAGATAAGAAATGAGTTCATCACTGTCTCAATTCTTGATAATCTTCATAATCTTGTTGAAACTTCTAATTTATGATAGGTGGTTAAAATCCTTATAAGTAATTAAAAAAATTTAATTCGTTTTATTTTAAACACGATGGAGTGCGAAGTGCGAACAGTTAAAAAATATAAAAATTATTGTGCAAAATACTTAGAAAATCCGAACAAGTCTAAAAATATGTTATCAAAAGAATTAAAATTACCCAAAAGTACAGTTAGAAGAGAACTTTCTGAATATAATAAATGTGGTGCTATTGAAAGAAAGCCTGGCTCTGATCGAAAACCTGGACCACAGAACAAAACATTGCACACAAAAATTTTGCAAGAATTTAAAAGAAATCCTAATTTCTTCAAGGAATATTGCTAATAAGCTTGGAACATCTCAATCTAACATACAAAAGAATAAGGCTAGGGCTAGTATAAAAAGCTACAAAGTTACCAAAGTTCGCGAAAGATCCGAACAAAAGTAAAAAATAGCCAAGACTAGACCTCGAAAATTATACGAAAATTTTTAACAACATTTTCTTGCTGCGTAATGGATGAAGAGACCTATTGCGTGGGAGATTTTAAGCAAATTCCTGGCCTGGAATTTTATAGTGCCAAAGCTAAGGTAAATGTTCCTGCTAAATTTAAAGAAAAAAGGGTCTAAATATCCAATTAAATTGCTAGTGAGGCAAGCAATTTGCTCCTGTGGTAAAAAGAGCTAATCATTTATCAAAAAAGGTAGCATTATTGGTGAAATTTATGTTTCTGAATGCTTGGAGAATTTTTTAGAAATCACACCATTTATTAGAAATCACAGTTTTCCTGTTTTGTTTGGCCAGATCCTACGAATAAGAAATATATGGAACTGGCATAAATGTTCCCTCTCTTTTTAACACATTAAAATTTTAATATATTGAAAAATTGTTTATGAAGCCACGATTTTGGTAGTTCTCTTTCCTTTTGCTCGTCGAAGGGTCAAATTAATAATATGAAAAATATTATAACAGCTGATTTTAGATTTACAGGGCAGGCTTATTTTTTTAAGTTTAAGAGTCTCAATATAAATTAACAATATTAACTAGCTAAACAAATTACTCTATTTTACTTTGCATTTGTATAATTATCGTTGCGCGACTTAAATATTCCTTAGGATGATCTTTACTTGTATTTTTCAAAAAAAAAAAAAATTATATCCTTAAAAATTGATGCTCGAATTAAAAAAAACCTAATCCGCCCCTAATTTCTCATTTTTATATTTTGACAATTCGGCTAGCAAAAAAAGAGACAACTATACCCGGCGTGGCTTCAAATTTTTATATTTATGCCATATCCATATATCTTCTATATCGTTGGCCAGATCTATGGAAAAAGAGTGCAAGAATTTTATAATCAAAATTGTATTAATATACTGCCAAAAAATAGTAATCCCCTGAATTGCCCTGAATTGAGGCCAATTGAAAGATACTGGCATCAAATCAAAGTAAAATTAAAGAACACTAACAATGGAAAAGTGGCACAGAAGAAAATGAAAATTTGCGGACGCTAATGGCACATGTGAACACAAAAGTTCAAAAATTTTGGCGTGGAAACTGAAAATTATTTTCTTTTTTAAATTTTTGTTATTTTATTATATTGCCTTAAAATAAAAATTATGAATTAAAAATTCTTGTTATTTTATTTTAAAAAAAATATATTTGTTTCTGGCCCATTTTTTTCTAACTCATTTCTTATAATAACCTAAAAATAATACTTCAGTTTTTTTAAATTGTACTTTAGTACTATTAAATTTTCTATTTTTTTCTATTGCTCTTTTCATTACTAAATAATGTCTTATCATGTTCTAATTCATTTTTTGCACCTATAATTATGTCATCTATATATACTGTGATATATCTTTCTTAATTTAATTTTTTTTAAACGCTTCCGGCGCTATTTTATTTTTGAAACGCTTCCGGCGCTATTTTAATTCCATATGGTAGCTTTTTGGAATTTAAAACACCCAATTCGTGTGCTTTCATCTAGCATCTAGCTCAATTTGCCAAAAACCCTTTATATCGAGTACTGTAAAAATATATTTTTCTACAGTTAGTTTTTAAATGTTCAAAGGTAGGTATTTCATAATAATTATCTTTAATGGCTTTATTTAATTCTTTTGGACTTAGGCAAATTCTATTGTTTTTTTTGTGGTTTTTCAACTACTATCATATTTGACACACCCAATCACATGGCTTATTCACAGGTTCAATTATGTCCCGTCCCGTTCACATAATTTATTCAATTCCAATCTTACAGGCTCCCTTAAGGCTAGTGGAATTCTATTAAGGTTTTGCATAAGGAATAACATTTTCTTTAAGTTCAATATGAAAATTTGTTTTAAAACATCCTAAACCAGTGAATGAATCTTTATACTTATGCAAAAAATCATCAACATTGATTTCTATACTATTTATTCTTTTTATTAATTTTTTTAAATATTCTTTTTATTAATTCTCACACGCTTCGAGATCCAAAAGTGGAGTTTTATTTATTATAATCTTCAACAAAGAAGAAAGTTTGGTTTGAAATTGTATTATTTGCTATACATTTTAAAATAAACATTCCAATATTTTTTATTTCTGTTCCATTATACGTAATTAATTTGTTATTTTCTTTATTTAATTTGAAATTTTTTATATTGTTTAGATAAGTATGAGGCAACACATTCACTGCTGCTCCCATATCTAATTTTTTTCTTGCCTAGAATTATAATGTTTAGATTTAGTAGAATTATTATTATTTTGAACATGATTATTATTGTAACTTTTATTTTGAATATCATTGTTACGATTTCTTTTGCTCCTTTGTTGTTGATTATATCTACAGATATTCCTGGTTTTCGCATGTTGGATTGTTGTGTTGTAATCTTTCCTGTAAAATTATATTCACCTTTTATTATTTGTTCCTGGTTTGGCCTGATCGTCTCTTAATAGAGCTTTCCTTTGATAACTTCTTTTGTTTGATATACAACTTTAATTACTACTTTTAATTAACTGCTAAATAAAACGTATTTTATGTAGTTTAAAAAGTTCTTTATTGAGTTTTCTTTACTGTAGGCTTTACCTGTTCAGTGAAAGAATTCAATATTTGAACTCCCCGAAATACCAATTTTTCGCCGTTTATATGTTCTAATATTGCTCCCTCAGCAATATTAGAATATTTCAATAAATACAAATAATTAATATTTCTTATTAATTAAAGGTAAAGTTGTGCAACAATAAATTCATGCATTAATTATATTACCATTGCCCATTGTGCTGATAACGCATTATACTTTATTATTATTAGGAAAGCTTATGTGCTTTCGTTTATCTACCTTTTTTATTTATATTTTTGTTCTACATTTTATTCATGATAACTTAAGTGTGGCATTATAATAATATTAAAATACGATGACGTATTATGTTATTGTTTTAGTTTTCATGATATAGTATAATGCGCTGCCTATACAATGCGTTTTTAGGCAATGACGACATAAATGCATGAATGTTGTCACACAACAACTCCCTTTCCCAAGATAAAAAATATCTATATTTTTTAAGTTAATGGTATTTCAGAGTTCTCAAATATGAATTTTTCAATTTTTAGAACATTCTTTATTTAAAAACATTATAATGCCTGGTTTAGACAATGGCGAAACTCATATTTTTTAGGCAAAATAGAACGAGATAGCATGCTAAAATTTGACTAACGAAAGAATGAAACAAAAATTTATAGCATCTAGTTGGCATTCAAAAAAATTATAGGAACTTTTTGATATTCCTAAAAAATATTGCTTGACAATGTAAATAATTTATTTAAAAAAAATAATTTATTTGAAAAAAAATAATTCATCCATTTTTTTACCTAAAGGCCTGTACGGAGGTCGAGTGAAATGAAATTTTCATACAAATTTAACATCGTGAAATCAGAAATGAAAATTTACGCTTATGATTTCGCTCTGGTGGTACGCAGGTCGCGTGAAAAAGTTGTGATAAAAAATGAATTTTTTTTTATAACAGATGGCGCGCAAAAACTCTACAATTATTTTTCATCGTGAAATAATGTTCAGAACATTATTTCACGATGAAATTTTAACATTTGCTAGTTTTTGTTTTGTTTCCTTTGATCAAAAATTTGAATAGCTGACGTTGAAAGGTCAGTATATAAAATTACTGACCTTTCAACGGTCTTGAAATGTCAAAATATTAAAATGCCAAATTAACTTGTCAAATTTTATTTACAAAATATTTTTCACAACTTTTTCACGGCTATTTCACAGGAGAGTTTGGAGAGCTTTGGAGATCGCGTTAAAATTTCATTTCACTTGACCTCCGTACAGGCCTTAATGCTTAGTACTCAGTTCAAAAAAAGTATGATTTTATATAGAAAATTTTACCAGGGGCAAAATTTTTTTCTTAATTTTTGCTTTGTCATATGCACATGGTACTCAGTATGATTATATTATATTATATTATATTTACATATTTTTAATATGATATTTTGCTCACAATTTTGTCAACTTTTTTTTTGGAAGTGAATACCTAGCTTTAAAATAAAAAAATTAATTTGACAAAATATAATTTTGTATATATGTATATAATATTCACGCCATCTATAGTTTTTCGCACTTATACATAAATATATATCTCCATCCTTTAAAAAAATTCGCCATTAGATTTCGCCATTGTCTAAACCAGGCATAAAACGTACAAAACAATTCTTAAGAGCCAAACAGAATATGTGGTTGCGCTGTCGCCTGTCGTCGTGAAATGTCAAATGAAAAATCAAAAGTACGTATATCGCATTATTGAACCACAATGATGTCGTCTGTCGTTGTCGTTGTCGCTGTATTTCAATTGATATTTGATATTTTCGCTCGTCGCTATGTTTTGACATTTTTTGAATTTATTTAAAAATTATTTTCCAGAGCACACTATAATGAAAATATAATTTTCACAAATTAAATTATGATAATTGACAATTATTCGCGACGATCTATTGTGTTGAGTTAAGGGGCGACAACGACAGCGAAATCATCGCTGGCTAAAAACACGACGACAGGCGAAAGCGACAACCACATATTCTGTTTGGCTCTTATATCTTAATCTAGTTACATTTTTTTATATAATTTTCCATTTTCAAACAATTTGATTTTATATAATATTTTAAAAAAACCAATAGTAATATATATAATTTAATATTTGTATAATTTTATTATTATTAGTGTTTTAATATTTTAAGTATTCAATAATTTATTTTTTACATAATATAATATTGCTTCCCAATTTATAATTAATATTTTATATATATATATGATTTTTTTTATATATGAATCATATATAAAAAAAATCATATATATATATAAAATATTAATTATAAAATATGAACATAATTTAAGTCCGTTTTTTTATAATTTTTCTCAATTTTTCCTTTAAAAAAGTTTATTCTTCACAATTTTTCATTTTAAAAAGTATATTTTTCTCAATTTTTCAACTTAATTCTAGTTTAAAATATTAAAAATTCAATTTATATTCATTTTTTTTTATATATCATTTTTATATATATAGTATCATAAATTTTCTTATTGTAAACCAATTTTTAAGGAAATGTATATATTACTGAAATTAGATTGAAAAATAAAAAAAAAAATTTTCAAGTTACAAATTCTAAATTTTTCAACTTTTTTTGTTATACATTTTATTTTTAATTTATTTATTTTTCACAATATTTAATTTTATATATTTATACCTTTACATATATTTTTTTTATTATTCAATTTCTTTTTCATACTTATTTATACATTTTCAAACTTCATTAACATTTTTCATGTCAATATACAAATTATTATACTAGATCCTTTACAACACTTTTCATTTAAATTTTAATTTCTCATTCATTTTTAGCACATTTCCAACCAAATTGGAAGAAATGTGTATATTAGTTACACTCTGTCTGTCCGTCTGTCCGTTTACACAAACTTCTACATCTATTAAGATAGAGTGTTAAAATTTTGACCATAGATAGATAGTAATAAAATAATAGGTCCAGTAGAACAAAATTTTGCTCTATCTCTTTTCCCCTCCGAGTTATTCCTCCTTCAAGTTCGAAAATTGTCCATATTGAACATCCAATAACTCTTAAACCAATAAGAATTATTGGTTTCTGTAAATGCTATAATATAGGAAAATCTTTTATCTTAATTATGTAATTAACAAATTTTTTAAAATTTAATTCTTTGTTGTATAAAAATACCGTTATCTTCATACAACTTTTTTTAGTTTTTTTAACACCCTGTATTTCCCACACTGCTTATTATGGAAGGCTGAAATTTATGTACCAAAGAGATATAAATGTGCTTTTGACAAACCCGGGGTTTGTTTATCGTATTTTTTCTTTAATACATTTATTTATTTATATTTTTTTTTAAACAAATTTCTTTTTCTTTATTTATTTTTATTTATTTAACAAATTTTATGTATACATAACGTATACCTCCCATTTTTAAAAAAAAATAAATTTTTTAATTTAATTTTACATAATATTATTTTTTTTTAATCAGCCAAATAGTTTATTTAAATTTAATATAGTTTTAATGAGTTCAATAGTTCCTTTTTCATAATACACTAATTTAAATGATTTTCCTTTTAATTATCTTCTCTTATTTTTTTTATAATTTCATTTTTTCTCCAATTTCATACAAAAAAAATCTTTTTAATATTTGAAATATTACCATTTATTTTATGACATTTTCGTAGTATAAGTTTCTAAACAAAAAAATTCCTATTCTTCTATCTATTTTGTTTATACCCTTTTTTAGCTTATGCTGTTAGTAAAAAATTACTCCTAAATGTATGCTAATAAATGCTAAAAACTAACTATTAGTAAGTTGATTTTCTCTCAAAACTCGTAGATTATATAAATTCATAATTCATTCCTTATTATCATTTCCCCAAATAATTATTATCAAAAAAAACTAATCTAAATTTTAATATTGTAAAATCATTAGGTCTTATTTTCTTATTTGAAAAATTTTACTGCTACTTAACATATGATATATCGCGAAAAATAATTATTCTATATAATTGAGTTAATTATTTAATTAATAAACTTCAGCTTTAAAAATTAAATAAAACTTCCTTTTATTTTTAAAAGGTTCTTTATTCTTAGATCTCCAAAAGTAAACTCACAGAAGTTATCTTAAAAAATGTATTTATAAGCTTTGATTTCTATGCTTCCTAAAATTATAATGTATAAACAATCTTTGATTTCTATGCTTCCAAAAATTATAATGTAAACAAAATATTTGATTTCTATGCTTACAAAAATTATAATGTAAACAATAAATTCATCTTAAAAATAAAGCACCTGAATAAACAAAGCTTAAATTATGCTGATGCTCTAACAAGCATCTATGTAGATATTTAAAATAAACAAATAGCAATAAATGAATAATGGGCTTCTAGAATATTCTTATATAACACCACCGCCCTTAAAGTGGTTTGCAGTTCCTGCATATGTATCATTTTTACTTAAATTAGAAAATTCTACTTTTGTTATTACATTATTTTTCTGTTTAAGACATTTCTTTTTAAAATAAAAAATTATTATTATTATGACAATTATTATTACCAAAATTGCAGTTATACTAAAATGAGTTACATTACTTTTAAATTTAATATGTGTAATTTCTTCTCTATTCTGAATATTTTCTAAATTAATTTTTTCCAATGTCAAATTATGAATTATTTTTGTAAAGTTTACATTTACAATTGGTATTATAACAGTTTGTGTAAAATTTTCAACGTTATTGTAAAATACATAATTATTTATTTTTATCTTACAATTAGTGAATTTAATAACATTATTATTTTTTATTATAATATTCTGATCCATACAATTATGTTGTAATTCTGTAACAGGGATATTTTTTGTTATAACTAAATCATTAAAAATTTCTTCAACTGAAGTAATATTATTAATTTTCATTTTACAAATATTAGTTTTTTGAAAAATATTTCTTAAACAATGGTTATTGTGAAATTGTAAATTCTTCTTTTGCATGATTTTATCGTTATTTAAAAATACATTATTATTTTGAATTAGGACTATGTCATTGTCTAGCTGTTCATATTGGGAATTGGGAAAGGGTATTATTAAAGCATTAAAATATTTTTCAGACGTAAAGTCCGGAATACCAATAGCAAATATTATAGTATTTTCCTTTAAATATACGCTATTTCGAATGAATGCCAACATTTTAGTAGTAATATTATATTTATTAATTTCTTTTTCTGTCAGAACATTATGAGGCAAAACATTTGAAGTGCTTAACAATAAAATACTTGAAATTTTTTCGAGTTGTTTATTAACTGTAAGAATATTCGCATAGATTTGTAAAACTAATTTCGATTTTTCGTGAGAGATTTCTATTTTAGTTTGTATTTTATTAACATGTTCTGCTATACTGTTTAGATTTTTTATTAAATCGTTATTTATTATTACCTGTTTATTTAATTCATTAGTTATTTGTTCTGTATTATCATCTAAATTATTTAAATGATTGTAAATTTCTATTGCATCATCATTATCCATTGTTCCTGCAAGAAATTTCATAGCTGATCCCCAAATATTTATTAGTCCACGTTTTGTTCTTTTGTCTTTATGAATGTGAGGTGTTATAATGTTTAAGTTTTGTTTAGTTAATGTTATTTCCCTATTTAAAAATATGAATTCGTCATCTGTCTCATTAAAATATAATGATTTAATGTTTTGCTCTATTGCTTTTATGATGTTTTCATAATCGTCAAGGTTAGGTTAGGTTAGGTTGAGAAGGGTGAGCAATGATAACGTGGTCACTGCACAGCACTAGAGATCTCGATGGATCCATTGTGGTCCCTTCGTAGGGCCAAAAACTACTCTAATCAATTGTTCGGCTCGTGGATCCCACTTTCCTTTACGAAGAGTCTGATCCTCCATAAGGGAAGTTTTGATAAAACGGAAAGGTTTTCTAGCATATAGCCACCCAGATATTTGTACCTGTGTCGCGCATACCTGTCACATTCACACACCAGATGTTCCAGTGTGGCTTCTTTAGTCTCGTCCTCGCAATGACAGAGGTCTCTCATGGGAACCCCGAGGTAATTACCGTGTTTACCGATCATCCAGTGACCGGTAACGTAAAGAGACCTATCATTTTCCTACACATGGATCTATTCATGGATATGATTAATTCCGATTTTTTCTTACATAATTTGGGCCAGCAAATTCTAGTATGGCGACAATGAGGATAATGTTCCCAATTCTCGTCTACAGTTTTCGATGCCGCCAAATCAATCGTTAACGTATTCTAATGGGAGATTAACTACCTCAGTTTTTGCCATAGGTAGCTCCGCACCTTCCTTAGCAAGTGCATCCGCTTTTTCATTCCCCTCAATACCACGGTGACCAGGAACCCAGCAGATTCTTATTTTATTTCTTTGTGCCAGCAGATTTAGTGATCTGCGACAGTCCCTAACTAGTTTCGATTTAACGATGTGGGATCCAAGTGCTTTGATACCCGCCTGGCTGTCAATGTAGATGGATATTCTGACATCGTTTAGTTCAGCTTGCAGAGATAACTCAGCTGCCTTATGAACAGCTTAGATTTCTGCTTGAAAAATACTGCAGTTATCAGGTACCCTGTATATTTTATCAAGAGTAAGTTCTTGCGAGTACACGCCCGCACCCGTCCCTGTTTTCATCTTCGACCCGTCCGTGTATATAGCAATCTCGGAGGACGAGGTGACACTATTACAGTCCCACTCCGCTCTGATCGGTATTGCCACATCGTATAACACATCGAAGCTGAGAATCGGTGTGAGATAATCTGTGTTTTCGGGTATATTGGATCCCATGAGGACCAGTAGTATTCTAGAGTGCCTACGTGACTGCCCTTCCACAGTCCGCATTCTTTCAGCCGGAGGGCACTTTTCAATGCTAAGTTTTTCGCGAAAGTTTCAATTGGGAGTATATGAAGTATCATCTCCAGAGCTCTAGTGGCCGTGGTTCTGATAGCTCCTGTGATCCCAATACAAGATATTCTTTGAATTTTCGATAATCGAGTGGTGTTGAATTTAATCTCAAGAACGTGAGATAATTTAATCTCAAGGGCGTGAGAGATCAGGCCTGACAACTGCCGTGTACATCCAATGGACAATCTTTGGACTCAATCCCCACGTTTTACCTATCATCATCTTTTTGCAAGCATAGAAAGCATTAGATGCCTTCTTAGCTCTGTCCTCAATGGTCGGTTTCCAGTTCAATTTGGGATGCAAGATCAGCCCCAAGTATTTGGCACTCTGCGATAGCGGAAGAGAAATGCCATTTAGACTAAAAGGTCGTTCCCTAAAAGGTCGTTCCCTTCTTCTAGTGAAGAGTACCAGTTCTGTCTTATCCGGATTAACATTTAGCCCGCATCTTCTTGCCCACTTACTTATTAGGTTCAGTCCGGCTTGTAATAGTTCGCTTAATGTATCTAGGAATTTTCCATAAACGAAAATTACAATGTCGTCCGCATATGCTACTACCTTCACGCCCACGTTGGGTAGAGCTTGCATAATTTCATCAACCACCAGGAGCCACCTTGTGGTGTTCCCCTGGTAGTGTTAATTCTTATCTTCCCTGTTCCCAGGGTATAATTTATTGGTCATTGACTTCAGCATAAAAGAAATCCATTGGATCACGAACGGATCTACGTCCATTCTGTGAAGCGCTTTCCCTATGGCATCCATTCTAACATTATTGAACGCGCCTTCAATATCTAAGAATGCCGCCAGGGTGTATTCTTTAAAACTCAGAGATTTTTCCACAGTAGAGACCACCTCGTGGAGAGCGGTCTCCACTGATCTACCTTTCACATAAGCGTGCTGCGCACTCGAAAATCCCTTTTCTTCTAAAACATGTCTGAGATGGTAATCTAATAGTCGTTCCATCGTTTTCAATAAAAATGAAGAAAGACTAATAGGCCTATAGTCCTTGGCTTGGGTATGACTGCTTACCAGCTTTCGGAATAAAGGTTACCCTAACTTCTTGCCACAGTGCTGGGATGTATCCCAGTTTTAAGCAACTCTTAAAGATCCTCACTAGGGAAGGACCAATTAGTAGCATGGTTTTCTGTAGCATAATTGGAACCACACCATCGGGCCCCGGGGATTTAAACGGGGAGAACGACATGATTGCATGCTCAACTTTTCTTAATGTAACAATCTGCTCTGGAAATTGATCAATCGCTAAGTTGCGATTCCGAATCTGAGAGGTATTGTATCCCAGATACGCAAAATTTCCGGGAAAATGGGTGTTAATGAGCAGATCTAAACTTTCCTGACTAGACTCGGTCCAAGTTCCATCTTCCTTTCGGAGGTACCCAGGAATTTTTGGGTCCTTCGCTAGGATCTTACGTAACCTGGAAGCTTCGTTAGTGTTTCCAATATCCTCACAGAGCTGTCTCCATGAATTACGCTTAGCGTAGTTAAGCGCGGATTTAAATTCCTTTTGACTGAGACGATATAGGTCCCAATCCTCTTCAGTGTCGTTTGGTTTAGCTTTCTTAAAAAGTCTTCTTGCCTTGGTTCTCAAAGTTTCCAGGTCTTTAGACCAGCACTTTGGTCCATTTCTCTCTGACTTATTTGAAACAGGGCAAGATGACCTATATGTGCTCATTAAGGTTTCTGTTAGATCATGAACTTCCTTGTCAATATCCTCCACACAGGCCGGACCATTACCTTCAATTGGTCTTATTCTCGCGTGGACAACATCGACAAAGTGATCCCAATTCCTTCTTTAAATATTTCTGAAAATGTTTCCTTGACATAAGCTTAGGGTTACATCAAAGAGAATAATTCTGTGGTCAGAGAAAGATTCCAAGTCCGATACTGACCAGTTTTCTATTTTAAATCTATCTGAGTCTGATATTAAAGTTAAATCTAGAACTTCTTTCCTGCCTCTTATAACAAAACTCGGTTCGTGACCTTTGTTACATATTAGTAGGTTAGTAGAACATAGATACTCAAATAAAGACTCACCTCTACTATTGATATCCGTACTGCCCCAATGTGAGTGATGCGCATTCGCATCACATCCAACAATAATGTCCAGTTTTTTAATCTTCGTCATCCGACCTAAGTCGCAGAACCCAGTTGCTGGCGGTAGTTCTTCTGAGTCAGATGCGAAGTACTGCTACCTTCAGGTCCTTCGCATCTCACTGTCGTTTGATCCCCAGTGCTGTAATTGCTCAAGAGAAACATATTAAAACTTTTCTTAGCTAAAATACAAGTTCTGATCTTACCTGTATTAGCGTAAAACAACGTGTAGTTTGGTGTTCTTAAACCCTGGATGATGTTGTTATGTATCCAGGGTTCTTGCAACAAGGCTACATCAATCTGATTGTCCACCAGCAATCGCAACAGATTTGCCGATGCAGCCTTGCAATGATGAAGGTTAACTTGGGTAACCTTCAAAATTTTTCACCGGTTTTTTCTTCTACCTCCAGCTGCGGCAGCTTAATGGATATGGTGCCACAGCAAAAGGCTAGTTTCCAACCCCTTTCTTTTAAGACAGAGACCGCTTCCCTATCCCATACCAACAAGCAGCGCTGTCCACCACCCTTGAGTGGTGGGTCCCTGTCCATTATTTTCAAACCATCCATAGGGACCCCGATATTTTGCTTCCTCAGTAGTTCCAAGATCTTTTGGTCCTGGTATACTGGGGAAGGTATGGTGACCCATGTCTGGGGTAAAACCAATGTGGAGCGTGGCACCACATCAAATTTTGCACCTTGCCATATCTCCCCGAGCTGGCTAATGTATTTAGTCAGCTTTTTCAGAGTGGACACGTTTTTGCAGAGCATGGGCCGCACCCCCTTGTACCATCTCCTCTCGATGATAGCAAACGAGTCCACTTCTGTGAAACCTGTTGGGTCTGCAATGAGATGGTCGGTTATTGCAGATTTTACCAACAGCCAACGTTCGGGGGAGATCTTGTGATCTTGGTCATTAAGGTCTCTTATTGCCACATGAAGGTGAGCAGGTATAACCGATGGTACCTGACGTGGTCTCTTCGGCGCGTTTTTCTCATCATCAGTTGAGCGAATCCTTTTCTTTTGAGTCCCTTCCACAGGTGTTTGCCAATGATGGACCGGATTGACCGCCAGAGCTTGGTCCGTCGGTTTTTTCCGAAAGAAAAGCTTTCGTCCAACTTAGTCTTCTTACCTCTCGTTCACTGAGATCATCCAGATTCTTGGACCCCAATGATTTAATAGCCCTTCTAGCGAGTTTTCGATTATTACGAGCGCGCTCCGCCTTGCTGCGCCCGCTGACCACCACTGTGAAACCAGCATCAGTAGCTGACGCATTTTCCACTGTAGCTATCTCAAGCGCAACACTGCGAGGCCCGCTCTCGCAACTAGCAATGCCGTCTGCGGACACTGAAGTAGCAGAAGTTTCTTCCGCTGATTCCACTGCCACTGCCGGAATTACAGTCGCATCCAAATCTTCATCTTTTCCCGCTAGAAGATCTTCCTTAAATTCATCCAGGTTCAGGTTCATCCGGCTAAAATCGAGTTGGGAGCTTGTGGTCCCAATCGAACGAGGAGATGAGGGATTTACGGATAGGATGGACGGGGACGGTGATGTTGGGACATACGGGAGGGACGACATAGAACATGGTGAGGATGGAACCTCAACGGTTTTCTTTTTATTTTTTATTTTATTGCAATTCATTTTTGAACCCGTCTTAACAACTAATTTTTCATCCATTTTAAAAAGTATGAAACCATTCTCACTATTTACCGGAATTATTTCAATAGATTGGGCATTTAGTAGCTTAATTATCATTAAAAGCGATAATAAGGCATACATCTGGAAAGAAATTAATTTTGATATTTATATTTTCGTTTTTTCTGTTTTTCGCAATATTTAATATTTTTGTTATTTCTAGTGTCTATGACATATTTATTTGACGTTTTAAAGTTTGTTAGTTTTTTGTATTTTGGTTTGTTTTTCGTAATTATTCTATTAATTACAATGTTATCTTTTAAATTATATTTTTTATCACGCTTTTCATTTAATTTATTAATTCTATCAATTTTTGTTTTTTCAAATTCATTTGTTAAATTTTTAATATCATTTTGATCAAAGTTTTTATTAATAAAATCTATTGGTCGTAGTTTTGTTGTGGAATGTATTGAATTATTATAACATACAATTGCTTTAAATATTCTTTCATCTATTTCCTCATCCTTGGAATTTTCTACTTCCATAATACGTAAATGTTCGTTTAAAGTTCCATGTAATCGTTCTATAACAGCATTGCCTGTTTTACTACCTTGCGTGGTTACATGAGATTCTATTGCATTTGCTTTAAGGAATAGTTCAACGGAATTATGCAAAATACAACGTTCATTATCATAAATTAATTTTCTCATTTTTCCCAAAAATCTAATTCTTTCTTTTAAAGCATTTAGAATTGAGATCCATGTTCTATCTTGTAATTTATGTATAGTAGCATATTAACTTAATTTATCTATAGTAGTAAGATACATAATATTTCTATATGGAAACCAAATATCAATATGCACAATGTCATTTGGTTTAGTTGCAGTTTCAGTTACTTGATTAGGTAATTTTATAGGATTTCGGTCATGTTTCGCATTTGAGCAATTTTAAATTACAATTATTTGAAAAATATTTAACATAAATATTTTGGAATTTTAAAAATAATTGAATATCTTCACAATAAATACACATGATTCCAGTGCCGGAGCTAGAGATTTTTTCTCCTGGTGCACTTTCTAAAAAAACCGCCCTACAAAACCGTTTCCATACATCAGCCAAGAAGTAGGTCTTGCGATGCATTTTTTTTATAAGGTGTCCCAAAGAGGTATATTCCTCAAAAAATATAAATATATCAAAATTAAAACAAAATAACTTTAATTACAAAGAACGTACTAATACATACTTATAGACTTATAAAATGAATTAAAATTCAGTTCTGCGTATTATATTTTAAAGTAAATATAAGTAATTATTTTTAAAAAGTATAAAATTAATTTTTATTGCGTAAACTTTCAAAACAAAAGATGAAGAAAGTACGGTACAGAATAAACGATCTCCCGATCGCTAGTCCTGTTAAAAAATAGTTACCCAGGCTGTTTTAATTCAAAAATTAATTCACTTTTTTAATTCAAAAATTAATTCACTTTTCTTTGAAAATAATTATTTCATTCAAATACAGCTTCATTAATCGTTGCGGGAACTAAGATTTACTTTGATTTTATTAACTCTTTTTATTTCTTAACTAACCCAACCGAAAAAAGCGTTATCCAGTACTACATTTTTTTCTTAACTAACCCAATATATACTTTGTGTATACCATAATACTATAGGTTTTTCACTTCTAATTCAAGTTTTTTTATTTCAAATTCAATTTTATTTATTTCAAATTCAATGTTATTTATTTCAAATTCAATATTTGTAAATTTTAATATATTTATTTTTTTTTGAAAGAAAACAAACTAAGTAATTGTTTTGTTACATTAATTGTTACATTTAATATACTTATTTAAAATTTGTTTTGTTTAAAAATCTTCAACATATTTTTGTTTGTTTAAAAATACTTAGTTTGTTATCTTTCAAAAAAATAAAAATATTAAAATTTACAAATATTGAATTTGAAATAAAAATAAGTAGAACAAAAATTTCTTCTATTTCTTTTCCCCTTCGAGATACCCCCTTCAATTTCGAAAATTGCCAATATTTTCCTTTGTCAATTAAGATTTTTTTCATAATTTCCAATAAATTACTTTCCATATTCACAATTACGTGGTTTTGTATTTTCTTATTAACAACTTTCATAAAAACTTTTTGTTTATTACCTTTCTTTAAAAATATTTGATTTTTAAACAAATTAATAGGTTTTTCACTTATGGGTATGTAATTTAAAAAATTTGTATGTAATTCATCTTCTACACCACTATGAACTGTAACGCCAGTAGACATAACATCCTCGTTATTACGACTTACGTGTTCATCATTTTCATTGTAAAAAATATTTGATAATATAGCTTCATCGCTATTAAATAAAATATCTTTAACCATTTTATTTTTATTTTCTCTCATTTTAATAATTTCATTTTCATTTTCATTATTTTCATTATCGTTACATAAAATATTTTCATCAATGTTTGTTTCAATAAATCGACTTAACCCATCCGCTATTTTAAGAATTGGATCCGAAGATAGTAAAGTTTTCATTTTGTTAAATGCATTTATGTATTCTGAATCTGTAGTATCAATTTTTTTGTCTTTCTTCAAATATTTAATTAATGGATAAGCTACTTTAGCATAGTCTTTAATGAATTTTCTATAATAACCTGTTATTCCAAGAAACTGTTTAATTTCTTTAACTGTATTAGGGAGTTTCATTTTATTGGTGGCTCCTATTTGCTTATTATTTGGTTTAATTCCTTCGTCACTTATTATGTATCCAAGATAATCAGTGGAATGTGTTGCAAAATTACATTTATCAATTTGAATTTTCAAGTTAGCCTCGCGTAATTTCTGTAATATTTTTCTTAAGTGTACTAAATGTTCTTCAAAACTCGTTGAGAAAATTAGTATATCCTCCATGTATACAACACAAATTTGGTTAATAAATTCCTTTAAAATTTTATTCATTAATCTCTGAAAGGTGGATGGTGCATTCTTCAAACCAAAAGGCATTCGTACGAATTCATAATGACCAGTTAATGTAGAAAATGCTGTTTTAATTCGATGTTCTGGTAACACCTCTATTTGATGAAAACCTTTTGCTAAATCAATCGTAGTAAAGTATGTACATTTTCCTAATTTATCAAATATTTCTTCGATATTAGGGATAGGAAATTTGTCATCTATGGTTTGCTCATTTAATTTGCGATAATCAACTACAAGACGCCATTTCTGTTTACCTGAGTGATCAATTTTTTTCGGAACAATCCAAATACGAAAATTATACGGACTATCACTATGCTTAATTATGTTTTGTTTTAACATTTCATTAATTTGCCTATCTACTTCTTGACGATGAATTTCCGGATATCTATTGTATATAACTTGCTGTAAATGGGAACATCATTTTTTGTTTGTATTTTGTGTTGAATTTCACGAGTAAAGGAAAGATTTTCTCCTTCTTTAAAAAATATGTCTCGAAAAGGATTTAAAAAAAATTTTAATTTTTCAATGTATTTTTTATTTAAATGTTTAGAAAAGCTTTCAATTGAAATAGTGCCATTGAAATATTCATGACTAAAAATGTTCAAAGAATCATTAATTTTACAATTTTTTTTGTAAAGTTCTTCTTCTTCGTTTAGAAAAAATGGAATTGTAGCTTTGCGAGTTTTTAACATTCGTTGTTTATAATCAATTGTTGTATCTAACTTGACTAAAATATTATTACCTATTATGCCATCAAAATTTTAAGAAAAAGGGACTTCGATAAAATTCACAAAATATTCTTCTTCATTGAACTCTTTAAATAGTGGAAAGCTATATAAAGTATTTGAAATAATATTTCGATTAAGTGTTCTTAAATTCTGCTGCAAATTGGGATAAACTTTCCATTTGGGATTACAAATATTAGGATTAATTATACTATATTCCGCGCCTGAGTCAACAATAAATTTAAGGTCACGAATTTTATTGTTTATTATTATATAAGGTAGTTGTTTCGTGTACTTGTGCAAAAATGTTGAGTAGAAGTTTCTGGTTGTTGTCTTATCGTAGATATATCCATGCGTTCAGGTCGTCTTTCATTATTTTGTCTGTTATTATAGTTGCGTTCATTATTTTGTCTGTTATAGTTTCCATTAAAATTGTTATAAGGGAAGAATGTTCGTCGCGTCTGTCTACTTTGTTCGTGTTGTCTATAATTATGATTGTTAAAATTATTATTAAATTTATTTTGATTTACTCGTATATTACGATTTTGATTATTTTTATAATTATTTTGATTACGATTCAGATTAATTTTTTGTGGGATATGTGCTTTATGAGTAAAATGTAAATAACCATATTTTGATAATAAGTCGTATGCTTCATCGATATTTTCATGTTCCTGACAACCTACCAATTTTTTTGCTAAAGGCGGTAAACCGTCAGTAAAATGTTTTAATGCAATTCTTTGATTTTCTAATAATTCATCATGTGTATTTTCACCGTTTAAAAACTTTGCATTATTTATTCGGCACAATAAAGCATTTACTTTTTTAAAAAAATTTCAGCTGTATCGTCACACCGACATAATTTTAATTCATCGATTAAATTTATTATTGGAGTTCGTTCTCCATGATTTTTAATTAAAATTGATTTTAACATAGCCCAACTTTCAACTGTACCATGTTTGAATAAATTGCGTTTAGCTACTCCTATTATTTTATCTGTAATATATCCCAATATAAGAAACTTACAATTGTCATCGAGAGGATTAATTATTGGAATTAGGGATTCAACTCGATTGACAAATCCAGCTAGAGCGTACTTGTCCCCATCAAAAGGTGTAATATAACTTATATTTTTCGCGATATAATTTAAGGTTTCTCTAATTTCACGATCCATTTTATTTTAATAAAAAAAAATTTATAATTTCACAATTTAACAATCAAATTTCTCACTTTTCACAATAAAAAATATTTTTATAATTTATTCAATAAAAAAAAACTTAAAATAAAAATAATAAACCCCTTTTTGTTTCGATAATGAAAATACTATTTTGTTGGCTTACTTTTTTTTTATTGAAGATCCTTGAAGATTTAAAAAAAAAAGGTAGTGTAACCGCCTGTCCAACGATGTTGTCCAACGATGCTGTCCAACGATGCGTAAGTTACTGGAATTCTTTTAGGTATCTTAACTTGATACAAACTCCACACTTTTTTTTTATATTTTAAATTTGTTTTATGCAATTTATTTAGAAAGATAGTAACTTCAGCGTTAACAAAATCTTTCCTTACAGTTTTAATTTTAACACTATTATTAAAATTTATAGTTTTAAATTTCACTGTTTATAGTTATTTTTATTTAAATACAAATTTTATAGTAGATTTCCTACTATTAGTCAATGAAATTAATAACTTTTAATAATTATTTTGGCTGTTAAAACCTTGCACAACAAATTTTTATTAGATGTACAATTAAAATTGCAATCCTACCGACTGCGCCAATTAAGTTAATTATTTAATTAATAAACTTCAGCTTAAAAAATTAAATAAAACTTCCTTTTATTTTTAAAAGGTTCTTTATTCTTAGATCTCCAAAAGTAAACTCACAGAAGTTATCTTAAAAAATGTATTTATAAGATTTGATTTCTATGCTTCCTAAAATTATAATGTATAAACAATCTTTTTCTATGCTTCCAAAAATTATAATGTAAACAATATTTGATATCTATGCTTCCAAAAATTATAATTTAAACAATAAATTCATCTTAAAAATAAAGCACCTGAATAAACAAAGCTTAAATTATGCTGATGTTCTAAAAAGCATCTATGTAGATATTTAAAATAAACAAAGCAATAAATGAATAATGGGCTTCTAGAATATTCTTATATAACAATATAAAAAATAATTTTATTATTTATGTACCCTGTTTTTAGGCATATTTACGGTGTTTACACTGTTTTTAGGCATATATTTAAATTTAAATTTTTATTATTTATGTACCCTGTTTTTAGGCATATTTTTTATGTACCCTGTTTTTAGGCATATTTGTTTTATAACGGGGAACGTACGTACATTAATATCTTTTATCATTTTTTCATTATTTTCTAAATATTTTTCAAAACATTGCATAAATGTTTTGGTATTCAATAATTGTCCTTGTAGATACTCTAATCTATTAACAATAACCACATTTGCATATACAAGAGCCGGTATTTCATGTTCGTTAAAAAATCCTTTGGTTTCACCTTCAATTTCTTTTCCAACTTCTTTATTATTTACTGATTTTAAATTACTGAGTTCGATTAAATTAATTTCATTATTATTATAACTTTGTTTAATTCAACATAATAATTTACTTTATTATCTTTAAATACTTCCAATTCCTCATTACGAATTTCATTTTTCGCTTCATTTCTTATTTCTTTAATTTCTTCAATATTATTTTTATCTTCCTTATATACTTCAATTTTATTAGCTTTGTTTTCAATTTTTTCTTCTTTAAACAAATCGTTAATTTCTAATTTCATTTCTCCTAATTTTGTATCAGTAACATGATCAGTATAAGTTTTTGTTGTATTAATTACCGGAACATCAATTTTCCCATTTCGTCCTTTACTTAATAATTCTCCTTTTTCTTCTATAATTTTCTTCGCTCTTTTAATTACATTTTTATTTTCTTCATTTAATTTTCCATTTTTCCATTGGAAATTCTCAAGATCCGCAGAACTGTTGTCTGCTCCTGATGAATTTTCCTTCGATTGTTCTTTTCCATTTTCTTTTGTTAAAATTGGTTTTATCTCGCTGCCTAGAAAAAGGTCACGATCCGCTGCTCTGTGGTCAGCTCCTAATTTTTCCGGTTTTGAGTTTCCACCCATTTCAAACTCCTCGTTAATTAGTATTCTATTAAGAACTCCTTTTTTAAGCACGTTATTTCTCTCTATTTTACCATTATCAGTTTTTTCAAAATTTTCAATTTTATTTTTAAATTCATCATTTATCTCTATTTTATTATTCTCTAATTTTCCAAAAAATACGGTTTCTTTAAATTCACTATTTCTGTTTACTTTACTATTATCTATATTTTCAAAACTATTAATTTCTTTAGTTTTAAACTCCTTATTTCTCTCCATTTTATTATTTTCAAAACTAAAAATTACTTTATTTTTAACCTCCTTATATTTCTCTCCATTTTTCGTAACTTAATTTCTTCGAATTCTCTATTTATTTCTGCATTATTTCTAAAACTCGTATTATTCTGATTATAGAAGGGAATTGAAACATCATTTTTATTATTTTTCATTATGCAAAAATCCAAAGTCCTATAATTTCCCTGGCTTGTATCATGTAGTAACGCATTTTCATTTAAATCTTCATCAATTTTATCTTTCTTCAATAAATTTACTTGAGCTCCAGTATCTACTAAAAATGGGACTTGTTCATCGTTGGTGATGTCCAACGGCATAGCTACTAGGGGCTCGTACCAACGATTTCTCATTGATACACCTTCCTTCTTAAAACTACGGGATGAAAATTGGGTTTTTAATCCATCCCTCTTTCGTTTCCCTGATTAGCTTGATAATTTTGACGTGCTGGACATGTTAACTCTGTATGTCCTTCTCTTTGACACCAGTTGCACTTTCCTAATCTAAATGAGCCGATTCTGTATGTTGTTACCTCTTCCCAGGCTTTTTCCTTATTAAATGGACAGTTAGTTGCAATGTGTCCCGTATTTTTACATAAATAGCACTCCATACGAGCCCAATTATTTTCTCCATGTACATTATTAGTTGGTGGCGCGCCTGTTTTGCGAGGTGCCCTGCACTGTTTGCTGTAATGGCCCATCCTGCCACAATTAAAACAGGTTACTCTTTGCCCACTATTATTGTTTTGTTGCCGAAAAAATCTATTGTCTCTATTTTCCCGGTTCAGTGTTAGCTCTTTTATTATTTCCATAAGCTGTTTTGTAGTATCATTCATTGCGTTTTCAGTTGTTTTTTCCACTTGTTGTGGTCCCAACAATTCCAAAGATTCCCTAGCAAATCGTATCGCTTTTGTAAGGGTCTCTTCAATATTAGCACAATTTTGAGAAATTATATAATGTTTGATGGACTCCGATCGCAAACCTCTGATAAATGTTTTCCTTACAGTTTCTTCAGCATCCTGTACGATTCCTTGAAATCCATTAGGAAATTTGTGCACATTCATCGGTTAAGTATGCGTCATGTGCGAGCGCTACAAAATTTTGTAAATCTAGTATCATACGATCTCCCTCTCCGAAAAATGATGGAATGCCCTGAAAAAATGTTTTATATGTTTTTTCTAGAGGCATTGTTGTATTCATTGGAGCTGTCATACCGAAAGCATACGTATTGTCTTTGTTTGAAAAATTTGTTGATCTCCTATGGTTATTTTTGTGTTAGGTATTTGTAAGCCGCTGTTTGTGCGTGGAATTGCTCCCTGCATACACAATATATTTGTATCCATTTCCAATTTGTCAAAATTTTTATTAATTTGTCAAAATTTTTATTAATTGTAACTAATGTTTCGTTTCTTTCCTTATTTAAATTATTATTTTATACTGGTATGCCTCTTACGGCCCCTTCTTCTTCGCTCTCGCTGCTATTACTTTCAGAATTTCCTCTAATATTATTTGAATGTATGCTTAAATTAATTCCGTTTAAATTAATTTCTGTTTCCGACCCGCTTTCGTCTGAATTTACAGGCGCAAAAGTTACCGACCGTCTTCGATTTTTTTAATTTTTTGAATTACCCTGTGGTGTGGATTTTATCAGTGATAATTCCACAAAATTAGGATTTTCCGGTAATATAGTAGAGTTCTCTAGTATTTTCTTTGTCCGCGAGTAGTTGGTGCCATATGTTAAATGGTACCAAAAATAATAATTAAAATAATTTTCTAACAAATTATACTCTCAAATTCTACTACTTTTTGTTATTTTTATAAATAGTCTATGCTTCCGAATAATATTGAACAAAAAAAAATAACCTGTATTCAACTTTTTATTGAACAAAAAAAACTCCCTTTCCCTACGCCTATGGCTAAATTTTTTTTTAAATAAAAATATACTCTCAAAACAAACAGTTGTACAGTTGCATACATATACACAAATACAATACAAAAAAAAATTCTCTCATTAATTATGCATATAGCATATGCACAAAAGCTTTAAAGATTCTTGTTTGTATTGCATTTATTTTATGCAGCTAAGAAAAAGGTGTATGTGTAACTATGAGAGAAGACCGAAAAAAATTTTAATTTTAAGTAAAGCTTAAATTTTATTTTATTAGTGAGCAGGAATAAAAAAATTTCTTAACAGAAAAATGTATGATTTTAAGTATATTTATGTATAATAGCAAAACCAACACTACTAAAAAGCCCTGAACAAAGTCTGTGCACTAACACATATATACCAAAAGGTAGTCAGAGAATTCAATATGACATATAATTTTTTCTTTCATAAAAATTATGTTTTTAGTGACAATAAAACGAAATTTATAATTTTTTGTAATTAATTATTTTATTAAAAAAATTAATTACGTATAATTAATATATTTTGTGATTTCTATTATTTAAGATACATGTAATAATACGCTTTTCTAATAATTTTGTACCATCAGATAGTGTTTTTATTTTTACATCGATAAGATACAAATTCAACAGTTGGCACAAAAATACGTATTGTTATCTCTACCTGTATCTGAAATTAAATATTAATAAATTCAAAATAATATAATTATAAAAAATACTCCTGCACAACATATACATACGTCCCCTGGAACACACTGCATAACATATACGTCCAGCAGTTTCACATAAAAAAATAAACAAAGTCATTAAAAAATTCATTTTTGGTTTGTAGTAATTTGGGTAAATATATTTAATAATTCTACTTGATTTTTTAAAATATCTAATATTTCAGTATCTCGCGAGTAAATTTTCAATTTGTGACCATAAAAAAGTTAATTTTTTAATACTATTTGGTAAAATCCACTGCAAATCATTATATGGAACTTCGGATCAATGTAAAATAACATTTACTACTAAATATTTATTAATACTAATTCGGACAGAAATATTGCATTTTAAATCGTCGCTATTTTCGAGTAAAACAAATACACATTTTTCCTCATTTTCGAAAAGAAGATCATTTTGACAATTGATTTTTGTTTAAAATTATTTTTAAAATTACTGTAATCTTTAGTAATGTCAGATGCAAAAAAATCATCTAACCTTTTTTCTAATAAAATATTTAATTTTTCGAATTTTTCTGACGGATCCCGTCTTTGAATGTTTTCTATAGGTACTAAATACTGCGGATAATTTGGAAAAATTGAAGGTATAGCACCGACATTTAATTTATTAAATTTATTATTTTCATTGTTTTATATAATCTTCTTCTCTGAATCGCAAAAACAGCAGAACATTTTGTTGGCTGCCAGTCACTTCTGTGAATAGTGCTTGTCCACTTATCTTTTAAATCCTGATCTTCAGGAACACCAAAAGTTGGAATCGATGGTTCTGACGAAAAATAATTGGACTTGCAATAAGGTACCACACAATGTCGCGGCATTATTTAATTTCAAAAATCAAAAAATTGCATGACATTTGCACACTTCGTTTATATTAAATTGCCTTTAGCACACTAATTATTAACTATAAATTAAATAACAAATAAATATCACAATATTATTAATAAATATTAAGATATTCCAACAAGAAATTTTATTTCTTGTTTATCAAATTTGCACTACATTTTTATCACAAAAAAAACTAGGAAACCTTAATAATCATTAAAATATAGTAATTTACACTACTTTTTAAGACAAATCTCTTATTATTTAACATAAAATATCACTTTTATTTTTTTTTTGCTCGCGTCTATTTATGCCGCCATTAAATTTGACATTGGCAAATTTTTGACTTCTGACTACTTTCGTGGTCTCAATGTATGCGTACATCAGGGCTTTTAGTAGTGTTGGTTTTGATAATAGACAATTTATTTCTATATATATTCTATATATCAAAAAAAGAGCGAAACAAATTGGATGAAAAAAAGAATGTGTGGATGTATTAGACCATGTACAAATATTTAAAAAAAATTCTCCTAACAACAACAAATATATAGTTTATTTTTTTTTTCAAAAAGTAACTATTAACATTTTACTTTGTATTTTTTATTAAAAGACATTTTTAATTTTAATCATCATCTTCTAAATATTATTACGTTCCCTCTTTATTATATTAATTTTTTCTTCTAATATTATTATTAAAAAATATTGGGAATAATAACTTGAAATACTTAACATAATTATTTTTGTATTTTTTGTAAAATCCTAATTTTTTTTTTTTTACTATTAAATTGAAATAATTTGATTTATTAATTATTATGCGCTGCTTCCGCTATTCTACAACAATTTGAAAAAAAAATTATCGAATTTTTTCTTTTCTGTTTTCTTCTCTCGTTGTTCCGATCTCTGCTTTCTTTTTAATTCTTTAATTTTGTTGTGGAAAATTTCCTCCTGCTCTTGAGTGCATCGCAATCGTAGTATACGGTGTAATTCTTTTATATCTTCTCTTCGTTGTGCTGCTTCTCCTCCTCTTTTTCATATTTTCTCCTCTGGTGGTAATTTTTGCGTTGCCGGCGGCTTCGATGTTTGCCTTCTTTTATATTCTTCCAAAGAAATAGGTTGTTGGTTCTTTTGGTTCTTTTTTTGTTGGTAAGGGACGAAATAAAAAAAGAACCGCTGTTGGTTCTTTTTTTATTTCGTCCCTTATTTCTTCCAACGTTGACATTTTTTTTTTTATTAAGTATGTTTTATTTTTTCCAAAACAGTGAGGCCACAGCCCGTTCAGTAGATCCTCAGGCAGTGCCTGTTGAGGGTTTTGAAAAAAACAAATTTTTTTTATTATTATTATTATAGTTTAGACATGTAGACCCAGTCTCTTTTTTGAAGTGTACTCCACAAATTGGTCACGGCACCAATGTTGTGTTGTAATCTTTCCTGTAAAATTATATTAACCTTTTATTATTTGTTTCTGGTTTGGCCTGATCATCTCTTAATAGAGCTTTCCTTTGATAACTTCTTTTGTTTGATATACAACTTTAATTACTACTTTTAATTAACTGTTAAATAAAACGTATTTTATTTAGTTTAAAAAGTTCTTTATTGAGTTTTCTTTACTGTAGGCTTTACCTGTTCAGTGAAAGAATTCAATATTTGAACTCCCCGAAATACCAAATTTTCGCGGTTGATATATTCTAATATTGCTCCCTCAGCAACATTAGAATATTTCAATAAATACAAATAATTAATATTTCTTATTAATTAAAGGTAAAGTTGTGCAACAATAAATTCATGCATTAATTATGTTACCATTGCCCATTGTGCTGATAACGCATTATACTTTATTATTATTAGGAAAGCTTATGTGCTTTCGTTTATTTACTTTAAGTTTATTTACCTTTTTTATTTATACTTTTGTTCTACATTTTATTCATGATAACTTAAGTGTGTCATTATAATAATATTAATATACGATGACGTATTTTATTATTGTTTTGGTTTTCATGATATAGTATAATGCGCTGCCTATATAATGCGTTTTTAGGCAATGACGACATAAATGCATGAATGTTGTCACACAACAGGATGTATGTTTGCTGCTTCAGCTGATCTAGCGTAATTTATTGCTTGTTCTATTGCAATTGTTGGTGTCTGCAATAACTTTTTCTTGTAACTTATTGTCACACGTGCCGAAAACTATCCCATCTCGAATCATTTGGTTCTCATCAGTGAACTGGAATTTTCTAGCCATTTTTTTAAATGGTTCCCTGATAGTTTTTGACTTCAATTGTAAAATAATAATCGTTCGTAAATGATGTTGCATTTGGGCTTACAAAATTTTTCAAATGATTCTGTAACTTTTACATATTTGGCTTTCTATTGCTTCTAGTGCAACAGCATTTAAAAATATTGCAATTTGAATGTCTTCTGGTTTTTTGAATAATTCAATTGCAATTGCGGAAACCTTGAAATTTTGCCTTAAAACTCGCCAATTTACAGAGATATTTCCCTCTATTTTAAGTTTTTCTACTTTTCTAACGTAGTCCATATTGGTCTTGATATACACGTAGCCATGTATTTTTTAATGATAATCTGCCACCTAAATTGTCACAATTGTTAAAACAATCCAGGATCGTAAAGAAAATGAGTTAATAAAGAGTTTCTTTTATTGTATTGTCACATATTTCGGTGAAGATTAACGACACTATTTTTCATCTATTTATGAGCTTAATGCTTAATTCTGAATTTCCTGCGCTACCATCATCAGAATTCAAGAGACCAAATTGATGCTGTCTTAATTTTTAATTTTTGCTGTTTTTATTATTTTTTGTTTTTTATTATTATTATTTTATGTAAATTTTTTTTTATATTGTTTTTGTTTGCAATTTATTTTTTGTTGCTTTTATTATTCTTAATTTTTATAGATATTATCTTTGCTTAATATTTTGCTTTATTATGATTATTATGCTTTAATTTTTAATTATATTATTATGATTTCTTTTTTATTTTTTATTTCTTCAATTGCTAATATACTATTACATTTCCTTTATTTTTGGTTGGTAATTTAATTTATATTGTAATTCAAAAGGTAATAATAATTTTTATAATTTTATTTTTTTTTGTGGCCGGAACATGTTATTATCATCTTTTTTGTACTGTTTTTTTTTACTATAATGCAGTATAATCTTGCTGGTGATGTAGCTTCGGATAACAGCGTTCTTTCAAAGTCATTAAATAGCCTCTCAAAATATTTAAATGTTGGACATATGAATGTGCGAAGTCTTAGACCCAAATGTAAGGACTCTCCAAATTTGATGAGTTTAGTACAATGTATCTGGATGTTGTGGGTGTGTCGGAGACCTTATATATAAGGTGCTGTGGTTACCTGGACGTGCCTTTAAATTAATTTTTGTTGATCATTCATCACGCTATAGCTGTTGTGAATTAAAGCACCCAGTACTTCAATTCACAACCAAAAACCAGGTAATATAAATATTTTAAAATAGTTAAAATAATTTAATTTAAATTTGCTTATTAATTAATAATTAAACTAGAACAACATTTTGAAGAGCTGATTGGTAAAATAAAATAAATTAACTGTTTTTTGGTAGCCAAAAGAAAGTCTACTTTTGGGGTGTCAAGAAGACACCAATTAAATTAATAAACAGTACAGATATGTTTGGGTTTAACCATTATTAGTTAATATTAATAATTTTTTGTTAAAATAATAACAAAAAATTAAATACAAAAGTCTAATTTAAATAAAAATAAAAGTCTTGTTTTAAATAATAATTTGAATAGTTAAAATAATGAAAATAGTTAAAAAGTTAAAGAAAAGTTTTTGAATAACAAGTTCAAAATATTATAAATATTAGTCGTGTTGATTTTTTATATAAATTATAATTGAAATATAATAAAAATTATAATTGTAAAATTGATTTAAAAGTATAATTTTAAATAAATAAAAATCTAAAGTGTAATTGAAAAAATAGGAACTATATAAATAAATTAATAAATAATTACAAAATAAATAAAACAAAGATTTGTGTTTTTATTTGAAAAAGAGAGAAAAATAATAGTAAAAGGTAATTTTAGCTAGATTGGCGCTGCGGACAGGATAGGAAGTACGTTATATTTAAATGTTGGACATATGAATGTGCGAAATTCAAATCATCAGGTGTTGTTTTGAAATGTATTGACGGGTAAATCTGGAAAAAAAACGAGATTTCACAAAATTGATCTATAGATAAAAAAAATTGATTTTTCATGCTCAAAGAAACAAATTTTTGATTAAAATAAAAAAAATTGATAAGCCGCCATCTACATAAATTGAGGGGAAAAAATCTTGAAAAAAGTATTAAGTTGAGAAACATCTAATCTCTACAAACTTAAATTTTATTTGCGTATCTTTCATATAATATTACATCAATTTCTGTTTGTTTTCTAAGTGAGAAGAAATTGAAATTATATAATTTATACTAAGTCCGTCTGTTTATAAAGCCGTTAAGGCATGAGAGCTATTATGATATATTTCGCCCCTGCGAAAATTTCGCACTGTTATGATCATTAGATAATTTGGATTTCAATATTATTAAAAAAATTAAAAATTATTATATTAGTTGGGAAATTTAACTCACAAAAGTGTAGGGACATAAAATTTATTTACATAAAAAATTAAATTTTAGTACTTGGTATGACAACCTTTTGCTTTAATTCTGCTTGGCATCGATTGTACGAAATTTGAGGTTTCTTGGGCGGTAGTTCTCGATTATTATAAAATAACTGGTCTTAAGCATTTCTTTTGAAGTTACGTTATGTTTTCTTATTTTTCTCTTTTTTTAAATTTTTTAGTCTTGTTCCGTCACTTTTGGGACTCACTGTACATCATTACAATAAGCTGACGTGATTAAATTTATTTTCAAATGACATTCAACGCAGGAAATGCATAGTATATTGTGAATTGAATTAAATTCTTACGTAACTTCAACTTTGCTTTGCACTGCGTTGAAGTACATTGTGAATCTACTATAAAGAAAATGCAAATGCACAGTTTGTGTTAAGTTGACACAGGGCTGTATACAATCAAGTATCCTGGTATAAAAAAAATTTTCTATGTATAAATAAAAAGTTTGGATTCAAATTTTCTTTGCTACTCTACATTTTTCTTTTTACCCTATATTCTCAACGTTAAACATTTTTTTTCTTCTTATGACAAAATAATGTATATGCATATATAAATATATGTACATACATATATATATAAAAATCAGTGCATTTGCTTTTTTTTTTAAATATATAATTTCGTCAATTTTTATTGTTGTAAAAATTATTAATTTCTTCTTGAAAAAGAAGGGGTTTGATAACAAATTTTATGCATCATATAAGAGAGTAAAATTTCATACCGGTCGGGTCGGCAGATTTTTGCTCCGATAAGTCGATAAATAAATAATTAAATAAAATTAAAAAATTAAATTAAATTAATAATCAAATATTATCATTCTTGCAATTAAAATACATACATTTAAATATTTCTCAGTTTATTAAAACCTATAATTTAAAATTTAATAATTTGTTTTAAATACTAACAAAAAAAAGTATACAAAAATTTTACTTTTCCATTTGTTTATGTGTTAATTATAATTAAATAACAGTGGTTCGTTATAATAAAAGAAATTCAGTGGCAAAATAAAAACTTGTCGTGCGCCCAAACAACTAGCACTGCTCCCACTGTAATCCTCATTGACTAATTCCTATGTTTGTGTAGTTGCAGGTTTTATTCAAGGCCTCGGAATTACTTGTTATTGTTTTTGTTATTTGTTTTAATAACATCATTTTCGGCGCATTGTTTGTTGGCTAGTGGTAAAGATAAGAGAAGAATAATTATGTGTATATATGTTTTCTCAGGCCTAGACTATTAAATATATGCATGCATATTTCTCTCTCATCTGCCATGAACGCACCAACAACCAAAATGTTGCCGGCCAGATAAAAAATTTTAAAATAGATTTTTGCAATGTGCGTGGTATTCGAAGCAATTTTTTTTCCGTTTGTGCACATCTTTTTTCCTCCAACGCAGCAGTATTAGCATTAGGTGAATCATACCCGGATGACTTCCTTATATCAGGATATCATTTTGCGCCACTTTTTGTTCCACATAAAGTGGCGCTATGCTATTTATATACATAATGATGTGGATTTTAAAATATTAACGCATTATAATACCAGCAGTATTGCTAAATTCAACTACTTATGGTTGAAATTCACAGTTGCCAATTATTTGTACATCTGGGCCATATTGCACCAACCAGGATTCACGGACAATTCGTAGAAAACCAATTAGTAGAAAACCAATTGGTAGGGAAAAAATGGTCGGAGGGTATTCGAGGGTATTCGAATTTTTCATACAAATTGTTATAGTTACTTACTTATTTAATATTTTTCGGAAAAGGCATAACTTTTTTTTATTTTCCGGGTAATTATTTTCCATTATTTATTTTTCTACGAATTGTCCGGATACCACCAACCAGTTATCAGTTATCACTATAACTCCAAAAATTACTCATCAAGTTACGATTTTCTATTTGGTGCAACAGACATTTGATAAGTTGAGCGCTTATCAATAATCATAACTCATTTTAATTCTTATTACTTATCCGTTTGGTGCAACAGAAATTTATCATAAATTTTGAAAAGTTGATAACTAACAAGCGATAATTGGTTGGTGCAATAGGGCCCCGATCCAGATAAATATGACATTTCTGTAAATGCTCCTCTAGGTTTCTCTAACCATAACCAAAACGCATTATTTGGCACTACGAGAAAGCCAATTGGGATGGCCTTAATAACTTCTACAAGGCATTCGACTGGTCAAGGTGCTTTTCACACAGAAATGTTGATTGCTGCTAAAATGGTCACTGACACCATTCTATTAGGTATGCGCCTGTAAATTGAAAAAGCGTAAGAAATTTCTGTATGACAAGAAACTGAGGCAAAACGTACTTAGCTTCCCCAAGGGTGAAAAATCGTTTTGGTCATTTGCTAAAACTGTCAGGCAGAACTTTACTCAATCATCAATACCAACGCTTTTTATTGGCAATCAGGTTCTACCAGACTTTTTAGAAAAAGCAAACACTTTTGGTAAGCTATTTGCAGATAGCTCTAACCTTCCAAATACTGTACAATATCCTCCAGTGCTTCCATCACAAGGTATAACCTTACGAAGAATAAACTTTCGCACTCATACAGTATTAAAGGTACTAAAGAGTTTACAAATCAATAAATCTACGGGACCTGATGGCATACCACCTCGAGTCATCAAAGTTTGTGCATGCACCTGTCATTTTAGTCAGGTACTTATCCATCATCATGAAAGATAGCGCATCTACAGCCGATTCGGAAAAAGGGTGATCTTAGCAATCCCTCAAACTACAGACCAATTGCCATAACATTAACTCTTTCAAAGGTCATGGAACTATTAATTAACCACAAGCTGATGAAATACCTCCGTAGTAATGGTGTTATTAGTGATCGCCAGTATGGCTTTCAGCCTTGTCGCTCCACAGGTGACCTAACATACATTACTGAAATTTGGACAAAAACAATAGATAGGTACGGGGAATCAGCAATTGTGGCACTTGACATTTCTAGGGCTTTTGACAGGGTTTGGCATGCAGCTCTTTTAGCCAAGTTGCGTGGTATTGGTCTGGGAGCAGCTTTTACATCTTGGACTGAAAGTTTCCTAACGAATCGTTCGATTACGCGTATTGTTGGATGGTTTGCTTTCCAACTCATATGCTATAAATGCTGGGGTTCCTCAATGCTGGGGTCTGTCCTCTCCCCTACATTTTTCCTAATCTTCATAAATGACCTCCTTTCCCTTACCCAAAATCCATTACATAGCTTCGCTGATGACAGTACACTGAAAAAGCCACTGAAGTAACCCCAACATCCGTGGCTGAGAAAACAAGAGCTATGACTGAAAGTTTGAAAGCGGATTTAGCTACTATTACTGAGAGGGGTGTCAGTAATAGAGTTAAATTTAATACGTGTAAAACTCAAAGCTGTCTGTTGTCAACGAAGTCTATAGTATCCGCCCCTGCCATTCCTTTCTGTGGGCAAAGTATGTCTTATGTAGATTCTGTACATATCCTTGGAAATAAATAACAAGCTGTCATGGTCTGACCATGTATTTGACACCGCTAAAAATGCAGCCAAATGCCTCGGTTATCTGGGTAGATGTAAGAAGTACTTTTCCTCTGAAGATATCCTACACATCTACAAGGCCTACATTCGCTCTAAGCTCGAGTACAATTCTCATATCTGGGCAGGTGCACCATCAACTGCGCTGCTCAGTCTTGATAGAGTACAGAAACGGGCTATCAGATTGATCGGTGATAATAATGTCTCTGATAGTCTAGCCGTACTTGAGCACAGACGTAATGTTAGTGCCTTATTCTTATTCTATCGATACATGCATACATGGTTGGTGAGAATGAGTGTTCGGATGAAATAAAAAACATCATTCGGATGAATGTTCGGATGAAATAAGTACTAGCCTCCTGTGGTTGGGTTTTAAAATAAAAAAAAGGAATTTTTTTTAACACAGAATGAACTTGAAATTTTTTTTTAGAAACTAGAATTATTTAACTTAATTTTTTTTGAAAAAATTTATAAATTTTTTATCGTTGAATACTTTTAGGAGTATAGTAAAATATTTTGGCTTAAAATAATTATTTAAAAATTAAAAATGAACTTTTAGGATAATAAAATTTTAAACTACCCCTAAATTACGTTTTATTATGAAATAACATTTTTAAGTATAGGAAAAATTTTCTTTTAAATACGAAAAGGGTAAAAAATCAAGTTTAGCCCAATCTATATTATAATTTTCAAGACGCATATCAGTGGTCTTCACGACCTAAATATTTTTTCTTGATATTTTGATATTTTACGAAATAACGAGTTTTGATTGGTTGAAAAAAATATTAAAATATCACGATAGTGTCAAAAAAAATATTAAAAAATACATGAATCTGGGCATGTATTTTTTGATATTTTGATATTTTGATATATATGTCAAAATACTACTGTCAGAAATTTTCTGTTTTGAAATTTTAAATTTTATTTTGTGTTGTATTGACGGGGATTATTGTTTATTAAAATTAGTATGTATTGCAGTTTAAAATTAGTATTATTACATTTACTTATTTTTCCTTAAATTTTGCCAATTCTAATTTTTAACAATATTTGTTTAAATTATTTCAGTGCTACCAGATTATATAAATATGTAAAATAAACGTAAAAACATGAAATTCAGTACTGCCAGACATAAAATGTAACAAAAAATTTCAAAATATCTCAGGCACCAAAAACAGGTGTTCACGTAATTTAAAAAAAAAATATCAAAATATCAAGAACAAATATTTAGGTCGTGAAGACCACTATAGACATTTTCTTTTCTTAATTCAAGCCCAGAGTTTGACAGTTCAACAGAAAGTCAGGATAAAAATCCACAAATAATTCCACAAATTGACCCCGTTATTGAAGAATTTGAACCAAATTTAGAAATTGTAAATAATAATAATTTTGCGGACTTTTTGCATCAGGTTCCGGAAGAAAGGAAACCTAATAATATTCGTAAAAGTTTTAGAACGCTTCAATCAGGTGCGAAGTATAGTAGAATCGGACTTATAAGGAAAAAACGTGAAAGGAGGGATCCAATAACAGTCCCGAAAAAAAGAAAGAAAAAGCTGCAATATAAAAAACGTACCTACAATGAATAGCATAAACGACCCCCAATTTTTTAGTAATAGAATATTGTATAGACCAGGACCATCCGGTTTAAATTCGACCCCTATTCAGCCTCCACCACCCCACCACGTCCATTATCGGAACAATCAGAATATAAAGCGGAAAATTTTACAAACGACAATTCCTATCATCTTGAACCAACGCTCCTACCGGTTGAAAAAGTTATAAAAAGTTTCTTGGTACATGTTCCAACCTTCTCTGGTGTAGGTTTGGACATAGAAAACGAGCTTAATAACTTTTTGGAACTAGCAAAACAGGCATACGACTTAATGAGGGAGGAGCAAAAAGGAATTCTACTTAGAATACTGATTACCAGTAAATTAACAGGCGCCGCCAACACCCTCTTTAGATACGCTACAGTTGAAAATTTTGATCAGTATAAGGAGATTTTACGTAATAGATTTCTAGAAAGTAAGGATATGGCTACTCTGTCCTCGGAATTAAAGGGAATACATCAACCAGAACAGGAGTCGGTCGAACTTTTCGGAGAGCGAGTGTCGGTAAAATTGGCGGCATATAAAAACAGAGTCAGCGAGCGCTACCTTACGGAAGGTAGGGCTTTAATTAACGAAATGGAGATCACTGCTAAAAGGGTGTTTTTAGGAGGTCTACGTTCTGCAGAATTAAGACAATACCTCTTATTTAAAAACCCCGAAAATGTAAGGATCGCAATTGGAGCAGCGCGTCAGAATATGAGCGAAACACGAAATCTAGGGGTTATTGGAAGTTCTAATACTGCAAGTAACAGTCAAGCAGTTGTAAGATCAAATGCTGACTTTAATAACAAACTATGATGAAGAAATTGAACGAAAATGGTTTACAAACAGATCAACTCAACAACAAATTTGGTAATGGAAATAATTATGGGAATAATAACAATAATAATTAATATGAACCAAAATAATAACTTTAGGAATAAGCAACATAATAATAACGTGCGCAACAGTTTCAACGCTGGAAATATAAATCAGAATGAAAACAACAACTATAATAAATCATTTTTTAACAATTACAATAAGACCCCGTTTAATAATTACAATAAAACCCCTAACAGAATGAATAATAATAATGGCGACAATTACAATATGTTCAACGGAAATAATTACTCATCTAATTATAATCACAATAATAATAATAATAATCGTAATAATAATAGGAACACCAATGTTTCTAACAGAGGACCCAATACAAATCCTCTTATTAAATGCCCAGCTCATTCCATACGGAGGGCACAACAACCACCTTACAGGAGCCCGTAGTTCAATTGGCTTTAGATATAGCCAAAAAAGATAAAGTAAAGCTATTAGTATACACAGGAGCTCAGGTTTAGGTAATAAAAGGTTAATAAAAAACTCAACGTTGAAAGAAGGTACACCAATATGTAAAAACAATAAGGTACAAATAAGTTCAATAAACAATGAGCTCCACTTTAAGTTCATGTAAGGGAAAATTTTTATTAGGGCAAAATTTTAAATGCGATTTCCAAGTTACAGATAATGACATTAAGTTACCAGTTGATGGTATTTTAGGGAACAATTTTTTGTCCCCTAATTGTAATATTTTAGGACCACAAAAACAATTACAATTTCCAAAAACAATTACAATTTCCAAAAACAAAAACAAATAATTCGGAATTTTATATTCCATTTTCACAAACAAAAAATGAAAAAATAAATATGCATTGTATTAAAGATTCAAATCAATTAAACTCCGATAAAGATACAACAATTACGAGAAATTTGTGATAAAGTACAGGAAGGTTTTAAGGTAAATAAAGAAAATAACCATCAGGCGACCATTGTAAACGACGTAGTAGGAGTTATGGAAGTAATAGAAAAATAAAGAGGAAGTTATTGTAGAAACTAAGGAGTTATTAAGTGAAAATAGTAGTGAATTAAAGGAGGAGAAAATAGTAGAGGAAAATATTATTGTAGTTAATGCAGAAGTTATCGAAGTAAATCATGAAGTTAATAATGAGGAATAAAGAGAGAAAATGGTAAATGTTGAAAGTCTTAATGAAGAAATAATAATGAATAATAAAGTAATAATTGATTTAACTGAAAGTGTGGTTAGTTCGAACGGCTGCATGGGCCATTGGTCGAATATTTGAAAATATTCGTGAATGAACATGTGTAAACCTGGGATACTTGTATATCAGAAGCAGTGTTTGCGCATAACCATACACCACATAGCAGAAGCAAATTTTCACCACTATACGTCCTATATGGATTTAGTGAACCACTTCCTAGCAACCTAAAAAAAATCCCGGAGCTATATATAATTTTGACGATTATTGTTTAACCCTTTCTTTCCAATTGTAGCCATATGGCACACATAATTATTTAACGTGTAAATCAATGTACATGCATTTTTTGTATATATTGTGTTCTACGTTTTTATGTCTGTATTATTCTGAGAATTTTAAATGAGGTTTTAGTTAAGAAAAAATTTCGCATTTTAGTTGTATAATAAAATTTTGTGTTAAAAAAAAAATTAAAAAAAAAATACAGTAATTTGTTTAGATACGACAGGTAAATACAATTAAAAATTAATAATTAAAAATATGTTTTGCATCTGATAATATGTGTATTTTTAAATAATGCAACTATTTTAATTACATGAATCAAATTTGTAAATTTATAACGAAAAAAATGCTGGTGGTAACCATATGGATACCACTCCTTAAATGGCCACAGGATAATAAAATATCCTTTTGCATCTCATTTATGACTTCTTTGCTATCTAAGTGTTAAGAAAAACCAATCAAAAAAATTTTTCTTGCACTATATAATAATTCGGGACTTAAAGGGTTAACTTTAAAATATAGAATGCAAAAAATTCATCGAGGTAAAGGCAAAATAAAAGCCATAGATTATTATTTAGGTACAGGCAAAATAAAAGCCAAGGATTATTATGACAAAACTAAGAAAGGCGAAAAATTCAATGTAGGTGATCAGGTACTAATAATAAATCCAACCAAGGTACACAAACTAAGCGTTCCAAGTCATAAAAGCAGACAAAGTAAATTCTACTATCAAAATGGGTAGGAAACCCAAAATAGTCCATAATAATAGACTAAAAAAATGACCTTTTAATTTATCTCTAATAAATATTAATCAAATCTAACTTATTAGCCTAATAATAGCATAAAATTAACTTATTTTAACAAATATAGAAAAAAGGTACCCCTACACAAAAGTCATATAAAAAACATACACCATATTTAATCTATACTATATGATAATGATTTATATATTAGTTTAAGGAACTGGGCAACGGACTTAGGGAAGCGTAAACGCTCGGAAACAGAAGAATATAATGACCAAATAAAAAATTGGCAAACGGGAGGAATATGAGGCATAATATTTATAATAATTTTATTTTGTATTTATTAAATATGTATTAAGTTGTGTGTAAATAAATAAGAAATTTCAAAAAGAAATCCAAAAATAAGTATAAAACATTTATAACAACCAATAGTAGAACCTAAATCCGAACTATTTAGAACCCAATCTTATTAATTTCCCACCACATAATCTAAAATTGCATATATCCAATAATCAAAATAAAAACCTTAATTTAAATTTCCCTAAATCATAATTCTGATACTTCAAATAAAAAGTTATAAACAACATAGAAATTACAAATTAAATAAAAAAAAAAAAATTTGATTTTTAATAAAAAAAAACATATTAAGAAAAAAATTGAAAATTATAAAATTTTGCGTACCTAAATTATTATTAATTATTTATAATAAATATTTAAATAAAAACATACAAATTTCCATTTCATATTTTAAATGATTATTTATTAAAAAAAATATATAGTAAATTAAAATATTATCATTATAAAAAAAATATATTATAAAATCGTATATATATACATATAAAAAATATATTTAATTAAAATAAATAAAAAAAAAATAATATACATATACAATTAAGGCCCATTTGCTGATTCACATCATAACTATTTATGTTCAACTTAAATGTCTAAGTTGTGCTTACCGGTTTGCACCAACGTAAAAGTAGAACATAAATCTCTTTATGTTCCACATAACTTAAGTGGAGGATTTAGTAGATCATAAGTAATGTATGATGAGCTTATAGGTTATGTTGAAGTTGAAGTGACATAGTAAATCTGCATTTTACGAACATTAATGTAAAAATTATTATTTTTCTGGCAATTTTGATTGAAGAGTAAAAGGAAACAAAAAAAAAAGTAAAAAAAAAAAATTAAAAGCCGAAAAACTATTTTATTATTATGGAGTTCGAAATTCCGGCTTTGTTAGAAGACGATGTGGAAATATTAGAATTATTAGATGTAGGAATTCCTAGGAAGATATATAATCGAAATGAATACTTCGAAAGTTTTGATGAAGTTTCTTTTTACAAAAGATTCCGTCTTACAAAATCTATAACTTTATATGTTTTGGAATAGATTGAACATCGTTTAGAATTCCCATATAATAGGTAAGATATAATAGGTAAGCATTGCCGATTTTGATACTCATGACATTAATTTAACCCAAAAAAAAATTGATTTTGGTGACATTTCGATGATTTTAGGAATGGTAGTTGGCTGTGTTACTTTTTTTTGTGTCTTTGCTAAAACTTTACTATGATAGACATACATTTTATGGTGCAAAGGGAAATAACTTAACCTAATCATAAATTGTATGTAGCTAAGATGAAGATTTATGATGCGATTCTGCAAATGGGCCTAAGAAAGTAAAAACTATTATACTTATATAAGTAATAAAAAAAATATATACATAACATTGTAAAATTCCAAAATAATATTAAACTTTAAACAGTTTAAAATAAATTCTTATTTTTAAAATATAAGGTTCGAAGCAAAAACTTGGACCCCTATATTTTTTCCAAAAAGAGAAGGTGTTGTAAATTGAAGCAACCAGTACTTCAATTCACAACCAAAAAACAGCTAATATAAATATTTTGAAATAGTTAAAATAATTTAATTTAAATTTGCTTATTAATTAATAATTAAAGTAGAACAACATTTTGAAGAGCTGATTGGTTATGTAAAATATTGCATGCGATATTTTGTAAAATAAAAAGCTCTTCAACCAAATAAATAAACTGTTTTTTGGTATCCACAAGAAAGTCTACTTTTGGGGTGTCAAGAAGACACCAATTAAATTAATAAACAGGAAAGTTTTGTTTGGGTGACAAGAAGTCACCATTAATTAATATTATAATTTTTTGTTAAAATAATAACAATTAATTCAATACAAAAGTCTAATTTAAATAAAAATAATAAAAGTCTTGTTTTAACTAATAATTTGAATAGTTAAAATAATAAAAATAGTTAAAAAGTTAAAGAAAAGTTTTTGAAAAATATTATAAATATTAGTCGTATTGATTTTTTAGATAAATTATAATTGAACTATAATAAAAATTATAATTGTAAAATTGATTTAAAAGTATAATTTTAAATAAATAAAAATCTAAAGTGTAATTGAAAAAATAGAAACTATATATAAATAAATTGTCATAAGAATAAAGTAAATTAATAACTAAAATATATTAATAAATAATTACAAAATAAACAGAACAAAGATTAGTGTTTTTATTTGAGAAAGAAAGAAAATTAATAGTAAAAGGTAATTGTTACTACATAGCAATGTAGTTATTATGGCTGACTTCAATATCAACTTGCTATCTCCAAGTAAAGCAGAGTGTAGTAAGATTATATGTTATAGACTTGGCCTTGAAATCACTCACAACGGAATTGCTACTAGAAATGCAATTGCTACGCATTTTGATTTTATATTCCCGTCGTTGATTTTTTTCTTGTCAGTCACGCTAATTGGTTAAAGAGCGAAATCAGTTTTGGGTGCAAAATATATCTCACTCACCATTAGTTTGTGTTTCTCTCTTTTGACGTTTATAACAATTTATCAAGATTACAAGAGTATTAATTATGAGCACCTTACATCTGACGTCGTACAGTTTGATTTTGGTTAAATTTACTCCACTAGTAATACTTGTGTGAATAGTATTATTACTGGTTTATACTGGTTAATTGAAAGAATACTTTTCAATCATAGTAACTGTCTTACATTCTGCTCTTATCGTACAAATTCAACTCTATGATTAGGAAAGCTACTTGAACGTGGAGCTAAGATTTTTGAAGGTTTTTGAATTCCAAAACAGTTGTGGTGTAAATTAAGATCAGTAGGTAATACTAGTGGTTGTGACACCGTGTTAATTTATTTCTAAAAATAAGTTAATATTTATTAAAATATATTAAAATATAAAAAAATCACCTATATTTATTTGTTTACGTCCTGTGCAACATGACGTCTATTATTTATATACCGGCTTGTCATATTTCAGATGTCAGCATACGGCTGAATAAAAATTTTGTAGGTTGGTAGTGATGTAAGTATTGGTTCGAAATTCCCGTCAGCGCTGCGGTCTCTTGATTTTCGGATCAAAACAATAGACAACCTTCGTTGCCCTTGCGGGTCATGTTTGATTCCGAAAGTCAAGAGATCGCGTGATCGAGGAAACAATAGTTTTTCGAAATGAGAAAAATTTGAAAAATTATTGTTTCGAGGAGTCGGTGGAGATTTTGAGTGCCGGACGGTCGGGTTTTTGTTTTTGTTGAAAAAAATATTTTTTTGGTAATTTGATTTGAAAGAAAAAATTTTGTGGTATTAAAATTTGGAAAAATAAGTAATTAGTTGAAAAAGAAAAAAAAAAAGAATTAATTAATTTGGAATTTAACTAACAAAAATTAAATTTAAAAGAAGAATTAAATTTATTAATTAGTTAAAAACCCAATAAATTATACCGCGTCCGGCACGGTCATAAAAGAAAGAAAAATAAATTAATAAATCCGAGAAAATATCTAATATATATAGACATATATATACACTATTTTTTTAAGAAACAAAAAAAAAATTAAAAATAGTAAATTGGTGGTGTATTGCCCCAACCAATCCAGAGGAAAAAGAAAAACCTATAGCCAAATCAACCGAAAGAAGAAGAAAAATTTCCTTGACGTCGGAGCAGCGCGGCGGCAACAGCGTCACGTTTTTTTTTTATTTTTTTTGTTAAAATTTTGTGTTTTTTTTTTTGGTGGTGAAGTTGTTTTTTTTGAATTTTTTTGTGTAGGTACAGAGGTAGCTGGTTTCGGATCCATGTCGGGAGATGGAAGCAGTTTCACAGGTACTTAAAAATTTTGATTATTATTAAATTATTTATTTATTGTGTGGTGTACGAATGTATTATTTATTAGTTGCTTTTGCTTTATTTTTAGTGTTAATTTATTAATTTTTTTTGTAGTAGAGTAAAAATTTTTTTTGTTTGTTGTAAAGTAAAGTAAAATTTTCTTTGTAAAGTAAAATAGTAAAAATATATTTTTGTTTTATTTATTGATAATTATATTTACAATAGTAGTCATTACTTTAATAGTAGTATACAAATATTAGTACACCACATATTTTTTTATATATAAATATATTCCTTTAAATTTTTTTCTATTTAATATAAATTAAAACAAAAGAAACCACCGATTGTGATGAGAAAAAAAAAATTAAGCGTATTTTATTATAATTTCATTGGAATTTTTATTTATTTTTTTAAAAAAATTCCAAAATTTTTTGTTATTTTTGGTAGTGTTGCTAATGCGTTGGGTTGCTGATCGCTTCGATTGTATTGTTTGTTTTTTTTTTGTTTTTTTTATTTTTCTTTTGCGTTGATTTTTCTTTGAAATAAGTGGCTGATTTTTCAGTAAGTCCCCAGGATGGATCGCCGTGGATTTCTTGTCCTTGTCTCTCCTTATTCCCTTAACGATGGTGCTTCACTTTAACACTTTTCTGTGGTGAAAATTTTTATTAGTGAAGTCATCATCGTATTGTAGTATTGATTGCCGTTTGGATCACTGGTCGACTCAAGCCCCACAGGCTGAGCGTAGCTGGCAAAACTTAGGAATAGAAATTTTGGTCTATCGTTTTTCTTGTGATGCGCTGTTGGTCACCCTAGACCTGGCGCCCACTTCACTAGAACTCCGAAGTTACCTCCTCCGACTACCTTATAGCTAACAGGTGGTAATTTTTTTTTTTTGATCAAAATTACTCATACTGTTACATGGTGATCCTATTCATTTGAAAAAGCATCATCTTGACAATCTCAATATTTTACTCACCACTGTCACACAAAATATCTATAATTTACAAATTGAAACTATACTGCAAACTCAGCATACTTCGATTTTTCGAAAGTTATAATTGCCGCGTTCAGCAGAGAAAATTAATCGAGCACTGCAAAGAGCCGCACTATCTAGCACAAAATTTTTCTGCTCGATAAAACTCGAGCGCTCGAAAAATTAACCGTTCAGTAGAAAATTTGCTCTGCTGAACGCGGCAATTATTGTTGTACATTTCTGTTCCATATTGGAATATGCATCCCCATTATGAGCTCTATTTTATGTCAGTCGTATCAACAACGGTATAGAAATATATGGATGGAGAATAAGGAAAATAATTGAAGCCTGTCCTGGTATAGTTGTCTCGCTCTTTAGGTCGCCACAGTATCAAAATTTATAAACGGCTAAAAAGGACTGACTAGGTTTTTCTTCTAATCCGGGCTTAAAATTATGCAATTATTTTTAAATACTATGAAAAAAATGAAAGGGAAAAAATAGTGAGTATTGTTTGGTGAAGTGGAAAGTGAATATTGTTATTTAGATTATGCCGGATTAAAAATATATTTTTTACCTGAACAATATAAAAACTATTAAAATACTGACTATGAAAATAAAATTAAAAATATTACAATTATTACAACGATAAATAATATTTTTTTACTTGTTTAATCTTTTTTATACCTAACATTTTTTTATCTCAACAATAGTAAATCAAAAAAAAAATCCGACGCTGGCATACAAATTATCAGCTGATATAATTTCAACTGATTATAATCAGTTGTTTATAATTTTTACTAACACTTTACTTTGACACTGTGGCGAAAGAGAAATACTTTTTTCTTGGCTTCACATACACTTTTTGAGAAATATTAATTTTTCAATGTTAATATTTCTCAAAAAGTGTATGTGAAGCCATTGATTGAGGCAATTCAAAAGTGTTTTTTGCGATTCACACTAGGGGTCTACACCATGGAACCATACTCTTAATTTGCCGAGTTATAAATCCAGGCGCAGTAACCAGACGCAGCATTGGCAAAGTTATGTTTGTACATTGTCTTATGTCTGGGGATATGTCTGGGCATCGTCTTATATCTGGGGATTGTTTCAGCTTCCTTTACATATTCCAAGAAAAAACTTACAATTTAATAGATTGTTCGCAGTAATTTTCAGTAGAACTGAAGTTTCTTGTTTCTTAACTGAATGTAATGAACTTAAAAACAATAAATTAAACAACTTTTTATTTTCTTGTATTTAAGTAAAAAACATTATTTTCAGAAAAAACATAATTTTTTTTATTTTGTCCCGCTTGGTCAGGTTTATAATATGGTCAATTTACTAATGCTGGATCTCGTTCCATCATAATTTGTTATTAAGAGAAATCTGTGCATCGTCAGCGACGCACTACGCAAACCTCGTAAGTCGGATTTTTAAAATTTTACATTTATTTCACATTTATTATTTCACATTTGGTTGCTGGGGTAGCCATGTTAGTATTAATTCGAAATTCCCGTCAGCGCTGCGGTCTCTTGATTTTCGGATCAAAATAATAGACAACCTTAGTTGCACTTGTGGGCTATGTTTTGATTCCGGAAGTCAAGAGATCACGCGATCGAGGAAACAATTGAGTTCGAAATAAGAAATTTTTGAAAAAATTTATTGTTTTCGGAGTTTCATGAAATTTTTGTTGCCGGACGGGACGGTCGCGTTTTTTTTAGTTTTTTTTGTGATAAAATGGGTTTTTAATTATAGAATTGAAAAAAAATTATCAGAAAAAGTAGAAGAAAAAAAATCCAACATTTGTGTGGGAAAAAAAAATTAAATTAATTTGAATTTAAATTAAGAAAATAAAAATAAGCTAACATTAAGACATTAGTTTTTAATGCTAATAAAATAACCGCATCCGGAAAGGGCATAATTTTGAGGGAAACTTTTAATTTTAATAAGAAAAAAAATAACAAAAAAAAAAAACCCTTTTTATATTGGTGGAAATAATAATTAATTCCATAAAGTTTTTTTAAAAAAAAGGAGGAAACCCTAAATATTAAAAAACAAGAAAAAAAATTTTCAAATTTTCAAAAAATTTTCAAACGGAATTTGCTGTGCTACAAGAAAAAACGAAACCAACGCAGAAGAGGAAAAAAATTATGAAGCAGCTAAAAATTTAAAGGGAAGAGCAGAGTCAGCGCCCACCGACATCCTGAAATTATTTTTTTCGATTTTTGTAAAAATTTTGATTTTTGTGGTGATAGTTGTTTTTTTTTTTAATTTGTAGGTGCCGGAAGCTGGTTCCGGATCCAGACATGTCGGGAGAAGGAAGCAGTAAAACCAGGTACGTGGAATTGTTTTTTTTGTAAATAATTTATTGCGGTGTACGCGTTGATTTCTGGTTTTTTTTTAATTTTTTTTCTTTGACGTAGAGTAGGTTTTTGTTAGGATCTAGTTAAATTAATTTAATTACTTATTTATGAATTTTGTTTATTTAGTTAATTATTTATGGATTATTTATTGCTTTTGCTATTTTTTGTGTATTAATTTATTAAAAAAATTGTGTAAATAAAATCAGAGTAAAATTTTTTGGGTAATTATTAATTAATTTTTTTTTTATATGAATAAAAATTTGCATGTTATTGCGTACACCGTCAAAATATTAGACGAAAATTATTTTCCCTATTGACAACTAATTAAAATTTTTTTTCACAAGTACAATAAATAATTATATCTCAAAATTATAACCATTAAAAGAAAGAAAAAACTATATATAAAAATGTTGGTGTTTTTCTTGTATATATATTTTTTTTTGAGAATCTAATTTAAATTATCAGGTAGAAAAAAAGGTATTTGCGCCGACGTTAGGTTGCTGCTGTGTGGTTTTGGATTTTTTTTCTGCTCCGTGGAATTCGTTTTTTTTTTAATATGAGCGGCTGATTTTATCATAATTCCTCAGGGTGGATCGCAATGGATTTCTGTTCCTTTTTGTGATTTTGGTCTAGCGTTACTGTTGTGATGCGCTGTTGGTCACCCTAGACCTGGCGCCCACTTCACTAGAACTCCGAAGCTACCTCCTCCGACCTACCTACAGTTAGCAGGTGGTAATTTTTTTTGTCTATACCAAAATTACTCAATCATGTTACAGTAGTAAGTAGTAGTATAAAACCATAGTTGTTATAATTTTAATTTCTGCCACTAGAGGGTCTAATGTATAATAACAATGTTTTTTAAAGATGTTATTTAACATGGTGAATCTTTACCTGACTACTACCTCTGAAAGGTAGTAAGTAGTAGTATAAAATTATAGTTACAATTTTAATTTCTGCGGCTAGAGGGTGCAACATATACATACTCCAAATATGCATTTAGACTAGTTGAATTTAAAAAAAGCCCATAATTATAAAACTACTGATCAGTAGTTCGGCTGCGCAGCATTTTTTATAATAGTGGGCAGCAAAATTAAAATAATGATATTCTATGAATATGCATCGACGGATATTTACAACAGAAAACAAAATAGGGAAAAAATACATTTTTGAAAAATATACTAGTTTCACTCTGTTTGTCCATCTGTCTGTCCGTCCATTTACACAAACTTCTACATCTATAAATGTAGAGCTTCAAAATTTAAACATAGATAAAGAATAATAAAAAAATAGGTCCAGTAAAACATAATTTTCTTCTATCTATTTCCCGCTTCAAGTTATACCCTCTCAAATTTCGAAAATTGCCAAATTTTTATTCATTTAGAAAAAATATTACTTAATAATTACAAAAAAAAATTTACTCTGATTTTATTTACACAATTTTTTTAATAAATTAACACAAAAAAAATAGCAAAAGCAATAAATAATCCATAAATAATTAACTAAATAAACAAAATTTATAAATAAGTAATTAAATTAATTTAGCTAGATCCTAACAAAAACCTACTCTACGTCAAAGAAAAAAAATTAAAAAGAAACCAGAAATTAACGCGTACACCGCAATAAATTATTTACAAAAAAAAACAATTCCACGTACCTGGTTTTACTGCTTCCTTCTCCCGACATGTCTGGATCCGGAACCAGCTACCGGCACCCTCTCAAATTTCGAAAATTGCCAAGATCTAATAACTTTTAAACCAATGACGTCTGTAAAAGATATGATAGGAAAATCTTTTCTCGTTTTCGTAAAATTTACAAATTATATACATAAATTAAAATTCATTGTGGTATAAACATACCGTTATGTTCACACAACTTTTTTTCATTTTTTAACACCCGTATTTTCCAAACGGCTTATTCTAGAAGGGTGAAATTTATGTAACAAAGATATCTTCTTCAGAGTCTCTGAAGAAATAATATCCGTAACTCCACTGTTCTTTCTGTTGTGGCCCTTCGAAAAATCAAAATTTACATTTTTAATTCACTTGTAATTTTATAACTACACAATATTTAAAAAAAAATTTTGAGAAAACTTTCGAAAATTTTATTTCTTTTAAGTGCATTATTTAATCACTTGACTCACTCTTATAATTAATCAAGATGCTTAATTGGTTCGTTGATAAATGCGGACACGAAATTTGCGCAAAAACATATATGCGCACACAGAAAATTGCGCACACAGAAAAATGCGTACACAGAAAATTGCGCATACAGAAAAATGCGCACACAAGGAAAGGAAATATCCGCACATAGAAAAAATAAAGGATATATTGTTATATTAAAAATATTAAACATAATTGGAGGCAATTTACAATAAAAGGACCAACATGAATAAAATTATCATATGAAGAAAATGCAAAATATGCTTTTTATTTATGTAATAAATTATTTTATAATAAAAAATAACAGATGGAGTAAAATTAATTGTAATAGTTCAATGGTAAGACCAATTATTACATATGGAGAACCAATATGCCACAATAGAATTAGAATTAGAATTAGAATAAAGTAAGGGCTGGGATTTCATGGAACCCAATAACCACCGCGGCCATTAATTGGCCTATTGTAGTACCCTTGTTTCTGAGTTCACTAAAGAAGCTCAGACTACAAATGAAATTGAGTAGAGCCCTTAGTGAACTGGACGTGATATACATAGGTGTGGGTGGGGAACGAGTAACCTAGAGTTTTGAATCTCTTATGTGAAAGCCCTACGCATTCGCAAAGAAAGTGTAGGGCTGACTCCTCATCATCATTGCATGTTCTACATGTGGATGACAGGGTCCTGTCGAACTGCCTGAGATGGTAGTTCAGGTTACAGTGTCCAGTGAGGAAATTTGTTAGGATTCGAACCTGATTTCTATTGAGAGAGAGGAGTTCAGAGGTTCTTTTCCTGGAAATGGTAGGAATAAACATCTTGAAATGTACGCACCCAGGTGTGGAGTGCCAGATATTTTCCCTAGTAGAGGATAGCCATTTATTAATAGCTGTTTTAGCCGTACTGAGTGGGATACCACAGAAAGGTATGGGATGGGTAAATTTCGCTTCGGAGCCATTTCTGGCAAGAAGGACAGCTTCCTCGTTTCCCTTGATACCACTGTGACCCGGGACCCATGTTAATGTAACAGTCTTACGATTGGCTAGTTCTTTGAGAACTTGAAGACAATCCCAAACCGATTTCGATTTGAATTGGTTGGACTGAAGAGCTAGTATGGCAGCTTTGCTATCCGAAAGGATGAAAATCTTGCGGTTGTGGTAACCCAATCTTAGATTTTCACGGATACATAGCTCAATGGCGTGAACTTCTGCTTGGAATTCGCTGGCGTTTTGTCCAAGATTGACAGAGATGTTCACTTTTGATTGTTTACCATATACTCCAGCTCCAACTCCAAGTGTGGTCTTGGAGCCGTCGGTGTATCAGGTAATAGAGTTAGGGTCCAATATTGGTGGGTTCTGAGCCCATTCTTGCCTCCTTTTTGGTATAAGGACCTTAAAAGGTTTATCAAAATTGAATCTAACTAATCTAAGCATATGGTCCGAAATGGGTATGCTAAGTGTGGGGTCTTGACCCATTTCTTCCAAGAGGCGAGAGTTGATTAACTTGGTACCATGCGGTGATTTTCCAGTCATGAGTTATAGTTGGCAATTGTCGCTTCTTGTTGTATCTGAGAGTGCAGTGGTGGAAGATCAAGCAACACTTCAAGTGCACTAGTAGGAGTGGTTCGCATTGCCCCAGTGATCCCTAGACATGCCATTCTTTGCACCTTTAGGAGTGTTTGATGAACAGATTTCTGCTCAGTTTTTTGCCACCAAACTGGAGAGGCATATGTTATAATTGGTCTGACGACCGAGGTGTAGAGCCAGTGAGCAATATTGGACTGAAGTCCCCAATTATGCCCTATGAGGCTATTACAGGTCCAAAGCGCAATCCTGGCTTTATTAATGACCTTGTCTAAGTGGATGTTCCACTTGAGTTTATCGTCAAGGGTAACCCCAAGAAATTTTACTTCTTTACTGAAGTCAATTGGTTCACCAAAGAGTGTAGGTTTAAGATTTTCCCTAGATCTACTCCTGGTGAATACCACTAGTATGCTTTTTTTAGGGTTTATGTTCAGCCCAATTTCTATGCACCTTGCAGCAACGATGTTGAAAGCATGTTGCATGATTTCAGAAATTGTGCTGTGGAATTTACCCCTGATGATTATGCTGTGGAATTTACCCCTGATGAATCATCAGCGTAGTCTTGAGAGTCAATGCCGGCTTTTTCCAGTTTGACCAGAGGCTCATCGACTACAATGGACCAAAGGATAGGTGATAGTACCCCTGATAGTGGGCAGCCCTTTGCCACGGAAACCGTTAAGGTTTTTTGTGCCAATGTGGACTTAATAAGTCTGCATTTTAACATGGAATCAATCAATTTGCTTGTTTTAGGATCAACCGCCTTGAGGGAGATTGATCTTGAAATACCATCAGCGAAGGACTTATTATCAAAAGCTCCCTCGATATCTAGAAAGGAACATAGAGTATGTTCTTTGATGGAGAAGGATTATTCAATCTTTCCAACTAGATTCTGTAGAGCGTGTGTGGTAGATTTACCTGGTATATATGCATATTGATTTTTGGTAAGTGGGTTAACCGTAAGCACTTTATCTCTAATATGTCTATCTAATATTTTCTCCATTATTTTCTGAAGAAAAGATATGAGGCTAATTGGGCGGAAAGATTTAGGCTGGGCACAAGATCTTTTCCCTGCTTTGGAATGTACGTCACTTTAACCGTTCTCCATGCATTAGGTATGTAACCCCACGCATGACTAGCTCTAAAAATTTTTAGGATACTGGGGAGAACAATATCAAAACCTTTCTGGAGGAGGGCAGGAAAAATCCCATCATCTCCAGGGGATTTAAATGGTTTAAATGAGTCTATTGCCCATTTAACTTTATTAGCGGTAAAGATTTTAGAGGCAAGCCTCCAGTCTTGGGTTACTGGTCTAATAAAGTTAGAAACAGACTAAGGTATGTCATCAGTCTGATCTTTGATTTTAGAATCTGGAAAGTGGGTTTTCGCTAGGAGTATTAGCGTTTCTTTGCAGTTCTTAGTAACCGAACCATCAGGATTTTCCATTAGACCAATCTTATTAGTGTGCTGTTTGGAGAGTTTCTTGTGTAGTTTGGCACTGCTAGGCAGATCTTGTAGTTCCCCACAGTACTTTTTCCAAGATGCTTTTTTAGCTCTTCTAATTTCAAGATTGTATTCGGTTAGAGATTCTTTGTAAGGTTCCCAGCCACCAGTGGATTTAGCCTTGTTAAAAAAGCTTTCTAGTTTGATATCTCAAGTTAGCAAGCTTGCTGTTCCACCAAGGGACCTTGCGGTTGCTTTTGAGTGTGCTCTCTAAACTAGACTGATGGTAGGCAGAAATTATGGAATCCCTGAGTTTTTCAGAAGCTATTTCTAGCGAATCAATATCTCTAATATTTGGTTTGTAATCGACCAAGATTTCCTTTAGTTTCTCGTGTAGGAGTTCCAGTTTGTAGCTCTAGGTCGCCTGAATGTTTCAGATGGGGAGGTGCCAGATTGGATGTTAAATCTGATATGTAGATGGTCTGACATTAAGGTTTCTCTCGAAAGATGCCAGTCAGTTATTTTACTACTAATGAAGGAAGTACTAATAGTGGTATCTAGGACTTCCTGCCTAATTTTAATTATAAATGTCGGCTTATTGCCCCTATTTATTAATTCTAGGCTGTTAATAAATATGTAATTAACTAAGGACTCAGCTCTGTTGTTAATGTTTGAGCTGCCCCAGATAGTGTGGTGAGCATTGGCATCACCACCCAATAGGAGTTGTTTATTGTTAGACTTACAGAAGTTCACTCAAGTCATACAGAAGTTCACTCAAGTCCCTCAAGTCATCAGAGATTGGATCTGATTCTTCTCCAGGAAGGTAAGCTGAGCAGACAACGATCTCTATCTTACACCCGTCAGTAGGTAGCTCTATTAGAGCTGCCACTAGGTCCTTTTTGCAAAAACCTGAAATGGGAAAGTAGTTAAAACCTTTTTTAAATAGAATTCCAGCCATGGGTGTTCCAGGGTCAGAGGAATTGTACAGTAACTCACCTTTGGGTAGTCCTCTTATTTGGTCCTTATATACATAAGGCTCTTAATAAGAGCTATCTCCAGGTGATCCCCATTGAATATACTATCCAAAACTGCCTTGGCAGCCTTGGCATGGTGTAGATTTATCTGAATACACCTGCAGAGTCCCATGACTTACTCTTTACTAGTGCCGCCACCTGGGGCACTACTTCTAGCCGGACGTGTTGGTTTGGAAGCACTGACAGCCTTCTGGATGGTTTGATCGACTGCTTTATGACAGGTCTGCGAGTCGATTTGGTTATACGCGGCTTATCTAAACTTACAGTCACAGGTTGGTCATTGTGACTCCTTTCTGAATCTGCAGGTGGATTTTTATATTTGCCGCTGACTAGCCTAATGTGGATTGGAGCGAAGTTGAGAAACGGTCGATAATTGAGTTTTCATGTATCGCCTCCGACCCTCCATCCACAGAGAAAACAAAGGTTTGCCCACCATTGCTTTCAGGCATGGCTTTGATGATTCGCCATAATTTAGTATCAAGATCAACATTCTGCTTCTTAAGTCTCAGCAAGAATTTGTCCCCGGACATCATTCCCGCTAGGAAGGGTACAAATGCTTTGCAGATCATGGTTTTGGGCATTTTGTCACCATCCATAATTTTTAAAGCACTCCCTCCCATGGCTTAAAAGCAGACTCAATCGAGACAAGCCAATCTCTAGTTTCGGCGTTGTTACATAAAATCTGAAGCCAGCCTTCTGCTTTATTGGACTGCGCAGAGAATTGCGGATGTGGCCCACCATCTTCTATTTTGTCGGTTTCATCCAACAGAGCTACCTTCAGATTATCTATTTGTTCAGCGGTTAACGTTTCTATTGGGTGAAGAGCATGAGATATGGCGACTCTGTGCTTGGAAACTTCTGCGCTGAACGGTAAGGTAGAGCTAACTGGAATAGAGCTGGTGTTATTGCTCTTTTCTTCCAGTGAGCTAGTTGTAGATTGTAGTAACCTATTAGCGATCTTAAAAGTGCTCGGTTAGGTATTGATAATAGGAGTCTGATCCTCAGCCGGCTTTCTACTAGCTTTGTTTATTTTAGTAGATTTGGTGGGTAGTTCAGGTGTCCTGCCATCTGATCTGCTTCTTTTACCAACCTCGACCTTACCTGAAGTAATAGCAACAACAGGACGTGGTAAAGTTAAGAGCCGAGCCCGTTCGGCTGCTCTGGCCTCTTCTGCTGACATACCTTTCTTGTTCACCAGAACATTAATGCGTCTTTTAGATGCAGCGGAAAAGTATTCGTAATTCTTCCTTAGCTGAAGCTTTCGGAGGGCTTCTTCTGTTTAATCAAAAACTGGTTCATGTTGTCCCTGGTTATTGATGTCACTTGGAAGCTTCTCTTCGGCCTCAGATGTTTTCTCCGTAATGGATGAGGAAGAAGAGAGGGCCTCCATTTCTTCAACTATTTGCGGAAGTGTTAGCAATAAGTCTTCTTCGACATCTGTTGCTAGCGCCTCTGCATCGTCTGCACTTACTTGTTCATTGTTCAAGATCATGTCCATGTTCGTTGCCATTTCGATATTGTTTGTGTTATTAAAAGTTGTTTTTGTTTGTTTTGAATTCATAATTAGGTCCACGTCCGCAGAGCGACTGAAGGTGGACACGTCCACCTTCAGTTGCTGTACTTTCTTTACATCATTCATAGATTTCATCTATACATCATATATACATTATATACTTTGTAGTATATAACATTTGATATATGAGGCATTCAGGGGACGTGATGGCAGAGAAGCTGCCTGATCTAGTCCGGGGATGGCGTGTTTGGTTCGTAGTCACTACACCAGCAACATGTCCAACCGGCGTGGAGCTGCTGCTCCCTTGTACCAGAACACTCCAAAATCTCAAGTGCATTTTGTGCACCCTCTGACTGCAAGTCCGCCGACGTGATGGCAGCGAAGCTGCCTGATCCAGTCCGGGCTGAAATGCAGTGCTCAGAAGGACCACTCCTACCACTTGTCCGACGCAAGGCTAGTTACAATTGGGGGCGCCTGGTACCCCAAGGAGACCGTTAGCGATATCACTTTTAAGCACCTGATATCATACAGCCTCTCGACACGGTGTCTTTCACATCTTAGGCTTGAGTTCTGGATCTCTTTTGTTCACCGTCCATCTTCGATCCCTAGAGCTCGAAGATTTTCGACTTTAGTCCCTCTGCCACGACAAGGCAGAGATCCCGGAGGGGTTGATTCGAAAGAGGCTGATATAAGATCTTGCATCTCTAAATGGAGAAATTTATTATTATTTAATGGAGCATTATTGTTCCTTCTAAATAATTTCCTAATTTTTATTACAAATTGTTTTTTATCATCTATGTATTCTCTGTACACTTATGGTGCTTATTATATTTGTTTTATGCATTTAAAATTTATTTCAAAAATAAATAAATTTATATTCTGATATGAAAAAAAGGTAAATAAAAATAAAAATTAAAACTTAATCTATGAAACATAACGATGACATACATTTGATATTTTGTAATTTCTAAAACTAATTCTTACAATACTTTCTCAATTTGCTTAATCATTATTTAACCACCATATATATTTAGTATAATATTTTTAATATTTTTTTTTGTTTAATATTTTAATATAACAATAAATCCTTTTCGTGCAAAAAACGATTCTTTTGCATATTTTTAGGCGCTATATAAATTGAATATTGGATATATTTCATATCACATCTACATAATGCTGATTACAAAGATCGATAGAGCATGAAAAATTACCTAAGATGCCATTGTTAACTCATTTTTTTTCAATTTTGTGATGTACGACAGTATAATTGCGGGGCGACGATATATGTTCGATTAAAAGCAAAATTAGAAAAAACTTAAGGGTCGAGGAGCGCCAGAAAAAAGCCCGAATCGTGACGTCACGTCATACCAATGTTTTTTTCTGAAAAAGAGCTTTTATATTCTTTGTGTGTATGCGTTTGTAATACATTATTTGATGTTTTTATAGGAATGCGGCGTTGCCATATAATGTATAATTATATGTGATGACAAAAATTATCCAACAAATTTTGATTTTTGGAAAC